>JANBXA010000616.1:1640000-1647500 GCA_030556225.1 Cricetiscus sungorus
ATACATAGTGTCCAGTGCCCTCAGGCCTTCCACGAGTCTGCCTCATGCCACCTGGGGACCCTCCTCTTCCATATCTGGCCTGGCCTGTTCCCCAAGAAGAAGCCACACAAACATACAGGTTCCCGGTTTCCATGTTTAACCTTTGCTGTGCTGGAGTCCAGTCCTGCTTCAGGACACTAACAAACAGGTGACAAGCACAGTTGTCACAGCTGAGTGGGCCATGGCCGCTCCAAGGTAAGGCCACACATCTCTTCTGTCTGCTCTTGATCTGTCCCTGTTGTCATAGTCTCCAGGTCAGGATTGAACCCTTTCTCCAATGCTGGGATGTGTTCAGGGTGGAGTGTACAATGGCCTGATACCTATGTGTCGTTTGAATGAGATGGCCACCCCAACTGAAACACATCTTAGCACCATACAACTCAGGGGTCTGGATTCCGGACAGAAAATGCACACAGGCCCAATTGTCCCCCAGTAATGTCCCCAGTGCCCTGCCCCCTCCATGACTGAACTCAGGTCTCCTTCCTGCCCTCTACTAGAAACATGGAAATGTCCTTCCCAATGAAAGATGCTTGGAGGGAAGAAGAGAGGAGCAAGCCATCTCCACAATGGGATCCTAAAGGCCTTGTTTAAAATAAACCCCCCTGAGACAGCTTCCCTCAGGGCCCACATCCCGGCCCAGTACCTGAGGGAGTCTGAGAAGGCCTCTACACCATACTTGGAGATGCAGTAACCACCACCAACGCAAGACACTCGACCAAAGATGCTGGAGACGTTGACCACACGGCCCCTTGCCTTTCTCACTGAGGACAGCATGTTCAGAGTCACCTCGATCGTGCCCAACAGGTTCACATCCAGGACTTTTGCAAAGTCCTGCTTGTTCAGCCACTCGGTGGGACCCGAGGGATCAGAGATGCCAGCGTTGTTGACCAGGCCCCAGAGTCCTAGGGACAGTGGGAAGAAGAGAGTCACACAACCCAGCTCTGGTTGTGGGTGGAATGCATGCTCAGCAAGGCAAGACTGCTTACACATGTGTTTTAGGGGGTGGGATGCAGTGAACAGCAGCCTGGTTCATCAGGGCAGGGGACCCATCCCACATGCCCTGGGCTCACTGCTGGATACCTTCCTCCTTTCAGTCGTCATGGCCCGGCTCCCTGCCGAGGAAGCAAGAAGCAGTCCTTTCTCACTTGCCAGTTTCAAGCAGGGGTGTTGAAGACGCGCTGTGCCTCAGTTTACCGGGAGGCCAGAAACCCCTCCTTGTGTTTTACAGATTAGTCTCTCTCCTGAAGATATTTTATTCTGTATCTTGTGGTGGTGGTTTCAATAGGCATCTGAGCCTTAGGCTCACATATTTGAAAGTTGCTCATTGGGGAACAGTACTACTTGACAGGGATTAGAGTTGTGGCCTTGTTTGAGGAAGTGTTTCACTCAGGGTGAGTTTGGGCTTTCTAATGCCCAAGCCAGACCCGTGTCTCAATCTTTCTGCTGCCTGGAAGGAAACATGTAGAACTGATCTGGACATAGAACTCTCAACTTCGCCTGCATCAGTATTGCCTGTGTTCAGCCAGGCTTCCTGCCATGCTGATAATGGACTACACCTCTGAAAGTGTAAGCCAGTCCCCAATAAATGCCTTCCCTTATGAGAGTTATGGTGGTCAGTGGGCAATACTGGCACACCACGCCTTTAATCTGAGCCCTCAGGAGGCTGAGGCAGGTGGGTCTCTGTTAGTTCAAATCCAGCCTGGTCTACAGAGTGAGTTCCAGGACAGCCAGAGCTGTTACACAGAGAAACCTTGTCTCCAAAAAACTGAAAAAAGAAATTACTGTGCTAATGGTATCCCTCTATAGAAACAGAATACTGTCTAAGACACGTTGTTGCTTCTGTCTTTGAAATGGCAAAGGAAGAAAATACTAGGATACAAAGGATAGGGAGAGAGGGAACAATTAAAAAGACAAAGTTAATATTTGGGTGAAAATAGGTTGAGAAACAGCCAACTGTAGTCTTGATTGGGGAGAATGAGGGAAAACAGTGCTGTGCTTTGGGTTCTGATGAAGATGGCCTTTCAAGGTCATCAATATTGAGCATCTTTTCTCAGATACCTATAAATCCCAGCGACAGAATAGGAAAGACTACAACACTCGCTGATCACTAACAACACTGAGCCTCCTCCCTCAACTCAGGACATGGCATCCTTTGATGGCGCTCACCCACGGTCTGCCTTCCTCACCCCCTTTGGTCGTTTGGTCATGGATCTTATGTACCACCCTGAAAGTCTCAGAACTAAACACGGCATCTTGATGGTCAATTTCTGTGCAGAGTGCATTGGACACTGGGTGGTTGAGATCAGGCATCCAGCCTGCTGATTTAAATAATTGGCTCAGTAAGTGTTATGCCTCCTTGTCTCCAAAGCACGTCTTGTCGCTCAGGGCACCCATCTTCTTCAACCATGGCTTTTTGTTGTTGTTTTTGGTTTTTTTTTGTTGTTGTTGGTGGTGGTATTGTTGTTGTTTATCCTATTTTCTTTGTCTTAAAATGCCTTATAGAAATGTCCTCCTGCAGAAGCTTCCTAAAATACATGTGTATATGAAAGTAATCTAAACGGAGTTCGCGTAGGATATAGAGAACCTACCTGACCTAGACATCTTAGGGTGCCAAGGAAAACCTCCAGTGACAGGAATGGGTTACATCCTGGTTACATCATTGGCCAAAAGCGCCCCATGGAGCCCAACTCCCAACCCCACCACAGAGTATTGCCAAGGCTTCTCATTGCTCTGCACCCTGGTAACAAGGCCACATTGCTGAAGATGATGCTTACTTAGGTCATCAAACTGGGAGAAGTTGAGCTGGTGCCCGACTGTAAGCTTCACCCCTACTGACTAGCATTCAAGGTGCCAGAAGATAGTCTGTACAGTAACGAGGAGAAAGGTAGTCAGTCACCAGTGTCACCCTGCTCCAAATCCTGTGACCTACAACATTTAAGATACACTAGGGCAGTAGAGGAACAGATGACGTGGGTGTAACTAAACACTTTTTAATTAGATTTAATGCCCAGTCTATGAGATGGAGCACATAGCTCACTCTACTAGTCTAAATCTGAGAATAATTATCATGGTCATGGGCCTAAGGGAAAGCCTACTAATATTATTCTGCTAAAGAAAATACACTAAAGTGACCTTTAATACTTGTTACTACACATACAGACCAGGGCTGTGTTCAACCCCTGTCAAAAAACATTTGTCTTGCAATAGATGAGCGTTAACACAGAGACACACATTGGAAAATGTGCAGTGAGTGAGAAGCTTTGGAACACTCAGTCCTAAGAAGGCAGTCTTCATGAGAGCCCTACCCTCCAGGATCAGGGATCTATGAAGGTGAGGATGTGGGAAAATTATGACAGCCAGAGGTAGGACCTGGAGAGATGGCTCAGTTGGTTAAGAAATTATCTGCTCTTCCAGAAGTTCCTGAGTTCAGTTCCCAGCAATCACATGGTGGCTCAGAACCATCTGTAACGAGATCTGGTGCCCTCTTCTGGCCTGTAGGGATACATGCATGTAGAACACAAAAACCAAGCAAACAAAAAAGCCAGAGCTGACAGATGACTCCAATCAGCTGTCTTCCAGACACAACAGGACTGATGCTCATGTGAACAAACACAGGTTGTGGCGGTATTCCTAAACCCTGCACAGGTCCAGAGGTGACCCAGCACTGAGAAGGAGACAGGGTGTGAGCTTCACCCTCTAACCACGTGGCTATTTGTAAACAGATACCTGCTGGCAAAGGGAATAACAGTTATAACTAATGTAATTGGAGCCTCATACCCAGAAGGAGTTGGCTAACACAAAATGAATTCCAAGTAATAACTTTACGGGATTTTTTTTTCATGTTGATTTGTTCTTTTTTTCTTTGTTTTCTGTTTTTTTTTCATTTTGCTGTTTTGTTTTTATCTGTGTGTGTGTGTGTGTGTGTGTGTGTAGAGAGAGAGAGAGAGAGAGAGAGAGAGAGAGAGAGAGAGAGAGAGAGAGAGAGAGATTCCTCCAGTGATGGATGTTGCACTTAAGCCCTGCAATGACAATGACCTTGGTCCCCATAAAGTATCCAAAATGGAAGATAGACCAAGTCCCAGCACTGAGAGAGGATATGCATCTCACACTTGACCAGCCAGCTTCACACCTAGCCTGGGCTCCAGCCCTCCTTCCTCCTTGGTCTCTAACCTGGCACTCAACAGCCAGCAGTCTAATCTTTCTCCATAAAATGAAAGAAGAGTTCAGACAGGAGTGTGGACATGAAATTACACAGGGCACCAGCTGACCAAGAAGAAACATTGAGGGACTCAAGTAGGAAGAAGGAAGGACTGTCATGCTGGAGAGGAAAGAGTGTGCAGTCAGGTCAAATCCACATGCACCCATGTCCGGAATCTGCAGGTCTACACAGGCATTCCCATCACACAGGCAGAGAAACCAACAGACACAGACAGGAATCTCAATGGTACCTCTGTTCCCGACTCGTTCCTTCATCCACTGAGTGGCTGCCACAATACTCTCTGTCTTGGTGACATCAAGGATCACTGTCTCCAGCCTGTCTGACGTCTTGTTCCTCAGCTCCTCGGCTCCCTTCTCCGTCAGGCATGCAGCCAGCACCCTCATGCCTCTCCTGTCCAGCTGTCTGGCCAGCAGGTTCCCAAAGCCCGAGTCACAGCCCGTGATGAAGACATACTTGTCTTGGAGATGGCTCACCACCTGCCTCTCCCTGAACAAGCGCACGAGGTTCCACAGGACCACTAGAGCCACCACGTAGAGCCACATGGCTTTGAAAAGGCTAGGTGGAGACAGTCTGTGCCAAAGTGAGCCTGCCTTCTATTCACAGAGGATGCAGTAGATACTAAGGACTCGGAGACGCAACAGAATGCAGGCTTCTAGCAGGGAATCCGCAGTTTGTTCTCTGTCCAGTGCCTGTGTCTGTATTTATTGTTACCTAACCTCCCTGTTCTGCCACCTGATTATTCATCTGATATATAATGATCTTTGGACTTCCCTTACTTGCTGCCAAGAAATTACCACTGTCTATTCAGTAATCCACCTTTGTTGTATTATAATGTTTGCTTTTAGTCATGTGGGAATACGTGCATGTTTCCTTACACATGCCATGTATAAGGCATGTGGACCACAGTCAGTCCCAGGCTCCCCTGTGTCTCTGCATCTTGCACTCCAGTACTCCAAACCCAGAACTGTGTGGCACAGTTAAGTGCTGGTGCCAACCTGCACTTGGACTCAGCACACATTCACAAGGACATCTGCTCTGCGCTCAAGTTTCCTCCTCAGCTTCCTCAGCCAGAAACTCTCCTCAGAATGCAAAGTGGCTCTCCTTATGTCTAGAACTGCAGGGCAGTCTAAAGAGAGGACTGGACAGGCAGGGGTCTTCCTGGTCCAGCAGCTGCCTGGGAAGGAGGAGGGGCCAGTGGGGGAGGGAAGGACTGTTACCTCAAGATGCCCTTCTCCTGGCTTCTGGGATTCAAGCAGACATAAGCTTAGTCGTCTTGGATTCTAGCCTCCATGATTGCCCCTGACTGGCCTGGGACAGGATTTCCGGCTTAATTTCCCAGCAAGCCTTACTCTGGCTCTATAAGAGTGTGGAACTTTGCACAGGTTCCTGACTCTGGAGATGTGCAGGTGACTCTCAGATTCCAGCTCCAAATGAACCATGCTCATTCCACCAGAGATGCAGCCATTTTTCCTTACCCATTTCTTCCAGTACGCTCTGTCCTGACCTGTACAGACCCAAAGTGCTCTTCCTGCTCTCAAAGTCGGCACTTCTGTCTCAAGTCCTCCAACATGATGTCTTCTGTGCACTGCCTACACCCACAGGGCTTTCTTCCTTAGGCCTCATGGCACCTGTGTCTGGACCTCGGACACTGGACTTAACTGCTCCTGAGAATACACTCTGGATGCCCGTGTATTGCTCTCTACCCTCCATTTCCGGGGCATCCCGGGTGTGGTTATCGTCTTAGGTAGGGTTTCTATTGTTGCAATAGCATAAAATGGCTCAAAGAAGATTTGCAGCTTCCTGGATGCTTAAGCCTGAGTTTCGGCCTTCAGAAGTCCTATAGACAAGAGCCAGCCCCTTGCTATGCTGCCCATAACAAACACACTGAGGGCCCAGGTTGCAGAGTAAGGAAGTAACTGAGGCTCCCTCAGAGCGCACGCAAGCCACCGGCTGCCAGCTTTTCTGTACACATGTCTCTGTGTTTGTCCTTTCTTCATTCCCTCACTGAACTCAAGTTCCCTTTCAGACCTAAGCCGTTTATTCTGTAGCAAAGTGAGAGATTTAGAAGATCATGAAGTACCTGTGTAACACAATGAGATCCTGTCTCTAATAAACTAAATGGTTAACTAAAAATATAAATAAAGAGTTTAGGCGGGTTTGGAGAGATGGCTCAGCAATTAAGAGCACTGGCTGCTCTTCCAGAGGGCCTGAGTTACAGTCCAGCAATCAAATTGTGGCTCACAGCCGTCTGTAATGAGATCTGCTGCCCTCTTCTGGCCTGCAGGCGGAACACTGCATACATAATAAATAAATAAATAGCTCTTAAAAGAAAAAAAAGTTTAGACACAGGGACAGCTAGTGAGACCATTTACCTCTCTGCTAGAGGATCCAAACTTGTAAGTAGGTAACTCACAAGTGCTGGTAACGCTACCTCCAGGGCGTGCAAAGCCTGCACTCTGTGGGTGCTCCAACACACATGGAACACAGACACACACGCAGACAGACAGATAAAAACCAGTCTTTAAATAACCTGAGATGTGGAAGAGCACTTTCTATTTTCAGCCATATTGGGAATCATTGTTCAGACACAGCAGTTGCTCCTGTGACTGTGTCCTCCACGTTCACACCGAGGGAAGAAAAACCCTCTCAATGGCAACGTTGCACTGAGCCCAGGCACCCTCCTTCTCCTGAGGATCCATGGCCTGACACTACACTCATCCACCCCCATCTGTGCAAACAGATGTAGGCTTCACAGAGCTTTGGCAGGCTTCGGGATGTCCAGTAGAAGATGGCATCCACAAGAGCGGTGGGCAGGTAGCTCATGGGGAGGAAGAAAAGCTTGGCATCCCAACCAGCTGAGTATCTGGTGCGGGGGTGACAGGAAGTCAGTGCGTGCTCCATACAGTCTGTCACCGAGGAGAGGTCCTCTTTGCATATCTGGTCCAATAAGTTTATGTTTGTCAGATCTATACAGAATGAGAAATGATTCAGGTGGTGTTTACCTTCAACTACTCCTGCTCTAGATCCCAAGCCTCCCACATCAGAAGCCATGCCCAAGCCTAGCCTGTCCCAGGTCCTGAGCAGGGACCACAAGCCAGCTTCAAGGAGGAACCATGCAGCTCTCCACCTGTGTGGCAGAATGTCATTTTAAGTTGTAGGACTTGTGTTTATGCTGCATTTGTTTAACTCGGTGAAGCTATGACTCTTTGCCTGTCTAAAACACCTGGTGGTCTAATAGAGCT
>JANBXA010000616.1:1652500-1795000 GCA_030556225.1 Cricetiscus sungorus
CTTCTTAGATTTCTTTTAAACCAAAGTTATTCTGTTGTCCCATTACAATTAACACGGCCAGCCTGGTAAAAGAAAGGTTAACCCTTTCCCGTGACTTACAAGTCGGACCTTAATCTTGTTGCAGCCTGGTCTACACAGAAACAACCTTGTCTCCCTCCACAGACGATGGCAGGTGACAAGTAAGAGCAATTACAGTGCTGATACAGGAGGTCCACTCCCGCACAGCCCCAGATACCCTCTCTGCACACAGAGCCCAGGGACAAGTCCCACCCTCTGCTCCAGAAAGGGACCCTGCTCTAAGGTGGCACCAGCATCCAGCAGTCTAGGTTTTCTCCACAGAAAAGATGACAGCATAGACAGGGGCGTGAGAAGGCCCTTAACCCAGAGCAGGGAGCTTGGGAGACAGCATGTGGGGGCTGGAGCGGGAGAAAGCACTCAGGTGATGGATGTCGGGAAGGGCAAGAGGCTGCTGTTACTTCAAGTGCCCCAAACCCCTTCAGGAATCTTGCCAGGGACGGTGAGGAGAGACCCTTTCAAGCAGAAAGCCAAACCAACAGACACAGACAGGAATCTCAATGGTACCTCTGTTCCCGACTCGTTCCTTCATCCACTGAGTGGCTGCCACAATACTCTCTGTCTTGGTGACATCAAGGATCACTGTCTCCAGCCTGTCTGACGTCTTGTTCCTCAGCTCCTCGGCTCCCTTCTCCGTCAGGCATGCAGCCAGCACCCTCATGCCTCTCCTGTCCAGCTGTCTGGCCAGCAGGTTCCCAAAGCCCGAGTCACAGCCCGTGATGAAGACATACTTGTCTTGGAGATGGCTCACCACCTGCCTCTCCCTGAACAAGCGCACGAGGTTCCACAGGACCACTAGAGCCACCACGTAGAGCCACATGGCTTGCAGAAGACAAGCACAGACTCTTTCAGGACAAAGTGAGCCAAGGACAGGAGAAACAGTGGTCTGTGGTCGGCTAGGTAACCTTCAGGCTTCTGGCAAGGATGCCCAGTTCTCCTCTCTGATGACTGTTTCTCCAGAATATTCTTCTTATGTTTTTAAATCCTGCTGCACCTCTCTGCTCTTCAGGTTGATTTTCTGTGCTGATATACAAATATCCTTGGGCAACACTTCCCTAATTGGTCCACTCACTTCTGCCCTCCTGCACACATGCAAGACCCATCCATGCCAAATGACTCATGGCCCACGTGAGTCAAGGTCTAGGCTCAGGCTCCTTGTGTGCCGCAAGGCACCGTCTGAACGCTGCGAAGGTACACTTGGACTGTAGCCATGTTTACAGGGAAACTGCTCTCTGAACCCACTTTTCCTCATTGAGTACAGCGCGCAGCAAATTAACCGTCATTCCCTGCAGGATGATGGGAAAAGGCCAAAGGTGGAAGCAAGAGGACATCCATTCCCTTCCCAGAGTAACCCTGTCTGGGGTGGGGGAGTGGGAACCCTAATGTAGATTCTGGCCTCAAACGTAATCTGTCCTCCTTTGCTGCGTGTTGCTGTGGTAAACACGGTGAGTAAAAACTTCCTATGCCTTACAGTTTATGGTCTGTCTCAAAGGATCTAGAGGCGGAGCCTGAAGCCAAGGTCGTGGAGGGATGCTGATAACCAGTGTGCCCCTCACAGCCTCGTAGCTTGCACAGCCAGCAAGCACAGCCTGCTCAGGGCTGGCACTGCCTGGGGTGAGCTGGGCCCTCCCAAGCCAATCCTAAATGGAGAAAATGCCTTAGAGCAGTAGCCCTCGGCCTCTCTGACACCGCCAGCCTGTAAATCAGTCCTCAGAGTGTGCTGACCCCAACCATAAAAACTTCGTTTCTACTCCAGAACTGTAACTTTGCTACCGTTATTAATCATAATGTAAATACCTGATATGCAGGGTATCTGATGTGTGACCGCTGCGAATCGGGGTCCAACCGACCCCGAAAGTGTCGTGGCCCACAGGTTGAGAACCGTGTCCCTGCAGGCGCTCTGACAGCACCATCTCTTTCAGGTGAGGCTCCCACTCCCGGATAACTTGTGTCAGGAAGATCAAAGAACTAAACAAAACAGGAAGGAGGGGATGGGGTCTGGGAAAGCCCTGAGAGGACCTCCTAGGACGGGGAGAAAGGCTTGCATGCGCCCGTGCCCAGCTTGTGACCGTAGCCACCCTGATTGCTTCAGGCGAGCACAAGCCAGTTTTTCCTGCCCAGCTTCTCAGCAAAATGTGTGTTAATGAACTCTGCAAGCAGTGTGTAGAGCTTTGCCATTGGCTCCTGCACCAGGCATGTGCCCGACTCTGGTCCCCGTGTCGAGTGCCTTTCAGCAAAGATGAAGTCACTTTTCGATGCTCTTTCTGACACAAGAGCTGTGGGGAGCCGACTGTTCTTGCGGTTTTTAAGGACCAAGGGTTTATTCAGGGTCAGAATCTGAAGGTATGGTCCATCATGACAACGAAAGCATAAGGTCGCTGGCCACATCTTTTCCACAGGAAGCAGAGAGAAATGAAAGCTAACAATACGCTTGCCCTCTCGTTGTTTATTTGGGTCACGACTCCACCTACGGCATAGTGCGGCCCACACTCTCCAGAAAAGGCCTCACACAGCCAGTCAGTCGGTGGTGGCGCACGCCTTTAATCCCAGCACTCTGGAGACAGAGGCAGTTGGATCTCTGTGAGTTCGAGGCCAGCCTGGGCTACAAGAGCTAGTTCCACAACAGGCCCCAAAGCTACAGAGAAACCCTGTCTTAAAAAAAAGGAAAAAGAAAAAAGAAGGCCTCACAAACACGCCCAGAAGTTTGTCTCCCCAGCTACTCTAAGCCTTGATCATGTGATGATCAAGTTTAACTACTGCAATCTCCCCCATAAATTTCACTCTCACACTTTGAATCTGAAAAGTCTTCCCAGGGTCTTGTTTTAAGCTCTGGCTCCTCAGCTGTTGGTGCTGGTTAAGGAAGCAAGTGATGAGAATGGCAGGAGAATGACGCTCACTAGGTGTGGGCCTTTGCAGGTTATAACCCCCACCCTTGGTTCTACGTCCTGCCCCTCTGCTTTGTAAATCATCCACAACAGTTGCTCTGCCATGGCTCCCCCACACCGACAGGCTGAAATCTTCCGAAACTGAACCAAGATAGCCCTGAGGAGGTTTCTGCCAGGTACTGTGGTCACACACATTATCACAGGAGAAGCTAATGACTCCTTGCCACATCTGCTTTGTTTCTTAGACTTTATAACACCTGGACACTGGTCCTCATATACTAACACTTGGTTGTTCCATAGCATCAGCCTTGGGTGCCACCACTGTCTTTACCCTTCCTGTTTTGGGGCCTTTCTTACACCCACACGTGGATCCCAGGCTCCTCGACGCTGTAAAAGCAGAAAAGTCTCAGTTGAAGGAGGACCATAGAGATGACACAATATCCTGAACTTTGCCCAGGCACTGAGAGCCTGCGTCATACTCACAGGGAAGGTGTCAGTTCAATGTATATCCTGGCAGGACAAATAGGACAGCATTCCCCTCAGGGGACTTAAGGCAAGGCCGGGTTCTGGACCCCATAGACCTGTCCATGGGGGGTTCTAGGATGGGGCACAGGATGCCACACCGCATAGGGGACAGAATGAAGAAATGGGCAGAGACAGAACCCAGGCTGGCTTTGTTAGGATGGAAAAATATAGCCTAATTCTCCAGTGAACCCAGGAAGCTGGGAGTCTTAAATCCCAAGCTGACAGTCACCTACTTTAATGTTTACAGCAGCCTGTGAGTGAATGAACACCCAGAAGCCTGTGAGAATGCAGACTTCCTGGGCTAAGGGCGGGCTTGGATACTTTAAATTAATTGGTCTGCACTGGATGCTACGAGGTGATTGGTTCACGATGTGCGGGCTTTGCTGTAACCCTATAAAAGCTGTCTCAATTCTGTACCGGGGGTCCTCAGCCCTCTACCCTGCATGGTGTATGGCTGATGGCCCCAGTGTTCTGGAATATAAAGGACCTTATGCGTTTGCATCAAGACCGCTTCTCGTGAGTGATTTGGGGGGCCGCCTTTCCTGAGTGGGAGCGCGAGGGACCACACTCTCGTGGGTCTTACAGCTTCCATGTTTACCCAATATTCTGCCCTTTAATTAGGGAAGATGAAGACTGGGATGAGGGGGAGAGAAACCAGTGTCTGGGGCTGGAGAGATGACTCAGGAATCACAAAATCACTCAGGAGCACCCAAATCCAGCTGCCAGCACCCACACTGGGAGGCTCACCAACGCTGTAACCCCATCTCCTTGGGCACCTGCACCCACAGGACACACACACATGAGAAGAGAACTAATCTTTCCTTTTTTCTAAAACAAGAAACAGGAGTCTGGGGAGAGTACCAGTCATCTCCAACGCTTCAGTCTTCACATAGGTGTTAGCTTGGAATCTGCCACCCTGGACTGACTCCAAGGCATCCCTGTGATGTGCATTCCTGCCATTGTAAGGGCATACCTCCCCCATGCCGAGGCATTCTTCATATGCCAAAGCTGGTAAAATCTGGGCTACACAGGATTATTCCAATGAGTGTCTAGCCCTTCATGCTACAACATCCTTCTACTCCAGGGACAGGAACCCACACCTGAATTCACACTCTTCTTCCTGTCAGAGACCTAGAACCAAGCTGGACACAGCAGTGTGTGACTGTGATTCTCACACTTAGCAGACAAAGGCAGAAGGATTACAAGTTCGAGGCCAGCCTAAGCTCGTTGGCTAGGGATTCACTTCAGTAGAGCCAAGACAGCAAAGCGTGGAACCGAGACCTTGTTCTCGTCACACCGACCACTCTGACCTGACTGCTCAGATCTACTGGGCTCAATCTGACCTCTTTCCTAAGAGGACTCCAGGAGGGGTCCATGCCTTGGAACTCCTTCCCTTGGAGCTGCAAAATAGCTTAATAACTGATGTCTTTCTCAGAGGAAAATGGTAGCCATCTAGAAGTCTCCATCTTAGACCTAGCCTGGTTTCATTGGACTGAGGGAGAGCAGCTGGTGTGCTGAGTGTGCTAGACACTAAAGCTTTGCTGAACTTAGAGCCCCCACCCCTCAAACACAAGGCCTGACAACCATTTCTGTGTTTTAGGCACCTGCCCAGGCCCAGCACCCAGCTGAGGTGAACAGAGTTGAGGTGGATGACTGTCTTCTTCCACTAGGAAACCCCCACCCCACCCCGAGCCTCCGAATTCTTCATCATGTGTCACGGGTGAGAACCCAGATGACTTCAGCAAGTCCTCCCAACCCTAACTTGTGGGGAGTCCAAGACTCTATGTTCTTTGCAAAATGGCGGAAACAGAAACCAAAGGAAGTCACAGGAAGCCCCGGAGAATTCAAAGGGAAAAAAAAGCACACTGTTAGCGGGAACTGAGACGCTCTGGCGTCACCATATCCACAGAACAGCTGGGGGAGGTTGAGGAAGCTGGGAAAGGAACAGAGCCTGGGGGAGGTGGGGAGAGGAAGGAGGACGGAGCCTGCTGGGAGATCTCTGGATGGTATCACGGTTGGGGAGGGGAAACTGGTATCTGGTGCCCTGTGGGTCTCTAATCTTCCCGTTTCCTCTTCCTTTGCTGCGGTTGCACCTTCCCATTTCCTGCCCAGGGTGGCGGAGAGAGTAAGTAAACAGCTGCCCTTAACCTTGTGGGAGGGTGCAGACGGATGCAATGATGACTCCCTTTCTCGGGCCCCTTTGCAGACTACCTCAAACCCACAGGTGCCTTAGGACCCTTCCTGGGGCTGCGCCACCTCCAGGAGTAGATCTCTCCTCTATCTTTTCTTTTTTCATATATATATATATATATATATATATATATATATATATATATATGTATATATATATATATATAAATAATTTTTTCTTACCCCCTCTATCTTTCCATCCTAGCTGGTGTCCACGGACAGTCATTTTTAACATCTGGACATCATGGACCCCTTTTAGAATCTAAGGAAGTCCCCAGTTAAAAAAAAAAAAAAAGTACAGAATTTTTGTATGCAGAGAGTGCTTTGAGAACTTTACCAGGGGTCACGTCTGAAAGCCGTTGTGTTACCCAGGCAGGATACTGACCTGCCAGTAGAGTGACTTAGGCAGGTTAACTTCTCTGTGTGTTGTCTTTACTGTGATAATATTCACCTTTAAAAAAAATGGTGAATATTCAATTAATGCTAGCTGCTCCTGTCACATCTCCTCTGTGGTAAATGGTCGAGGTCTTTGGGGATGGTCCCGTCCCTCTAGGTGAGCAATGCAACTCCAGACAACTAATTAAAGAGGAGGTTGACATTGGCCCAATTTAGAGAAAGATGGCTAGGGCGTGAGGAGACCGGGAGCGTGGCATCCAGGCTCAAAACAATTTCATCCCGTGTACTGAACAGAAGTGAACAGAGTCGCGTCATCCTACCACACAGAAACACGGAGACTGAAAGCCTAAGCGCCCCACTCTGCACAGCTACTCGGTAGAATCAGTGTGTCTGTTCTAGAGCTCGTTTCACTGCCATGTGTCCTGGAGACAGACTGAGCACACAGACCCAAGGATCTGGGGGTGGGTCCCACTCTTTGGGGAGCCCGAGGGCAAAGCCGCTTTTGAGACCACACTCAGCTTCTCACTCTGAACATCCGGAAGCTCATGCTGGATCATTGCTGAGGTCTTCAGCCTTGACCTTGTCACAGCCTTGACCTGCCCCTGCCACACAGGCCAGGCAAGTCAGTTAGGATCCTGGGACAGCCTGTCTCAGCCTTTCTTCACGGTCAAAACACAAGCCCTTTGCCCAGACCAACTCTGAGAAGCTGCCAGGCTTATCTCTCTTCTCAATATCTCTCCCCTCCTACCTTCCTTCCTCTGTAATGTTGATTGTTGATTATAATGTCTTGTCTATACTTTGGGAGAAAAAAAAAAGTGTAGTTAGGAGGGGAGGGAGAAAGTGAATTTCCAGGAATTGTTTCAAGGTGGCTGCTCTTGCTGCTTAAGGCAAAACTGTATGATTCAGAATGGCAAGGACCATACACACACACACACACACACACAAGGCAAGGAGCTTAGACATACATGCATGCACACATTCATGCACTCATATATGCGCGCGCGTGCGCACACACACACACACACACACACACACACACACACACACACACACACACACACACGCGCGCGAAGAAAAAAAATCTAAAATCTGACTCGTTTCTTCCCAACGGAGCAGCTATCCCTCTGAGGGTCTGCTGGAAAGTGTCTCTGGGACTCCCTCTTGCTTCAAATGCAGAGAGGAAGAGGAAGAAGAAGGCCAGCACACAGCGAGGCAAGGCTGCTTAGGGGGTGATGTCCCCACCTGTAAGGGCAAACTCAGAGAACCAGTAAAACGCCAAAGCATGGTTCTGGTGTTCGGTGTGTGACTGCAGAGAGACCAGAGAAAGGGCCTCCTGGGAAGACAGTGTGGTCTAGCAGAGGTTCCACCTGAGTGGGATAAAGGCAAAGAAGAAGGAGTGAGAATTCTCACTGAGGGGGAAAAAAATCCGAATGAAAGAGAAATTAAAGCTGTGTAAAGAAAGAGAAAGCAGAACTGTTTGAAAAAATTTAAACACCCTCACAGCTCAGGACAGATTTCTTCATTTACAAATAGAAAGATTTAGGAAAACAGCAAAATTAGGGTTGGACGTGGTAGTACAGTTATAGTCCCAGCACTAGGGAAGCTGAGGCTACAGTGTCAAGAGTTCAAGGCCAGTCTGTGCTGCATATTGACTTGCAGACCAGCCTAAGCTACAAGACCCTGATCCCCCTCCCCAAAAAAGAAGGAAAAGGATGGCAAGGGAAGGGCAGGATGGCCTTGTGGGTAAAGAAGCTAGCACCTGAATTTACCTGTCACCGTGGTGCTGGGGAGAGTGGAGACAGGAGAACTTCAGTGGCTAGCCCATCAGCTTACAGCCAACTGGGCTACGGCAGAGGCGAGCTTGGAGAGATGGCTCCTCAGTTAAATCAGGTAAGAGAGCTTGCTGCTCTTCCAGAAGACCTGAGTTGGGTTGGAAACATCCACGTGGAGCAGCTCACAACCACATGTAACTCCAGCTCCACCGGATCCAACACCCTCTTCTGACCTTCAGTGATGCTCACGACATGTTGCTCATACATGTACAGACATGCAAACACATAAAAAATAAATCATTCAAAATATATAAATAAACCACCACAATTAAAGAATAACTAACAAAATTCTCCCTTCCTCGGTGATTAAATACAATGTAGGTGGTATGTACACACAATGGAATACTACACAGCCACGAAAGGAAATTAAGTGTCAACACATATTGCAAAGTGAATAGCCCTGGAAACAAAGTCTCACAAGCAGAAAGCAGATTGGCGCCGGGTTACTGCCTCTGCCACAGTTAAGATCATAGCCTCCCACTGGCCTCAGCATGTAAGGACAAAAGCAATGCATTCCACGTGTTAAGGAAAGTGTCACAAGAACAGTGTGGATTGCCCAAGCAGCATGTCCTTATCAAGAACACTGGGAAACACAGCAAGGTTTAGAAGCGGAAGCAGCTGTTCATTGCTGCCTGAGGGCGCCCCACCCCTACCACCCCCAGTCAGTTCTGACCTGTAGCGAGACCAGCACGACAATGTTCTTGCCTAGGGCGCCACGCCCGGGGTATGCCATCTTGTGTAACTTGGTGAGTGGTGGTAGCTAGATTGAGTCTCCAGAAATGACTAATGCCACTGTTGACCTGCAACCCTCAGCCATGACGACGGTGACAAGCTGAGGAACCCATCCCGAAAACCAGCCACAGTAAAAAGTGTGGTTTATGGCCACACTTGCAGTGGGTGCTCATAAACCCTGTGGAGCAACCCTCCCTGTGTGGTGGTGATCACCAGAGTGATTGCAAACCACCCACAGAGAGGCTCCTGCCAGCCAAGGTAAGGCTCACCACCGCCCACTGGACCTGGCATCGCCGTGGTACTGCCACTAGAGCAGAGAGGTTCCATAAAGTTGGCCCTGCCACTCAAAAAAAGCAACAATAACAAAAAGAGGTCAAGTGAAGAACGTGACATAGCAAGTATAGGCGTTTTTGGTGGGATAGTGACTTAGAAAAAGGTGTGCATGTGTGTTGGTTAGAACTACTGCTGGGATGAAGCCCCATGGCCAAAGTCGAGGAAAGGAGTTATTCGGCTTACACATGGCAGTCAGGACAGGAACTGCAGGCAGAGGCCATGGAGGGAGCTGCTTACCGGCTTACACATCACGGCTTGCTCAGCCTGCTTTCTTATAGAAGCCAGGACCACCACCCACAATGGCTGGGCCCTCCCCATCAATCACTAATTAAGAAAATGCCCTACATCCAGATTTTATGAAAGCATTTCCTCAGTTGAGGGTTCCCTCCTCTCAGATAACTTTTGCTTGTATTATGCTCACGTAAATCTAGCCAGTGTGGAATGCACCGAATGTCATTGAATTGTGCAGTTGAAAATGATTAATTTGGAGGCTGGAGAGATGGCTTAGCACCAGAGATTATCCACTGCTCTCTCAGAGGACCTGAGTTTTGTTCCCAACACCCACATGGAGTGAGTGACTCACAGCCTGTAACTCTGGGATCCAACACCTTCTGCTGGCCTCTGTCAGGCACCAGCACACACATGGTGTACACTCACACACACACACGTGTACATAAATGAAAGCAAATCTTTAGCCAGATGGTGGTGGCATACATCTTTAATCCCATTACTAGGGAGACAGAGGCAAGTGAATCTCTGAGTTCAAGGCCAGCCTGGTCTACAGAGTGAGTTCCAGGACAGCCAGAGCTACACAGAGAAACCCCGTCTTGAAAAACAAAACAAAAATCTTTAAAATGCCACACCGTTAGCCCTATATCCTACAAAACACAGGCCCAGGTCCTGTCTGGTGCAGTATGACTGGTATAAGACAGGCAACCTCTGTGCCCCATACAGGGTGGAGAAACTCATCCTTCCCACAATGGCAGCCTTGCGCCTCTGGAGGGTGACGAGGTGAATGTGACAGTTAGAGGTGCCACAAGCAAAAGCCTGAGTGATTCCCTGTGTGCATTAGTGCCCAGTTCTGCTTGAGAAAGACTCAAGACACACGGGAGGGGGGGGGGTGAGGCTCTAAGCCACTGGGGAAGATGAAAACATGCATTTCTGTATCATCTAAGACATTTGCCATGTGGATGGGGCTGAAGAGGTGACTCATTAGTTTTGTTTTGTTTGAGACAGGGTTTTTTTTGTATAACAATCCCAGCTGTCCTGGAACTGGCATTGTAGACCAGGCTGACCTCAAACTCAGAGATCCACCTGCCTCTGCCTCCCGAGTGCTGGGATCAAAGGCGTGCGCCGCCACCACCACCTGTCGAGATGACCCAATAGTTAGGAGCACTTGCTGCTCTTGCAGAAGTCCTGGGTTTGGGTTCCAGCACCCACATGGCGGCTCTCGACCACCCATAACTCTAGTTATAGGAGATCCAACCTCTTCTAAGTTCTTCAGTCAGCAGGCACACATGGTGCATACATGTACATGCAGGCAAAACAAACCCATACCCGTAAAATAAATAAATCTTCTTAATTAAAGAAAAAAGAAATTTGCCATGAGGTCTTTGTCTAATTTTAATTAATTAACTAATTAATTAATTGTTTGCCTTGAGACCTCACTTTTACTAGATACTGTAGTTGCCCCCATTTCAGAGGTGAGAAGAGCAGAGGCCGATTCATACAGCTGCCTGGGTCTCAGTACTTGCAGTTTGACCCCCTCCCCCTCCCCACCACACACACACACACACACACACACACACACACACACACACACACACGCGCGCGCGCGCGTCAGCCTTTCTAGGACATCCTGTCCCCTTGGACTGGGTTGGGAGAATACAGGAAAACCCCAGCCCAGCCCCCTCCCACAGCCTCGGCCAGTGACAGCTACTTCCAACAGGCCAGCAGAGCTGCCTGAAGGCAGAAGCTGAGCGGTTCCACACCCTCAGCCTCCTGATAGGGAACAGCTCCATCCACAGGCATTCCCGGATACGCACTCCAGGAGAAATCCAGGTGAGCCGGCCCTGTCTCTCCCTGGGAAGACGGCAGGCAGAGGCTGGAGACAAAAGGCTTTCCCAGAGGTCTGAGGGGTGGGTGTCCGCCCGTCTGTGCCTGTGCATCCAGAGGTCTGAGGGGTGGGTGTTCGCCCGTCTGTGCCTGTGCATCCAGAGGTCTGAGGGGTGGGTGTCCGCCCGTCTGTGCCTGTGCATCCCACACCTCAGACTCTAGTGAAAACCGCCCCGGAGTAGTAAAGTCTCAAGAGGAAAGTGTTAGTCGGGGGCTGGCGGTAAGCCGGCACCTGCCAAGGCTGGGTAAGAACCTCCTTGGGGACAAATAAATAACAGCGACGTTCCTACAAAATGTCTGTTCTTGGGTCAAACTTACTCGGCGACCGTTTGAGTCCTAAACATACTCAGCCCCAGAATCTCCGGAATTCCTCCAACTCCTGTGGCTTTTAGTTGTGGGGACAGAGACTGCCTGGGGGGGGGGGGCTCTCCACTTTCTTTTACAACCCTCCCTCTCCCCCAGCAGGCATTAGCTGGGCCTCATGTCAGTCAAACCCAGCCCTGGGCCCAGCCCGACCTTAGCGCCTGGCAATGATTTTGCAGAGGTCCACAACTGGACAGAACTGCTCCACCTTTTCAACCACACCTTCTCTGATTGCCACACGGAACTGAACGAGAACGCCAAGCAAGTTGTCCTCTTTGTCCTCTACCTGGCCATCTTTGTGGTAGGGTTAGTGGAGAACGTCCTGGTGATATGGGTGAACTGGAGTCGCTCGGGCCAGGCGGGGCTGCTGAACTTGTACGTCCTCAACATAGCGATCGCCGACCTGGGCATCATCCTGTCCCTGCCCGTTTGGATGCTGGAGGTCATGCTGGACTACACCTGGCTCTGGGGCAGCTTCTCCTGCCGTTTCACTCACTACTTCTACCTTGCCAACATGTACAGCAGCGTCTTCTTCCTCACGTGCCTGAGCATCGACCGCTATGTCAGCCTCGACAACCCCTCTCCCTCCTGGCAGCGCCACCAGCACCGGGCACGGAGGGCTGTGTGCGCGGGGGTCTGGGTCCTCTCGGCCATCATCCCGCTGCCTGAGGTGGTACACATCCAGCTGATGGACGGCTCTGAGCCCATGTGCCTCTTCCTAGCGCCTTTCGAGACGTACAGCACGTGGGCCCTGGCGGTGGCCCTGTCTGCCACCATTCTGGGCTTCCTTCTGCCCTTCCCTCTCATTGCGGTCTTCAACATCCTGACAGCCTGCCGGCTTCGGAAGCAAGGACGGCCCGAGAGCCGGCGCCACTGCCTGCTGCTGTGGGCTTACGTAGCCGTCTTTGCCGTCTGCTGGCTGCCCTACCATGTGACTATGCTGCTGCTCACCCTGCACGCGACCCACATCTTCCTGCACTGCCGCCTGCTCAGCCTGCTCTACTTCTTCTACGAAATCATCGACTGCTTCTCCATGCTGCACTGCGTGGCCAACCCCATCCTCTACAACTTTCTCAGCCCAAGCTTCCGGGGCCGGCTGCTGAGCGTCGTGGTCCGTTACCTTCCCAAGGAGCAGGCCAGAGCGGCCGGAGGCCCAGCCTGGTCTTCCTCGTCCACCCAGCACTCCATCGTAATCACTAAAGAGGGCAGCCTGCCTGCTGCAGATGGCCACCCCCACCCCACCCGGAACTCTCAGGCGCCCTCTCCGCCTCCGAACACCATGGCCAGCTGAGGAAGATTCCAGACTCTTCTTCCATCAGTACCGGGAGTCCGGATCTGGGGGAGGGACAGGGAGGAGGGCTGGGAAGGGTAGTCTGGGGCCTCCCCTGGTTGTACACCATTTGTTTGGGTACCCTTGGCTAAAAGACCACACAACTGCAGGGTGGGGGTGGGGTGTGAAATAAACAGCAGAGATAGTCATACTGGGAATCTCTGAGAGCTGTGCGCTTCCAGCTGCATTTAGGAAGGCGGGGAAGCCAGGGGACGTTCTGCAGAGGGAACTAGATGCCCTTGTTTCATAAATCACCCTGGCCGGAAAGAATCAGCCCCGCAGGAACCTTGCAAAACTTTGCTTTCGTGTTTGTGCACTTGTTGGTCTTTCAGCTAACTCTGCAAGTTGTGGGGACAAGAGGTCAGAGGTCAAGGACCTGGGAGGCTTCTGCAGGACGTTCCCTAGCTGTACATCATCGAGTGCGATAAGTGAAGGGTGGGGGATGGATTACAGCCCGGCAGCTGGGTCTTAGGCAGGCACCCTGTGGCTGGCTCAGCAGGATGGCCCCTCCACCCCTCCACCCATCCAGGAAACGAGGCTCCATTTCCTTGTGGGGTCCTACCCCTCCCCATCCACCCTCCCCCTTCCCCAAAGCAGAGGCCTCCTCACTAATGACCTCCGGCCTTGGAACCTAGAATACCCCCACCTCCTAGGGAGGCACAGAACCAACAGTAAGTGACCCCACTGCCACCCCCTATCTCCCAGATCACAGCAAAGTATCACGGGGATTTTCACTTTGTGCCTCTGCCTTTGTCCCCAACGGGGAGAGGGATGGTCAGAGACTGACTTCCCCATTTCAGGACTCTACAGTAAGTCCTCTCTAGCCAAGCCTTTTTAGTTTCCCTGTCTATTAACACTATAGAAAAGATGTCCTCTTGTTAACCAGTGGCCTCTGGCAAAGGCTCAGTTGGTTACCAGCCTTGGGAAATGGCGTGATGGAGAGCACCAGCTTCTGCCTTGTGTCCTTCCTTGGCCTCTGGACACCATCTGACACCATCTGGAAAGCGAGCGATGGACTTGCAGATGCAGCCACCCAGTCTGCTCCAGAAATGGGTGTCCCATACTTTCCTCTCTTCACTGTCTCTGCTCACCAGCAGTGAGTGTACCTGGAATGTGTGTCTGTGTGTGTGTGTCTGTGTGTGTGTGTCTGTGTGTGTGTGTCTGTGTGTGTGTGTGTGTGTGTGTCTGTGTGTGTCTCTGTGAGTGTGTGTGTCTGTGTGTGTGTCTCTGTGTGTGTGTCTCTGTGTCTGTGTGTGTGTGTCTGTGTGTGTGTCTCTGTGTCTGTGTGTGTGTGTCTGTGTGTGTCTCTGTGTCTGTGTGTGTGTGTCTGTGTGTGTGTCTCTGTGTCTGTGTGTGTGTGTCTGTGTGTGTGTCTCTGTGTCTGTGTGTGTGTGTCTGTGTGTGTGTCTCTGTGTCTGTGTGTGTGTGTCTGTGTGTGTCTCTGTGTCTGTGTGTGTGTGTCTGTGTGTGTGTCTCTGTGTCTGTGTGTGTGTGTCTGTGTGTGTGTCTCTGTGTCTGTGTGTGTGTCTGTGTGTGTGTCTCTGTGTCTGTGTGTGTGTGTCTGTGTGTGTGTCTCTGTGTGTGTGTCTGTGTGTGTCTCTGTGAGTGTCTGTGTCTCTGTGAGTGTGTGTGTCTGTGTGTGTCTCTGTGAGTGTGTGTCTCTGTGAGTGTCTGTGTCTCTGTGAGTGTGTGTGTCTGTGTGTGTCTCTGTGAGTGTGTGTCTCTGTGAGTGTGTGTCTCTGTGAGTGTGTGTGTCTGTGAGTGTGTGTCTCTGTGAGTGTGTGTGTCTGTGAGTGTGTGTCTCTGTGAGTGTCTGTGTCTCTGTGAGTGTGTGTGTCTGTGTGTGTCTCTGTGAGTGTCTGTGTCTCTGTGAGTGTCTGTGTGTGTGTGTGTCTGTGTGTGTGTGTCTGTGTGTGTGTGTCTCTCTGTGTGTGTGTGTGTGTCTCTCTGTGTGTGTGTGTGTGTCTCTCTCTGTGTGTGTGTCTCTCTCTGTGTGTGTGTGTCTCTCTCTGTGTGTGTGTCTCTCTGTGTGTGTGTCTCTCTGTGTGTGTGTCTCTGTGTGTGTGTCTCTGTGTGTGTGTGTCTGTGTGTGTGTGTGTCTGTGTGTGTGTGTGTCTGTGTGTGTGTGTCTGTGTGTGTGTGTGTCTGTGTGTGTGTGTGTCTCTGTGTGTGTGTCTCTGTGTGTGTGTCTCTGTGTGTGTGTGTCTCTGTGTGTGTGTGTCTCTGTGTGTGTGTGTCTCTGTGTGTGTGTGTCTCTGTGTGTGTGTGTCTCTGTGTGTGTCTCTGTGTGTGTGTCTCTGTGTGTGTGTCTCTGTGTGTGTGTCTCTGTGTGTGTGTCTCTGTGTGTGTGTCTCTGTGTGTGTGTGTGTGTCTGTGTGTCTGTGTGTGCTTACTCTCTGGGGCTTGTTCCCGTGTGTGCATTCCAAAGGTCAACATCAGATGTCTTCATCAATTGCTCCGGACCCCCCACCCCCAACCCCCCAGCACCTTTTTTGAGGCAGGGTCTCTCACTGAACCTCCAGCTCATCACTGGCTGGACTGGCTCCAGGGAGCCATCTGTTACACCATTCCTGCTTTCAGAAACCTCCACCTACACTTAACAAATGCCTCACGTGCGCCAATGCCCCATGCACTGTCAATGTGTAAGGAAAAGCCAATATTGACTCTGCTCACTGGTTCCAAAACTAAAAGGGCCTTGGGTTACAGACAGCTACTCGGGAGCTGAGCTAACTGCTTTTTGACCCACAAGTCTTTTTTTTTTTTTTTTTTTTTTTTTTTTGGCGGGGATGGCTTGAGACAGAGGTCTCTGTGTAGTCCTGGAACTTACTCTGTAGAACAGGCTGACCTCGAACTGAAGGGATCCTCCCGCCTCTGCCTCCCAAGTGCTGGGACTAAAGGCATGCACCACCACTAACTGGCTTGACCCAGAAGTCTCAGTTGCTACTTAAGGCACAGTAAAAATTTGCATTAAAAAGGCATTCTTCACTTGTCCCCACTTACAAAGGCACAGTAAGTCCAGCGACATGAGCTCTTGTACACATCTTGTACCTCAGTAACCACAGAAGCCACCTCCTTGAGACGAGGTGTCGCTCAGTGATCTCCTGGGAGCCATTCCGCCCATGGAAGAGATAGATATAGCAGAGAGACGTACACTGACTACAACAAGGCTGTCTGGCTCAGCAGACACTTATGAAGCAAATGATTGGCAGGGTCTCAGGCTTCGGGACCAAGTGACCACGGGCCGTGTTCTGAGGGAAAACACTAGTATCTACCTGTCTTCCTCTCCCCCATCCATCTGCCTCCCACTCACACAAAGCCTTGCTTCCTGGCTCTGCGCTGAGACCTGTACGGAGACCCAGTGTTCTCTCTCTCCAGGCTGAAAGATCACCTCAGGGTGTTTCCCTGAGACACTGTGTGCTCGACTTCAAATCCTGATACAAAACAGTCAACAAGCCGGTCCTGGGGAATTCCAGCTGCAGGAAAACACAATGCGCTGCCTGAAATAATCCTGGCATCTGCTGGGCTGGTGAGAGCTCCTGAGGCCAGGCAGAGCCAGATGTCTAAACTCCAGGCCCGAGCAAATGTGCATGCACATGGGGGAAAAAAAAAAAAAAAAAAAAAAAAACAGACAAAACAAAATTCCCACTTCAACTTCTTTTTTCTTTTTTATTCTAAATAAAAAACACACTTTGTGCTGAACAATGGGATATAAAAGAATCAGATGTACGATTTTAGACATCTACTATTTGGGGAAAAAGGTTTACAAAATATACAAAACTTTACAGCAGATAGTAAACACTTAAATATTAGGAGGTCAGTACTTCTTAATTTAATGGAAGGAGTTAGACAGGAGCAGTTCTGTGCTTCAGAAGAGACTTGAGCTACTCCAGGTGGGGGAGGGTGGGACAGACAGAGGGAAGGTGTGGAGACATCATCACAAGTGTCATTTCGTTCTGACACTGATTGTGATAATCATATTGAAGAGAATGTCGTGCACCCACTTTCTGACTCACTCCGTGCAAGATTTAGGGGAGAGGGCATGTGGGTGCTCCCGGATAGGCAGAGACCAACTCATAGGGCCCCTCCCGTGCCAATAAACTCGGTGTCCATCCATAAAGGGCTTTAAATTAACTTTCAAAATTGAGTAGTCTAGGGTCTGGTGGACACGGCACAGCAGGAAGCCAGAGAAGGAAGACGTTCAGTAGCAAAATCCGGCCTGGGTAGAACAAGTACTGAAGCGTACAGGCTTGCCCCGTAGACAACGGGCTGTGGATATGTCACAATAGAGTAAAATGTAATTCTTACCCATTTCCTGGTCCTTAGGGTTATCTGACCCCCACCAATCCCACCTCTTTCCTTCCCGACTGAGGTGAACTGCAGACTTCGCAGAGCCTCAAATCTCAGAACCGGGTACTGGGGTCCCCTAGGCAGCGCTGGCAGCAAGTGTGCTCGTCAGGGGTCGCTGGTGCACAGGGACACTGCCATAAGCAGTCCATGCCGTGTGCCAGCATGACCATTTCCCTTAGGAAACAAGCTAGGAATGTCCTAGCTTGGCTTCAGACATCCCTAATGACTGCTGAAAACTGTACAGACCAAAAAGAGGGAGTCGGGGGACAGACGGAACATTCAAGGGTCGAAGAGAACTCTAAAGCAATATAGCAGGGGCGAGGGCTAAACAGGAATCCAAAAGGGAGGAGAAAGCGGAATGAGACAGGTGTTAAGTTAAAAACTAAAAATGCAAAATAGAGTTATCACCTTCCACCTGGTAGCCTTGAGTATACGTCACTACCGTGTAATGTTTCAAGTAAATCAATTCAAGAAGGATGAACTAGCTCCGGAGAAAGCAAACACAACTTCTCACAGAAGGGTAGGCAGGCCAGACTGTGGGGCTACCCACAGAAGCGTGGTCTGGACAATGAGCCTCTGATTCCACGTGCTACATGTCTGACTGGGGCCCATGGACCTCCCTGATCCACTAGCCTCAAAGGATCAGAGGGTACGGCTTCTAGTGTTCAAAGGGCAAAACTTCAAAGATATGCTTTTTGGTTTATGGCAAAAAGGGAAAACTTCACAGTTTCAGGTTAAGTAGACAGACCCCCCCAGCATCTACGACACCATATGCTAAAAAAAGGGTTTCTCAACACACTCTCAGCAACCTGGCTGAGATCTAGAAAATACCGCCCCTTTCAAATCAGCCATCCTTACTCAGTCCTCACCAGCAGCCTTGGAAAGCTCAGCAGATACATAATTGAATTGTAGCTTGCTACACAGCCCCAGTGTAAGAAAGTGGCAAGTCACAGCAAATGTTTCGTGATGAAACTGTCACAAGTTTAGACGGCGAAAGGCGGCCTTTGACTGGCTACTGTCTCATCCTTATCATTCGAGCCCACTAGAATGCCCTGAGCATTAACGCACAGGCTTTCTCAGTCAAGGCTAGGGAGAGAGGCAGCTGGCCCAACAAGGACACAGCTTTGGCTTGCCTCTGTGTCTTAACATATATGGACAGGAGGACCGTGCAGAAACCTTCTTTATGTGACCTGATCTAGACTTTTTCTGCTAGAAAAAATACCTGGAGAAACGAAAATGTGCTCTTTAAAATGCCTGGGGCATCCTCGCATAGTTTACACTCCTATGCTCCAAATCCACAGCACATCTATCTGGTGGAATATGGTTCCTTGCTTGAGAGAAACGGTTTTCCTAAAGTCACTCATTGAGAAGAGATACTGAGAAATATGTATACAAAACAAAACAAAAATAAATAAATACTAATGTCTAAAAAGGCTTTGTGAGTTAATAAAAACACTTGCTTATGGACAGCCCAGGGGGCAGCTGAGTCCCACCAGGGGGCAGCATCAGCGGCTGGGCCCAAAATCAGGGACTCTCAGAGCTCACCTGAGCAGGGTGAGGTAGTATGAGCTACTGAAGGGTCATCTTCTAAGTATGCAAGATCAAGGGTCCTCTCCTGGAGCCGATGCTGGACAAGGCCCCTTCAAAGACTAAGGAAAGGAGCCCAACAGCCACATTTGGAAGGTCTAAGCCAGCTACCACCCAAGAGCGCCATCTGGAGGTGATGCAGTCACAGTACGGGATCAATTGACAAGCTCCCAGACTGTCGGGGAGTGGCAGGGTCTGATGATGCATAAGCATCATCAGTCTCTGCACGTTTCCTCACAGCACGCTCACAATCCACCACCTCACAGGGTCCCCTCATCTACGCTGTGGGTCGAACCATCCTGAGTGGGAGACGCAATGTGAATTAAGGCAAGATTGCTGCTGTCAGGGGGGGTCTCTTCCTGCCCAGGAGACCACACAGGGCTAGGGAGGTGGCCAAGCGTCAGATGACTCTCTGTCCTCTCTTCTCGTGACAGAAGGCTTGACATCCAGGGACATACTCTAAAATAAAAATCACGTTTCTTTGGAAATGAGGAGGAAGAGGAGTATCCATCCATACAGGCTCCCCATCGGGCCGCACCATGGGACATCCAAAGCTTTCCAACCTAGACAGAAAGCCTGGTCCTCAGTTTGGATCTAGCTGCCAAGAGATTTTCACTGTCCAATCAGGAGATCTGAGCTGCCCTCGGCTCCTGACGCCTTGTCCCTGCTGAGGAGGGACTGGGACCCCCTGCCCTGCTGACAGTCCCTTCTGAAGGGCCACATTCCCCAAACCTTCTCATAGCTGTGTCCCGCCAGAGGTCGGACAGTAGCGCCACAGTGAAAAACTCTCTCCGCCTCTTCTATCCGGCGAGGCTATTGGTCAGATTTTTAGCAGCATAAAAACTATCAGTAAACTAAAACTAGAGAAACCGGCAACGGGGACCTGGTTTGATTGACAGGGCTACTTGACTAGATCCTAACAAACCAGCCTCAAAAGAACCAAGAATGCAAGAGCAGGCATGGAGGTAAATAAATGTAACAGGGCTCGCCTCTCAAAAGCTGTAACAGCTTTGTGTGGTAAATGTAACAGGGCTCGCCTCTCAAAAGCAGTAACAGCTTTGTGTGCTATTTCTTCTCTCCACACAACACAGAATAGAATTCCTAGCAAGGCAAGACTGTAGCATCAGCTGGGGAAGGACCAGTGGCCTCTAGAAAAAAATCACGATCCCGGCTGCACCTGGGAGCTCCGTCAGCTGTCCGGGCTCTTCTCAGTCTCTTTGGAATGGATAATGTACATGAAGGTCTGCTCGATGGTGAAGTCGGGGGGAAGGCTGCCTTTGTGCACACCGACATGCTTGCTCATGAGGTTGAGGGTGGAGCTGTAGTGGCCACAGACGGTGCAGCGGTACATGAGTGCCCCCGAGTGCGTCTTGAGGTGGCACTTGATGGTTGAGCGGCCTCGGAAGAACTTGTGGCATACCTTACACTGGTAAGGCTTCTCACCAGTGTGGATCCGCCGGTGGTAGTTGAACTCACTTGTGTGGGCAAACCTTTTGCCACAGACCTTGCAGCTGTACTTGCTGTTCCCAGGCTGGCCCTGCAAAGCCAGCTCCTCACTCAGAAACTCCTCCGCCGGCAGCTTCCGCTTCTGGAGGGCCAGGTGTTGTAGGCCCAGACCGGAGCGTGAATCCAGGCCACTGCTGCACTTGTGCTGGCTCACGTGGTAGCGGTAGGCAGCCTCAGACCTGAAGCTCTGGCTGCATAAGTGGCAGCGGAACAGGGTGTCCTCCAGGCTTTGGTGCACAGCCATGTGCTTGTCTAGAAGGTGCCAGTCCACAAAGCTGCTGGCGCAGACTGAGCAGGAGAACACCGAGATGCCCAGATGGGAGAGCGTGTGCCACATGAGGCTGCACAGGTTGAGGTGACGCTGGTCACAGATGCTGCAGGCCTGGCCCTTCAAGTTCAGGTGGTCAAGGATGTGGCCTCGGACCACATGGAAATCTTTGGCCAACGCTTTCCCACAGACAGCGCACTTCAGCTCGGGGGAGGCTGCCCCTGAAAAGAGACCCAGTTTCCCCGAGAGCGGCTCATGAGGGTGGACAATGATGTTGTTCTCAAATATCCCATCCCGTCGATGCAGGGCGAGCTGCCACTGGGTAAAGAACTTTGCCTCACACATGTCACAGGAAAACAGGAAGATACCAATGTGGGACAGGACGTGGGTCACCCTCGAGTTCCGGTCCTGGAAGTGCGTCTCACAGACCTTGCAGTTGCCTGTGAGCAGGTCCACGTGGTCCCGAGCGTGCTGCCGTATCAGCTGAATGTTGGGCTCTAAGACTTTCTTGCACACCTGGCAGGGCATGGCCTTATTCTCCCGGCTGTCGCTCTCAGCAAATGCAAGTTCGTCCTCGCTGTCATCGCTCAGCTCGATCACCTCCTCAGCTGTCCCAATCTCTTCAGCCGGGTCCTCAAACTGCAAATCATCCTCCCCCAGGTCCTCCAGCTGGAGCTCATCCACCTGCCCAAAGCCTGGGTCTTTGGAGTGATCGCTATTGCTCAAACAGGAATTGGTCCCGGTGGTAATGTCCATGGCGCTGTCAGGGGTGAAGAAGCTGTTTTTACTGAAGTCTCCACTGCTCTGAACTTTGTATGGCTGGCAAGAACTCGCACCCGTCGGGATGCCTGCGCCGACACTGCCCAGGACTGTCTGGGTCACCATACTAGGAACAGACGTGAACGGAACAGGGGCGTCGTGGTCTTCTGTCTTTGGTGGCAGGGGTAAGCTGTGGTTGGTGTCACTGGTAACATTCCTCTCTTCCTCTTTATAGTTCCCGCCGGCATCAGTAGGCAACACATAGTTTCTTTCGGGACCAAAATGTTCCCCGCTCCCCCGGAGCTCCCCAAGGGAGTGGGTGGGATCCACCGAAGAACACCTCAGGGTACCAGACTGGCTATCACTGGTCAAGGGCTTGGCTACTGCGGTGCTCTCTAGGTCGGGAAAAGTAGAGTGGCAAGCCCGAAGTAGGTCCTCCATACCCAGGCGCTCGGCGACCTCATAGATGACCCCGACGTTGATCAGGTCTGTGAAAAGCTCTGAGGTGTAGACGAAGCTCAGAATCTTCTCAAAGTTGGCCGGCGTGATGAAGTCCACGACGTAAGTGCGGGCGGCATCGAGCCCTGTATTCAAGAACAGGTTCTGAAAGTACTCGGCTGCGCAGGCCAGCACGGCCTTGTGCGCGGGGAAGGAGCGGCTGCCCACCACGATAGTGACATCGCACATGGTCTCTGACAGCCGGCACTTGTTCAGTTCCTTCAGCAGGTTGTTGGGGTGGTTGGTGCTTTGCAGTTTGATTCTCATGCCCATCTTAGCAGCTCCTAGGAAGTTGCCTCTGTCAGCAAGGTCAATCTGTGGACAAGACAAAAAAAAAAAAAAAAAAAAAGACAGATAGCCAAACATCCCTAAGAGGGGGCTCCAAGCAGGAGTGAATGGACAAGAAGAACTCAAGGCAAAGATACCAAGTGGCAGAGAATGATCTGCTCCCGGCATCACCACAGCAAAACCCCAAACGCATGAGAAAAAACAAAAAAAATCAATTATCTTGGTCTTGAAAATCTAAGAAACATGGATTGCAGACAGCTCAACTATTAGGAGCATCTGCTGTTCAGGCACAGGACCCAAGTTCCGTGGCCAGCATCCACATGTCCATAACTCTAGTTCTAAGAGATCTGGCTATGAAGCCAGACTGTACATTTTACAAAGAGGGTGTGGGAAGTAGGGGTCAGGTTAGGAGCCTTCCAGCTGAAGGGAAGAGCTCCTGATAAGCCTCTCTACCGCCAAAACAACGGGCTTGGGTTTCTACATAACGTTTCTTTTGTTACTAAAAGTCGATATACTTCCACACCATTATCAAAGCTACATTGGCTACTGAGGAACAGGTCAGAGTCGCACTTTGCCTATCACTGCTGTCCTTTCAAGCCTCCAAATAAACCCCGCACTCTTTATCCGTTCTCTTTTCTCTCTCATTTATTTATTTGTTTATTTATTTGTTTGTTTGTTTATTTGGACAGGATCTTATGTAGCCCAGGCTGACTGTGAAATTGCTGTTCCTAAGGATAGCCCTGAGCTCATGGCCCTCCTGCCCCTCCAGCTCCCAAATGCTGGAATACAGATGTGAACCACCAGGTCCAGTTTGAATCCCCATCTCGCCCTTCCTAGGCTACGTGCCTACCCTCTCTCCGTCCCTTCCCGGAGCCATTCGGGACGCCGCTTTCTCAAGGCTACTGCACTCTGCAGATGAAGCTAAACTCATAATCAGAGGAGAAAGCGGAGCGAGCACAACTGTGGTATTTAACATGACTTAGGGCGCTGCACTTCTTACCAACCTTACTGACGACTGGATGCCTTAGGGAAGACATCCATGGCACAGGAGAGAGCCCTTCAAGCCCCTTTAATACTTTCCCCGCTGTGGAAGAACAGCCAGCTAGTCACATGCTTCTGCGGCTCACAACTCGCCCGTTTCTCCACCGCGCCAGCGATCCCCAACTTTTCCCGGGGCCCGGCACTCGTCCGAGTGCTCCTGGGCGCCAAGCCCGCGCGTCCCGGGCCCTGGCGGCCGCTCGTCCACGGTGGGAGGGTCCGGCTGCCCGGTTACACTTGCAACTTGCAAGGAGTGCGCCCCAATGGTCTGGCGGCTCGCGGTCCCCTCCTCTCCGCCAAGGCAGGGGCCGGCCTGGGCCGGGGCGCACCCCGCGGGGAGGGGACCCCTCGGCCGCCCCAGACAGCGCGCGCTGCCCCGGGGCGATCCAGGCCGGGCGCCGCGGGATCCGGCCGAGGCGAGGCCCGAGAGCCGCGGCCCGGCCGCCGGGAGGGAGCCAGAGCCGGCCGGGGACACCGGCAGGGCGCGCCCGGCCAGGGCGACGGAAAAGGCCGAGCGGGCGCCCGGCTCGGGCAGGGGCAGCGCTTACCCGGCTCCACGGGGTCCGAGCACCATCGCCGCCGCCGCCGCCGCCGCAGCCTCACACAAAGGCCCCGGCCCGCCGTGCCCGGCCCGACGAGGAGGCGGCGCCGCCGGCCGCGGCCAGACTCTCCATCCGCCGAGCCGCTCGCCGCGCCGGCCCGGGCCGCCCCCGCCGCCCGGCCCGCAGCGCCCCCCGCCGTCCCGGAGGAGGCAGCGCCCCCCGCCGCACGGCCCGCAGCGCCCCCCGCCGTCCCGGAGGAGCCAGCGCCCCCCGACGGCCGGGCGGAGCCGGGAGCTCGCACTGAGCCAGCCCCGCGCCCGCGCCCGCGCCCCGGGAGTGGAGAACCCGGGTGCGAGCCGGCCTTCCACCGGCTTCCCAAGAGTCTATACGCTTGTTTGGTTGGTGAGCGTCTGCCCCTGTGAGCCTCCTGGAGGCAGGGATCTGCGGCTCTGCAAGAGCCCTGTTCACTGTTTGTCACCACGCTTTAGGCGTTTCCTAAAGCCTGGGTGCGGGTGTGTGGGTGTAAGGGGTGAGCGGATGAACGAACGCAGTATTTCAGGTTAGGACCCTGAGAAGCTCTTGTCGTCCAAAGCTGACCCTCCTTCCCCCTGGATGGTCAGATGGAGTCCCGGAGTCCCTGCGCTTTGCGTGGGCTGAACTGGGTGGGCTCCCTGACCAGAACATCCTCTTTTCAAATGTCCCCGCTCAGGACTAGCCATAAAAACACAGCTACCTCCCCTGCCTTCGTCCCGCCTGGAGAGAGGGGGCACCCAGGCACAGCTGCCACGGGACAGGCGTATGGCAGGATTCAGTAATTCTTGATGGATAAACGGGAAGGACAGGACAGGCGGGTGCTGTTAGCTGTCCTAAGCTGGTTTGGCCGTTCGGTGATTCTTTAGTTGGTAAGTGGTTTGTTTTCCTCCCCACTACCATGATAGATGACCCTGAAAAGCGAGTGGCGTGTCAAAGGCTCCGAACACACTGGTTTTTGTTAGTAGCCAGGTCCGTCCTAACCCTCCAGCAATGGAAAGGTTGTTGCCCTGTTGAACTGTCAGCAGCTACAATCACCAGCACAGGTCGTCACAAGACTAGGGTCCCCTGACCTCTGTGCTGAGGGTGGTATTCAAGAAGCACCGCCCCCTTCCTGATTTCTGGGAAAGGCCTTCCTTCTCTCCTATAATTAGCTACAAAGTAATGGGTTTCCTTATGACATTTTCGTATCTATATATAGTTTTGCTTGACCCGCCGCCGCCACCCCTTCTCTGCCTCCATCTTCCCCATCCACCACTGCTGCTTAAGCCCTTCCAGCCTTAGGATTCCACTCTTAAATCATGCATGCTCCTCCTCTCTTGTCCTCTCGCGAGTGCGAGCTTTTAAATACACTCCCACCCAAACACAAACACTTACAAATTAAAAATTAGAAGGATCTTCATATGAGAATGGGCAATGCTTGTATTTCTGAGCCCGGGTCAACCTTGCTTAATACACTCTCCATTTCCCTCAAAATTTCTTAATTACACTTTGCTTCACAGCCGGATAGAAGCCAACTATATAATATACATACATTCCATTTCCATCATCTGCCCGTTGGTGGGCATCTAGGTTGATTCCCTTCTGTCCGTGTTGTGGATACCGCAGCGATTACACGAATGTGAAGATATCTCTGTGGTAGGATATCAAATCCTTTGACCCAGAAGTGATACTTCTGGGTTGTTTGGCAATTCTATTTTTAGCTTTTTAGTGGCCACACCAGCTTACACTCCCATCCCACAGGGAATGGAGGTATGCAAGGGTATGTCTTCTTGCTTCGGTCTTCTTGCTATGGGTAAAGAGACATTCCACTCTGGCTGCTCGTTTGAAGGTGGAGCAGTGCCCGCTGGTGGCTATCTTCATCTACGAGGTACGGAGTGGGGACATCACCAGAGTGACCCACAGACAGGTCTATGCATTACAATCTCGGGTGAAACGGGAGCAGCCGTGGTATCAGTTGCTTTCGTAGTCCATGTCCTGGGCAATCAGCCATGCACCTGAGCCTCCACTGTGCACCCAGAAACTTGCTCGAATAGGGGAGGAATCGCTGTTAGGGTTTGGCATTGGAAGAGTACTTTGGCAGATGGGGGCCGAAGAATGTGGCAGGAATCACAGAACAGCTCGTAGGAGAGATTTGTGCAGATATATTCATGCAAGGGTGGGGAGTGAAAGACCACGTCTGACGAGGACGAGAGAGGCAGAGCCACCGAGAACCCACCGCGATGGGGGGGGGCTGCTGAGAGGGCACGCTCAACCCATCTGGTACCTGGTGATGACATGGCTGCTGGTGTTGAGTCACTGTTACTAAGTCTGAGCGAAAGGTCTTACTGGCCCAGTGCATGAAGCTTCGATAACCAAAGTGTTCTCTTTGAATTGCTTGTACTGAGACTTTTCCTCTCTGGGCCAGATGAGTTCAGTGTCTAGTTTGACTTTGCAGCAGCATTAACTGTCTCTGTGGTGTAGCCATGCCTGACAGGCTTCAGCTCAGCTCATACTGATTGGTGGGGTGGGGTCAGCTGGGTTCTCTGCAGAGAAAATCCTGCCTTTTTCTACTTCCTGGGCCTCTTTCTCTTATTTCCTATTTGGTGCCTTTTTATTTTGACTTTCTTACACCTAAACGCCTGGTCTCATCACTCCATTTTCTCAAATTGCCTTCCAAAACTCATGCCTACATTCTATTGTCGCTGTCATCCATGGTCTCGGAAAGTGCATTTTTGCAGTGGGCAGTGGCTTACTGTAGAGGCACATAACTAGTAACTGCTGAGGATAAGTAGTTATTGGATACTCAGTCCCGAGTGAGATGTGGACATCTCCAGGGCTCTGCGAACTGTGAGACCAAAACAGGACATTTAGAAAGTTAATGGGAGACCAAAACAAGAAAAACATACCTTGCAGGTTAAGGGTTCTGTTTGCTGTTGAGACAGATAAAAGTTTCTGTTTGTCCTGAGCTAAGTCCTTGAAAGTTAAGGTTTCCGATTGTAATGAAGACGTTCCTTTTGTCCTGGGTTAAATCCTTGCAAAATTAGGCTTCTATTTTTAATTAAGCTCCTGTTTCTAAGTGCTGATGTAAACTGCTTGCAACACCATTCTTTCCCTTCTCAGTATATCCCTGTAACAATGTAACTATCAACCTTGTCAACACCTTATTCTGAAGAGAAGCTTCAGGAAGCCAGTGGGGCTGCTGCCTCACATCCTGACTTAGGTGAGGCAGCCAGCACCAGGTACACCCCAAAATACAACTTGCTTTACTTAGATAGCCATGGGCTTGTTTCATTGTTGCTATTTGTTTTCTGTTTTTGGTTTTTGTTTTTGTTTTTTTCTCTTTACAAATCTCAGGTTTAACAGAATAGCCCAGCAGAAGGACTAGAAAATACAAGGCAATGGCCTCCTGAATTTTTTAAGTAGCTGTGACTGACTAGACAGGGTCCATTAGTGGCTGCCACAGGTGCGGGGCTCATGAGGTCCCACCCTTTCCAGGATCTGTAAGCAGTGTCTTCATTAGGATGTGTGTTGCTGCGATAAAACACCCTGACCAAAGGCAGCTTGTAGGGTGGGTGTTAAGAACCAGGTCCCCTCCCCCCCACCCCACCCCACCCCACCCCACCCCACCCCACCTTCAGCAACTTCGCACCAGCAGCCATGTCATCACCAGCTGCCAAATGCAACACGCATGTCCTTTAAAAACTCCTCGCCGCCATCGCTGGCCCGCCTTGTTGCACGGTGTGATTTCTACGGTGTGATTTCTACGGTGTGATTTCTACGGTGTGATTTCTACGGTGTGATTTCTACGGTGTGATTTCTATGGTGTGATTTCTACGGTGTGATTTCTACGGTGTGATTTCTACGGTGTGATTTCTACGGTGTGATTTCTACGGTGTGATTTCTACGGTGTGATTTCTACGGTGTGATTTCTACGGTGTGATTTCTACGGTGTGATTTCTACAGCATTCCTCGGCCCGGAAACACCAGGGTACTGCTCTCTAAACTCTAACATGGGAAAGGTTCACAGAAGCAGGAACGGAAGCAGAAGCCGTGGAGAGACTCTAAGGCTTGTTTCTCCTACCCCATGACCCATCTTAACCCAGGCAAACCTGGTCCCCTTCTCACTCACCTGAACATGGCAGGTGTGCTGTACCTGGGTCTTTAAAAGGCTCCACCCACTTCTGTTCTCTTCCCCCATCCCCCCCACCCCACCCCTTTCCTCTGAAGGGGCAGAGAGGACTTTTCCTGTCTCCACCTTCTCTGTTGTCCTCTGTCCCCTCTGTATGTCTGTCTCTCTTTACCTCTTTTCTCATTCCTTCCCTTATTTTCTTACTTTCCCCCTCAATAAAACTTACAGTGTGAATCATGCCTGCGGTCCATCACCCACTGCATCACTGGACCGAGACAGGGGCCACACACCCGCCCCACGCAGCCAGAGTACCCAGCTGGCCGGGATTGAAACACTTAACAGAGTAACAGGCTTATATACCCAAGCCAGGGGATGGGCTAAGCATAGGAGGAAATCACGCACCACCCACAGGTGGGGTCAAGGCACAGGCACTGCACACCGGAAAGTTATGATAACAGCCTTGTTTGCTCAACCTTGAGAGCACGGGAGTTCTACAGCTGGGTGGGGAGGAAGAGAGCTGTGAGGGACAAGGACTTAAATTTCCCAACACCAACCCATTATGCTTTCTCCTAACACTGGGGTGGCGCCATGCACAGTGTGCTGGGCCCTCCCACAGAGATCTTCAGTAAAAAATATCCCCACAGGCTGACCCACAGCCTGGTCTCTTGGAGGCGTTTTCTCAAGTGAGATACCCTTCTCTCAGGTGACCCTAGCTTGTGACAAACTGACAAACTAGTGGGCATGGGCAGTTAACGGTTGCTGGTGTGGAGGCCATCCACTTTCCTGAGGTATGTGGGCAGTTATCGAGTGCTGAACCGTTTCCTTGGGTGGTGCAACCCTTGTCAGTTATCCATACACCCATGAAGAGTCCCTCTCACTGTGCTCCTAATTAATTAATTTACCAAATTACCACCCCTGGGACAGATGGATGAGCTGCCAACTTAACATACCTAATCAGGCACTGGATTCCACTTTGGACGCCGGGTCCTCCCAACCCTACCTGTCACAGAGCCCTCCTGGCTGGCATACACCCCCACCCTGAGCTTTCCAGACCAGGGGCCTGGGCTGCCCTTGCTCTATAACCCAGCCATTTTCGTTACCCACTCTTTATACCTCCTGGCTGCTACACTGGGTTCTCCCGCTGTCCTCTCGATGCTCCTCTTCCCCCTCCCCCTTGCATGACCCAGCTCTAGTCATGTCCACTCTTGACTCTTCCAGATGTCCCTACCTCTGGCTATGCCTCCCTTTTATCTACAATAATCCTTCTCCTCCACCATACCTGGGAGCCGTTATCTTTCCTTTCCTTTCCTTTTATTTACTTACTTACTTACTTATTTTCCCCATTCACTAACCAAGCCAGACTCAGGTGGAATTATTTCTTTAGTCTGCTGTTGGTGACTTATCTGGAGTGAACAGATATCTGTCTCTCACAAAAGTTGACACAACAGCCATGAAATGTGTTCTTATAGTATAGGGAGGGGGATTTCACTTTGGTCTGCAATGAAGTTACTTGAAGGCCGATGCTATATTCCAAGCACGGGTACAGCTCCCATGCCTGGGCCAGGCAGCCCCCAGAGCTCAAGCATGATTGAGGCACAGGCACAGGCACACAGGCACAGGCACACAGGCACAGGCACACAGGCACAGGCACACAGGCACAGGCACACAGGCACAGGCACACAGGCACAGGCACAGGCACAACTCATCTTTGGAGTACGGAGCCCAGTCAATTTCATCAGCCAGCAAACCACCTGGAAGGTGTGGACCAAAGTGTATACTACTGACTGTCTAGTGCTGTTAAAAGAAAATCCCCACACAGCCACAATGATACATGTGCACAAAAGCTACAAGCAGAAAAAGGGATCTGGAATTTAGTAGAAGGATTGGATCTCTGTAGACTTCAACCTCTTTATAACAGGAAGAAGAGTGTCTCGATCCTGCCTTGCTTTTCTAGGTGCAGTAAATAGGAATCTGAGAAGATGGATATAGTGTCCCACCCCAGTGTTTGGAAGGCAGGAGGATTTGGAGAATTTGAGGTCAGCCTAGGCTATGGAGTAAGAGAAGAAAAGGGGTGGAGGGAGGGGTAAAGACTGGTTTTAAATAGACTGATTTTCCTGTGATACTTGGCGCTGTAATATTTGCCTGCCCCACCAGAGAGCAACCTCTCTGCATTTATGTTCTACTCAGCAGACAATTGTCGCAGTTCAGGATTCATGCCAGGTTTGAGCAGAATTCTTGCGGCTTTGACAGCCCTAAGAAATTCTCCCATACCCTGCAACAGTGTCTCAAACACCCTGGAGAAAGCTCATGGTGAAAGGTCAAATGGATGAGTTCTAGGCAATGGCTCTAGAATCTGGAGTAGGGTCCTTTGTTTCTTCCTTTCTTCCTTTTTTTTTCAACATAATATTTTTTGGGGTTTTGTTTTGTTTTGTTTTTTGCAACATAATATTCATCTCAATCACACTCACTTCCCCTTCTCCCCTTCCTCCCAGGTCCACTCTCCCACCGCATTCTCCCCCCCCCCAAAAAAAAAACATTGAAGCAAATGCAATCTGCAGTGTCCATATATTCATCAGAGTGTGGCCAGTCCCTCAAAGAGTTCTCCCCTCTCTGCATGCTGAGCTAGAAGATGAGAACAGAAGCTAATTGTGAAGAGCTACCCTCCATCGTCTCCATCACACCACACCCTTGTTCTGAGGGAAGCTTAATCCCAGTCCCCGTTATCCCTACACCCAAAGCGATGTTCTGCTGGAAGCTTCACTCCAAGTCTTGTTCTCCAAAACCTGCTGCATCTCACTCAGAAAGCTGCCAAACGATGACCCCCTCTTCCCTCAGAGATGCTCAAGACCACTCCAAGATATTTAAACTGTCCCACAGTTTTCTTTCTCCTCTCTGGAGGGCTAGAAAGTAATCTGGGAGTGTTGTAGTTATTAAACCTGGGCTTTTTCTTTTTTCTTTCTTTCTTTTCATTTTTTTTTTTCAAGACAGGATTTCTCTGTGTAACAGTCCTGGCACTCTGTAGACCAGTCTGGCCTCAAACTCACAGAGATCCTCCTGCCTCTGCCTCCCCAGTGCTGAGATTAACGGCATGCGCTACCGCCACCTGGCAAACTTGAGCTTTTTCTAATTTGGTTAGACTTGGTCTGATTTGGGTTGCTGCGTGGCGGAGAGACTTGTTGTAGTACAGAAACTTCTCATCCCTCAAGGGCTTGACCCCTCCCCAGTGGCCACCATCTAGACCATTTCTCCCCCTTTCGTTGGGTGAGGGAGAGGTTGTCACAGAAGTCCTCAGCGTCTCTCATCCTCAACTGTTGTCACTTTTTGACCTGACTGTGAATGGGAGCTTTCTCTCCCTCTCCTCACCTATACTGCGCAGCTGTCGGTGGGTCGGTGGGTGGAAAGGAGACCCAGCTGGAAACTAGAACTTTCCCTAAGGTGAATGAGCTGCTGCCGGGCACCTGGACCCGAGCTTCATTGTGTTTCTCCCGCCCAGGTGCACAAGGACTCAGCACCAGGTGATGACAGAGAGCGCGGGGATTTCCCGTGAGGTTCCACTGGGGTACAGAGCCATCACCTTGGATCTGTGGGGCTGTGATCATTAGCACGTCAGACTAAATGACACCCACAGCCATGACATGTAAGGCCAGTATTGAAAGGGCTGGTATTGGACACAGTGCAGAGGAAGAATCTTTGATATTGATCACCTTTCTATGACTACAGCCAGTTAATACTGAAGACATTGCCTTTTTCTCTTGGCCTCTGTAGTAACCTCCCTGTGTACCCTCCACCCCAACTCCATAAAGCTGTTAGCTTGTCCATAACCCCATGAGTGGGAGTTGTGGGGTTTTTGGAGGAGGAGCAGCTTTGATTGATCTCAGATAGGGAGGTTAACAACAGAACAAAGAATCTAGTCTGAAGGTCAGCTTGGTGAACCTATGAATTTGGAGTTTCTGGTTACTTCCAGGAGCAGGCTACTTAGATAGCCATGTTGTAGGAATGCCGCCCCCCCACTCCCCTACCCCCCCAACCCCAGCATGAGCAACACTCATGGAAACTTAATCCCAGCCAGCTTCCAGGTATCTACACTAGAAAGAGCTGCCATTCATCTCTTCATCCTTGGGGAGGAGCAGGGATTCCTTAGCCTTCCACCTCCTTTCCCGAGGGAATGTTAATAAGTCAGCCTCAGGAGGGCCTGGTCGGGGAGATCACAGCTGCTGACTGGAGACAGCAGTAATCAGAAGTAACTGGGAGGGAACAGCCACTCGGCAATGGTTACCTTCTCACCCCCCCCCCCGATCTGTAAGAAGCCTCCCTCCCTAACATTTGGAGAGTGGGGGAAAAGGTCTTTACACAGCCCCCTATTTATGAAGCGGGGCAGTTGCTGGCTGAATTTTCCCAGGTCTCCTACAAACACAGGCAAACCTTTCAAAATGTCTGTTCCTTTTTTTCTGAAGCTGAAGTCCTTTATTGTTACAAAGTAACCAAATGTGAGGTTTTATTTTCCCTTGATACAGTCTGTCTTGTGGCCTAGACTCAGTCCTGGGTGGCACAACCAGCTCCCAAATCATGACAGAGACTTAACTAGTTTTGAATGTCTGTCCTAGCTTAGGCTCGTTCCTGGCTAGCTCTTCTAACTTGACCTATGTTCTGCCTTGGGAAGTTTTATCTTCTTTCTGTGTATCTTACTTTCATAGCCTCACTACACCTAGCTGGCAGATAGCTGCCTGGCGTCCTGTCCCAGTATATCCCTTTCTCCTCACCGTCCTTTCCTCTATTTACTCTCTGCCTCCCAGTCCTGCCCATCCTTTCTCTTCCCCGCTATTGGCCATTCAGCTCATTATTAGATCAATCAGGTACCTTATGCCGACACGGTAAAACAGCTTTTCATTAATTAAACAAATGCAGCAAAAACAAAAGTAACACACCTTTACACAGTTAAAGTGTTATTCTGCAGCATCAACAACCTGACACATCTTTGCCTGATTAATAATCCACAAAACTTTGGTCACAGGTGTGTGCAGCCACACTGGTCTTTTAGTCACAAATCCATTGTTAATTGTGTGAAGAATTGTTTAGGGTTTTATCAAAACTAATGTGTTCAAAGTAAAGATGTGTCTAATTATCATGTGCAGTGTTTTTTGTTTAAATTTTAGCCTTGCTCCCCCCTTCCCTCCTTCCCCCCTCCCTCTCCCCCTCCCCCTCCCTCTCTCCTTCCTCCTGTGTGTGTGTGTGTGTGTGTGTGTGTGTGTGTGTGTGTGTGTGTGTGTGTAGGGGGTCCATGCAATGGCACAATGTAGTATAGGGATATCAAAGGACATCTTTGAGACTTCATTTTCTCCTTCCACGGAGGATTCCAGGGATGGATCTCGGGTAATCAGGCCTGTGTGGCAAGCCCTTTTATCCACTGAACCACCTTGTAGGCCTCTGTATCATCTTTTTGCATGTATGTATGTCTGGAAAAACCTATTTATTCATCAACCAGTCCCTCACATCATGCCTTTGTAAAAAAAAAAAAAAAAAAAAAAACCAACTTTATTGTTGAAGGGAGACATTGTATTTTTAATGCAGGACACTACTGGAAACCATAGTGCCTAAGGGATTGAAGCTATTCATATTGCAGCTTCCGTGCTGAGCATGAGAGGGAGTCAAAAGGAGGATGGTACAAGCTTGGGATAGAGAAAGGGAGTCAGGGGAGCATGCTCTGGGATTGGTACACAGACGATATCCTGATGATGCAATCCGGGGTCCAGAAGTGGAGTGCTAAAGACAAAAGAAATAAAGCTTTAAAATCACATCTTTGTCCTATACAACGCCCACTGTCCCACCCACTGAGGGAGCACGGCGTGGCTATCTCTGCAGAAGGGAAAGCTTCACCCTCACTGTCCCAGCAGCCTTTGGGCTGGGGGACTAACAGCTGGCAGCAGGTGCCTCCCCTTCCTCGGTGTGCTAAACGCTGCTGCGTCATGGTCTGTGGAGTGCCCCCTGCTTAACCAAGTCCTTCCTGGACAAGCTCTGAGCTGCTTCTGTATCCAGTAGCTTCGAGCGCGTGAATGAAATAACATGGCACAGTCATCCGTGTTGATCCACTTCCTCTAACTGCCTTTAAATGCTGGCCCCTGGGGACCGCACATCCCATCTGCCTGGCACCTGACAGGTTTAGCATACCCTCGGTGGTAAGACTAGAAAGGCTGCAATTACTGGCTCAGTCCCTCTGAAAGAACTTGGATTCACCAGCAAATATTAAAAGCAGATTTCCACACTTGCATTTACCATTTGTATGAAATACTGTGGCAAAATTGCACTGTAATTATCTTTATGGCCAGTGCATAACGCTGGAGGAGAGTATGCCACCCAGAATTAGAGCTACCCGTGTAATTGTCTGGCCATCGGCAGGACTGAAATAACCATCTTATGAGAGCAAAATGATATGGTAAACACCATGTAATCAGCAAGTTACAGTTATTATAGCCCTTTGTGCCCTCTCACCCAACAGTGAGTGGGAGACTGGACCCGGTCCCTGGTCAGGGAGTCATGAACAGGACCTATCAAGGGTCAGATCCTTGGGTCTCAGACTGGCCACCCTGAGGCCTGCAACTGTGAGTTCCAGAACAAGGGGATGGGGGGAAGGAGCCTGTGTAGATTGCAGAGGCTTCCCAGGCCCCCTCCACTCCTGGTCTTCCTTCCCTTTAGAAGCCAGCAAAAAGGAAGGCATCAATTGCGTGGCCGTTGCCATGTGTGGGTAGACAGCTGCATCAAGGCAGACGTTTCTGTTTTGACGAGATTCCCTGAGGGGCTTTCACACTAGTGGACAAGTGAGGAATCTCACAGCACACTCATCCCTGAGGTCTGGCCTAGCTGTCTCTCAGCAGTCAGACAAAAGCCAGCCAGGGGGACAAGAGGACATTCTCTACCCACCCCCCCAGTGCTCAGCTTCCAGACCGTCACCATCCTTCTGTTCCAGATGGGGAAACTGGGGCTCGGTGTTGAGTCACTTGGCCGAGGGGACACAGCTAGAGAAAGGCGGATCCAGGATTGAATTTAGGTCGAGTTCTGATACATTCTGCCATACTGGGAGGCTAAGATGTGGTGTCCAGCTATTTCCAGACGTTTAGCGACCCTGAATCTCTTCCTGAATTGTAATGGTCCTGACTGCGTTCTGACGCTGTAGCTCAGCACAGCAAACACTTGGCGCTGTGAGCCAGACCTACAGTGACCGAAAGACGATCTCACCATCTTTTGACTAGATCACAAGAAGACGGTGTCCAAAAACACCAGCTGAGCACTGGAGGAAACCCCACAGGATCCCTCTCCCTGCTTCCTATCACCTCTGTCTGCTCAGCAATCAGCAGGGCCCATGGCCCAGGAGAAAGAGATAAAGAGCGTGTGTATCTCTGAACGGCATTGCGTTTGATGCTCCGTGCGCATCACAGTGTCCACACTGTGTGTATCTCTGAACGGCATTGCGTTTGATGCTCCGTGTGCATCACAGTGTCCACACTGTGTTTTAAGTCAAAGGTGTGTGCATTGGTAGCCTCTGTGGAAACCACAGCCGACAGCTGCCCTGCTGCTCCTTCCCCCACGCCCTCACCCCTGCAGACAACCGTGCTCACCTCATTCTGCACCGGGGGGCCTATTTCAGGGTGCCAAAGCTGGGGGTATTCTCTTCAACATCAGTGGGGGTGTCTGGGGTGGAGTAAACATATGTCAGGAGGACTTCTTCAGAATCTGTGAGAGACAGCTCTGGAGGACAGAGCTGGGAGAGTGGGGAGGGGCAGAGCCTTCTGTCCCTCTTCCAGCCCCAGTGGGGGCCGTCCTTCTGTGATCTGAGCGGACCAACCTCAGCGGTACCCAGACTCCCCTGGGCGCAACCCTACCTGGCTGGTTGTTTCTCTTGCCCATAAGTCCCACAAAGAAATCATGCATGTCACCTGCAAGAGAAAGGCCAGGGTTGTCAAGACGTCTGGAACTCCCTCTCTCTGTCCCTCTCTACAGGGTCTAAGCATGCTACACTGCCCTGGAACTTGCGGTGTAGCCCAGGCTAGCCTTGTGCTCTCCGTCTCGCCTCTCTTCACCTCTGAGTTCTGGAATTACATCGGTGCTGTGTCAGCACATCTGGCTGCTCCTTATCTCACTGGAGCCTGAACCCCACAGCTAGCAGGTGTTATCATCTGCCCCATTTCTCGTTCCACCCCTCCCCCACCACTCACACGCCCACATTTCATCAGTTTTCTTCCACGGCCCCTGAGTCCCCAGTGACCAACCAGGGAGGGATGGGACCCCCCATGCCCCTCACACCCCCCCATGCACCTCACACCCCCCCATGCGCCTCACCCCCCCCCCATGCGCCTCACACCTGCTCTCTCCTTCCCTGGTGCCAGCCCCACTCAGAAAGGCTGGCAAGCAATTGCAGCTGGTGTACTGTCCACACCAGCTGATACGAGGTCCGAAAAGCTGGCCTGCGGGCTGCATGCCCGTGGGATGCGGGGCCAAAGGTCAGCACAGATAAGGGAGCAGCTACTCACGTTTCTGGGGAAGCGATGTCTCCTTCGGTCCTATGTGTGGGGAAGCAGTAATTAGGGAGGGATTCGAGTCACAGCCCCCCCTTCACTCACCAACTCACCCGGACACCCCCATCCCCCTCCCTGCTGAAGGGGCTTCCCTGGCCAATCTAATCTTTAGGATGATGCCCCTTCCCTCTCCAGGGCCTCTTCTTACCCACGCTGGCCTTGCTCAGCACTTTCAGCAACCCTTCCAGAGAGACGGAGCGGCTGTCGTAGAGTCTCCGAAGCAAGGACTGTGGCAGCTGGTAGAGGTCAGAGTCCTTGCAGGGGAGAGGAGCACAGCGCTGAGGCACAAGGTGCACAGCCATCCATCTTCTCTCTTCCTGCACAGGACAGCCTTGCCCCAGACCCACCACAGCTGAACCCAACACCCATTTCCCTCAGGAGTTCCTCTGCCTTACCCTGGAAGAGAAGTGTGTGTGTGGGGGGTGATGTGTGGGCTCGGGAGCAGCAGCTCTGGAGGGACTTAGAAGTGCAGACCCCTACCTTTCACCTGGACACACCTGAATCTGCACGTGACCCCATGCTGTTCGTGTGCATGGTGAGGCTATGTGGAAGCTTCTGGATGGCTGGCCTGGTGGCCTCAGACTGTCTCCCAAGGCCAAGGGTGGTGTGTCCTGGAACCCCCGGCCAGTCCATGCCACCTCCGTGACAAAGCCACAGGTTTAGAGACCAGCTTGCTCAGAGACGCAGCCAGTCCGCCAAGTGAACCAGACAAAGTGAGTCCCTCACGCCGCCCGACACAGGCCCGTCACTCGGCAAGTGTCCCCTGGCCTGTGCTCATGGGCAGGACCCGGCCCTGGGGTCAGGTGGCAGTAGCAGCAAGGCACACCTGGAGACAGGAGATTCCCTACTCTGCTGTATCGAGTCTCCTCTTCCTGTCTCCGTAGCTTTCTGCTTCTTGTTTTTGTCTCCCCCACCCTGTTCTACCCTCCATCTAGAATTTTGGAAAGGCTGCCTGCTCAGCATGGCATTTCTCCTACTCTACCCACAGAACCCCAGATTCCAGAGCTGCTGCCCCGAGAGAGCACTGACCATCTCCTCTCTCTCTCTCTCTCTCTCTCTCTCTCTCTCTTCTAGCAGCTCAGCACAGCAGGGCTGGTGGGTACATGCCAGAGCCCCAGAGAGATGCTGCTGTTGACAGCCAGAAGATGGCTACCTGAATCTCAGTTGTGCTAGAATTCTATGCCCTTGGGCTGCAGAGGACACCCAGGATACACCCCCACATGTATCCCACCCAGTATCTCTCATCCTCTCAGACGCCGGGGAGGGGGAGGGAGATGGTCTCTCTTGTTGACCAAGAGAGGCAGAGGGGTTTTCTGGGTGCCCTAGGTGCTGTAACAGGCTTATCTCTGAAGAACCCAGACAGTCCTACCACCCTGACCACACAAGGTCCAGCCTGCACTTGACACTTGCTGAGCAGGGGGTTTTGCTTGGATTTGGTGCAACTGTTGCTGCCTGCACAGCTGCCCTGGCAAGCAAGAGCCTGTGAGCATGTTCTCTCTCTCTCTCTCTCTCTCTCTCTCTCTCTCTCTCTCTCTCTCTCTCTCTCTCTCTCTTCCTCCCTCCCCTTCTCCCTCTGCCTCTCCCTCCCTCCCTCCCTCTTTGCCCAGCTCATAGCTTCCCAGAAGCCACTTTTTCCAAATTGTTCAAATACTCAGCCCACCTCCTGTAATGAGATGCTAAGCAGGTAGGAGCTGGAGAGGCAGAAGGCTTCGCATGCTGAATTTGTAATAAGTCCCACCTGTAATCATCTTAAAAGCATTTGTAACTGCTGTCAACTCAGAACCCTGAAAAGACTTCCTCCCCGAGCTCCCCCCTCACCGACCCTGACAAGTCCTATTCTTTTTCTTAGAGGAACTTCGGGGGTCCAGGCTCACCCTGCCTCGTTTTTTTATTTCTGTTTTACCGGTCTGACGAAGCAGAGGCTAGAAGCAGGCAAGGGAGAGGAGAGAAGGGGAAACCTTGGGGCTTTAGACACACCTGAGACTGTGGGAGGTGTGTAAGCAGAGGATGGGGGTGGAATCTGCCTCTTGAAACCAAAAGAACATGTGTAACTCATAGATGAAATAGCACGCAGAGGGCCACTTGGGGGAGAAATTCTGCCTGCATCTGACTCTGTTGAGGGAGATCTGTCCCTTGCCAAGAGACAAAACAGCCAGACCACAGAGAACTTATGTAGCCAACTTACCCATAGCACCCTCAAAAGAAGAAAAAAAAACTGAACATTTTTTAACTTAAAATAATTGTAATTAAAAATATAATCACATTGCTTCTCCTTTCTTTCTTCCACCCTGTCCCATATACTCCCCTCTTGCTTTCTCAAATCCCAGCCTCTTCTTAATTGTTGTGACATATAAACCCCTAAATATATCAATGCAAACTACTCAGTTTGTATAATGCAGAGCAGCATTTTTAGGGTGCACTTAACCTACAAGACACAGAGATACCTTGGAGACAACAGAAACAGGAGAGGGCCAGAGATATAAAGAAATTTAGTGACAAAATTCCAACCCCACCAGCGACCTCCCTCCCTCACTCCAGACAGAATCAAGTGTCCCTGCAGTCTCGGACTCTGTCTGGAGCCACCTTACCTTATTGTGCCTCCCACCAGGTGTCACCTGCTCCTGAGACTCCTCACAGACAGCCCCAAAGCTGGAGGCCACGCCGAGCGCCAGGATGGCGGTGATCAGCATGGAGCTCCTCATGGTGCCTAAATGGCAAAGGGGCGAAGGCACGGCTTGGTGGGAACCCGGGGGGGGGGCGTCCTAACCATCAGCTGGGCTCCTTCAGGCTCTCCCAGCTCCCCACCTCCCCTATCCAAGCCCTGATCTGAAGAGAGAGAGCTGCATCTCTGAGAAGGGGGGGGTCCCCATCAAACATCTCCCCAGGATCTTCCCATCAATGAGCAGTGGATCACAAGCATGATAGACTCACAGGACACATACTGGTCTGCGTCTTTACCTAGATGGAGAGGGGACCCGATACTGTCTTACAGTGCTAGATTAACCCCAAGACTTCGAGGAAAACTTTCTAACCTGTAAGAATCAGTCTTGATGTGGCCCCAAACACCAAACGCTAACAGCTCCCCATTCTCAGGCCTTTTCTGCTTGCCTTCCTGATGCCCTCCTTGCCTGTCAGAGGCTGCCCTTTCTTTTATCCCCTTCTGGCTCTCAGCCATCATCCTCGGTGCCACCACACCGTCTTCCCAGAACCTACCTGTGGAGCTAGCTGGACGGCAGGATCACGGAGTGCAGGGGCTCTGGAAGGTGGCAGGAACCAGTCCCAGCTCCCTGATAAAGGTTCTGGGAGGGTTTGGGGGAGCTGAGGGGAGGGGCTGAGAGTCACCAATCCCAGGGTGGCTGGAGGGGAGGAGGAAGGCTGGTAGGGGAGAAGATACAGGCTGCAGTCACATACCCAGACACGCAGGCTCACACACACACACACACACACACACACACACACACACACACACGACCAGCAGCCAGCTACAGTTGTCCAGCAGCCCGCTTTCCAAAGGCACCCAAGGCAGCCGCTCTAAGGAATGCCGTTGTATGTGATTTCTCACAAAACTGCATGGCAGGTCTAGCTCAATAGGTGTGACTCCTGGACCTTTTCCTCATAACTCACCAGCTCCTCTCCCTTTAAACCTCCAAGCTTCACAACCAGCCTGGAACAGCTCAGACAGGTATCTCTGACCTTCCCCCACCCAGACGGCTGGGGCTGAGGCCCCGCTTGAGGACTGGACCATCTGGCTCCTTGTGCCTGCCCCTCTCAGTGGAAGCTGTCTCCTCTGGGCTTTCCCCAGTGGAGATGCAGAGTTGCAGGACTGAAGACTGAGACCCCCTCGCCCTTTTCCTTCCTGGCTGAATGGGCCGCCTCAGCTGCCTCTTGCTGGAGCTCTATCTTCCACACTCCTGCTTCAGGGAAAAGAGAATGAAGGAACAGTATGTCCACGCTCATCCTGTCCTCACCTTGCTCTGCTTGGCAACCTTCATCTCTTACTTTCCTCAGACTGCAGACATCTTCTCTGACCCTTCCCGCCTTTGTTTACATCCCACACAGGTGAGGGTCTTTTCTAAGGGTTCTTAGCCCAGGATGGAGAGACGGGGGAGGAGAGCCAGGGTCAGAATTAGAACTCAGAGAAGGACAATAGTACACTGGGAAAGTGGCAATTTGGGACCTGGCCACAGGGTGTGGATACACAAATCAGGAGCCTAGATATGCAGTGAGATTAGATTTTCCTCACCTCCACAATAGAAATAAGAAATGTACCCATTTTTCTGATTAGGAAACCGAGGCCAGAGAGGTTCAGTGACTTGCTCCAGTATGCACAGCAATCTGGCTCTTCTTATTGCAAATCTGTTTGTTTGTTTGTTTGGAGACAAAGACAGGGTTTCTCTGTGTAACACCCCTGGCTGTCCTGGAACTCACTCTGTAAACCAGGCTGGCCTCAAACTCACAGAGGCCCCCTGCCACCACCTCCGGGCTAAATCTGTTTTTTCACTACCTTGGCATGTTGACCTTTGAAGGAAACCATTTGCTCTTCCCCAAGGCACAGAGGACCTTCTTTCTGGGTCTCAGAGATTTGGAAACTTCAACCCTTTTACATCTTTGGGTGAGGAGAAGGTAGTCTGTGCCCCCTCTTTCCCGCAGACCTTCCAACCTGCCCACTTGAAGTTACTTCCACCCTGTACCCCTACCCCCGTCTTCCAGCACTTATACCCAGCATGCTGATATTTTATCACTCATATTTTATTTCTGGTCTTTGTCAAATACACAGCCGTATGGTGTCCCTTGCCCTATAGCACTGGTAGATCATAGATGCTCAATAAAAATTTATGAAAAAGGATCCAGGCAGTGCTGGCGCATGCCTTTAGTCCCAGCACTTGGGAGGCAGAGGCAGGCGGATCTCTGTGAGGTCAAGACCAGCCTGGTCTACAGAGCGAGTTCCAGGACAGCCAGGACTACACAGAGAAACCCTGTCTCAACCCCGTCCCCCCAAAAAATTATAAAAAAGGAAGCCAGAGCCAAGGGGTTTTTGTTTTGTTGTTTCGTTTTGTTTTTGTAAATTTCTACCCCCAAACAGGAACGCCTCTAGCATTAATGGGGCCCGCATTTCTCCCTCTCCACGTACCCTCTGACTTGAGTCATGTAGGGATAGGGAGTCACCCTGGCTGCACATGGCCCCTTGTCGTCCTCAGAATGTGGGTAGCAGCTGGGTATCAAAGTCTCTTTACGACAGGAGAAGCTAATGGGGCCTCATTAAAAGCTTCTCATTGCCCAGTTAATTGCAGGACCGTGTGTGCAAAGAACATGGACCAGCTCCCAGGGCTGTGAACATTTGTTGGGAAGAGGAATAGAAGTGGGAGGCTGTTTACATGCAAATGGCATAGCATGCTCACTCCTTCCAGAGGCCCAGGTACTGTTTCTCATCCGACCTAGCCTCCCTCCTCCTCCCCGATCTGGAACAATCTAGAGACAGAAGAGCAAGCTGCACAGGCCAAGGGAGTTGGCTGTGTGTGTGTGTGTGTGTGTGTGTGTGTGTGTGTGTGTGAGTGTGTGTGTGTGAGTGTGTGTGAGTGTGAGTGTGTGTGAGTGTGAGTGTGTGTGAGTGTGTGTGAGTGTGTGTGTGTGAGTGTGTGTGAGTGTGTGAGTGTGTGTGTGAGTGTGAGTGTGTGTGAGTGTGTGTGTGAGTGTGTGTGTGTGTGTGTGTGTGTGTGTGTGTGTGTAAGACCAGATGAGTTCAAAAGCTGAGGACCGAAAGCCGCGTGGCCCAGCTCTGCCAGCCCCTCCCCCAACACAGCATCACCAGCCCCGAGCTCTGACGCCAGGGCCAGGGAAGCAGGGCTTAGCAAAGGTCCCACCATGAATAATGTCCTTTGATGATGCTGTATCTCACCCAGGAAGGCAGGAGTCGAGGCTGGGAGGGAGCTGATCACCCTTGATCTCTAGGATTAGCAAAGACTTGAAAGGACTAATGCTGACCCACGTTAGAGAGGGGCTGAAGGAGGGAGCCCTTAGGAGCTGGGCCAGGCAGCTTCACCTGGCCCACAAATCATATCCAAATGACAGTAGTGGCGACTGCTACAGGCCTGCCTATCGAGGTTTCGTCCTTTTTCTTTTTTTTCTTTGCGTGTTTCTTTATTTGAGGCACGTCTCGGATGCTGTCTCCATTGAGAAGACACAAACTGCAGGGCCTGGCCTGTAGCAGCAGGTACCTCCACCCTAGCCCACTGTATGTGTGTGTAACCGGTTGTAGAGGTGACACTGGTCAGACGGCCGTTCTCCAAGTGCTGGGATTAAAGGCGTTCTCTAGGGGTGCTTGCCCACCATGGGCTCAACAGCAGACTCCTCCGTACCTTGGAGAGATGCTGAAGAGAGGGTGGGGTGGCCCTGTGTGACACTGGACAGAGGACAGCCCGTACGCATCAAGAGCTAGGAAGGGGCCCTGAGGGTACAGGGGACACACGACTGAGCCCGGACTGCGTAAAAGCTGGATTAAGGCAGTGGCTCCTCAGGGGGGGAGCCAGGGTGGTCCAGGAGAGCTGTGGCCCTCAGAGGTCCAGAGCGCTGGGTGTGGTGACGCACACGGTTGGTGCAGGGCCCCTGGCAAAGCTGCACCCCGCGAGTGTATTTCAGTCTTTCTCCATAGGTGGGAAATGGAGCCGTATAGGACTTCAGCTCAGAAGAGAGGACAGGCGTAGACAGCAGACAGGAGGCAGGGGGAGGCAGGAGAAGGTGGTGAGCCCCACCCACCCTTGAACGGGCACCCATCAACGTGGTCGAAGAATGGAGACCCCGCTAGCCCTCCCCATCCCTGCACCCGGGGAGCTGGCGGCTCATGGCTCACTCAGCTCTGGGTAAAGAAAAGCGAGCCGCAGCTGCATTTTCTCCTGAAATTGCTTCTTAAAATGGCCAGACACTTCACCGGGAAAGTGACGACAATTTGGGCCCTGGGAGCAGGAGATGAGGTGGAGAGCGGGGGCGATCAGGCTCAGGTCATCACCCACGCCCAGCCAGACAGCATCTTCCGATTCTGAGAAGTCAAGGTTGGAGTTGTCATCTGGGGAGTGGGAGGCTAGCCAGAGCCCGAGCTGTGTCCTCCAGCCCCACACAGCCCCGCCAGGACAGGCTCTAGCCTCTGTCTGCCCCGGAGCCCACTGCAGCCCAGAGCAGGGTGTGCCAAAGCGGGGGCTTGGCTCAGAGGGGAAAGAGAGAGAGAGAGAGAGAGAGAGAGAGAGAGAGAGAGAGAGAGAGAGAGAGAGAGAGAGAGAGAGTAATCTGCAGGCAGGAAGGGTAGTTAATCAGGTCTCCCTGCCAGCATGATCACTTGGGCCCGTGAGCTGCCTACCGATGGAGGCTGCAAGGGATCCAGCCTCAGCTCAGTGGAGGAGGCAGGGGGGAGGCAAGGAGGGTGGAGATGGAGAGAGCAGGGAGAGGCATCCAGAGACACCCCTCCCTAATCTCTCCCTGGGTACAGATCTAAATTTCACGGCTGCGTGCAGCATGTTCCCAAAAGACAGAACAGGAGCGAGGGAGATGGGCAGGGAGGAAGGTAGAAAGCAGTAAAGAAGCAATCGCTTTCTAGAAGACACTGCAGATTGACATTGTCAAAGCCCACACAAACCGAGACCAGTGGGGTGGCATGACGGTCTGAGACCAAGAAAAAGTAATGACGTGACACAGAGAAAATGAAGGGGCCCGTTCTAGAGAAAGTCTGCCCCTGCCAAGGGCCACCAGCTGTGGGACGGTGACGGGCGGCTGCTGGGCATCTCTGGGGCAGGACAGGAAGAGGGTTCCTGGGAGCAGGTGTGAAACAGCCCGTCTCTGGGGTCCCCACACACCCAGTTGCCTCAGCTTGCATGGGCCCTGCAGCCTTGGGCTCCTTTTTCAGGCGACGTCTCCAAGGAACCTAGTCTCCAAGGCAGGCACCCTCAAGTCCTCCCTCAGGGACACAATGAATCAGCTCATTGGCCACCTGCCACCTGAGCCCCATCCCGGACTCCCACCCCACACCCAGTCTCCACCAGAGCTCAGCCGGTCAAGGAGGCCGGGCACAATCCCCCTTCTTTCCTTATTGTTTGTTCTGTCTGGTTCCCGGGAGCCTAAGGGGACGCATGGCGTGACGGGACACACACACACACACACACACACACACACACACACACACACACACCAGTAACTGGGTAAAACTCGGAGCCGACTAAGCGAGCGTATGCAACAGAGTGAGGAGTTAGCATGGACACACCAACACCGCCCAGACCCTTTTAAGCCACATGATTTATTAGCCGGCTGAAGCCGGGAGGGTGCCACCCACGCCTGAAAAGGATTCTGGAAAGGTCCAGGGAACAGAAAGGCCGTCTTCAGGGGCCCTTCAGCTCTAAGCCCCGCCTCGAGATCAGAAGAGCTAGACAAAAGTTCTGGTCCAGCGGAAGAAGCTGCGTCCGAGTCTCCAGGAGGGGCCCGACATCCTCACCGCACGGTCACCTCCATGGAACGACTCCCCTTCTTCTTGCAAACCAGCTTGCTGTTCCCGTTCCCCTCGGGGCCCTGGGTAACCCTGACAGCCACACTGCTCTCCTTGAACCTCACTGAGAAACTGGAGGGACACAGAGAGACAGGAGCTAAGGCCTTCGTCCCCTGCCGGGAGCAAGTGCCCCGCCCACCCGATGACTCAAGGCCTGAGAGCGTCGTGCTCAGAGCACAGTGGCCAGGGGAGGGAGGTGTGGACAGCCACCGAGAAAAACCTCCAAGCCCTGCCCTGACACCGTCTGCTTCGCTTTCTCATTACACGAATTTCCCGGTCACGATGACCAGGAGTCCGGTCATCTGTCCCAAGCTGTCCCTCATCACCAGCTCAGGGCCTTACTTCTCAGTCACAGTGACAGGGAGCTGCTTCTGAGTGGCATCCAGCACAGCTTGGTACATCTTTGTGAGCAGTTCAACCACATGGTCGCTGATCAGCAGGATGTCCCCCTTGGCGTCTGCTGATGACGTCTGAGGAAGAGGGGGAACAATAGTGGAGATGAATTCCCCCTTGGGAGCAGCCTGAGGGACATCAGAGACCCACGGTGCATTTCATTCTAGTCCACCTGGCCCACGATGCCCGGATACCTCACTCAGGTGCAAGCCGAGGAGTCCATCCTGGAGGCTGGTGACCGTCACCCCGGTCACATTCTCCAACCCAACGACAATTTGGGCCTGGGACTTCTTGGCGTCGGTGAGAATCACGTGACGCTTGGTGAGGAGAAGAATCCGGGCAGAAGTCTAGAGAGGAACAGCAAACAGGAGGGCGGGCATTGTCGCCCACCTGGCCAGCGGCCCACCCTCCCCCCGTGGGTGCCTGGGGCTTTACCTTGCCATTGCCACGGTTGACTTTCTTCACGGTGTCTGCCACCAGGATGGGCCCTTCCTCCCCGCCCTTCAGTTTCTGCAGCTTGGGGTTCCCCTGCAGCCCGATATAGTCACCGCGGAACGGAACAGGGACACTGAGGGCCCAGGGGAGGTGTGCTGTGAGAACCAGGCCCCGCTCACCTCCCTGAGGGCCCCTGCCCCCTCTTGTTTCAGTAACCCATTGATACGATCCAGGACCCAGAACTAACGCCGTCCTTCGCGCCCACGGAGTCCGCAGTGCCCCCTCCCACACCTGCTAAGGCAGAGACTGTAAGCAGGCTCAGATAGCTGTGCCCAGTCCTCCAGGCGGCCACGCCACAGGCCTCACCTCTGAGGGTAGGAGGCCTTCCTGCCCTTGAGCAGTTCGCTGGCGCAGAGTTTCTCTCTCAGCATCTGCACCTGACTCGGGGACAGCTGGTCTCGGAACTTCTTGCACTTCGGGAGGAGAAAGCTCGGATCACAGAGGTGTAAGCCGGGGTAGGGAGCAGAGTGAGAGAAAAGCGGGCCGGGCAAATGGCAGAGGCTAGACACGGGGAAGGGGCCTCGGGACCACGAGGGGACAGGAAGTTGAAGGGTACCGAGAGAAAGTGCACAGTAGCGAGTACAAGCCCCGTGGAAGCCCAGCACATAGGGCCGGCTTGGCCTCCACGGGCTCCTACTGTATTTCCTGGGACAAACACTATGATGTGAAGTAGACTCAGACACGAGGAGGACGAGTATGTGGTAGCCACCTACAGGAGTGGCCTACAGAAGCGAAAGTCATTGGAACAGAAAGTGGACTGATTACGGGAGGGAGGTCAGGTCTAAAGGGCAAAGACCAGACGTATGAGAGAGGGTGGTGGCAATGGCCTTGCGACAACGTGGGCGGACTTCTGCCAGTACTCCAGCGCTTAGAGACAGGAACCAGGAGGAAAGTAAGGGGCAGGGCGTGTCACCCTAGAGATGGGAGGAGCCTGACCTCACCTTCCACTGGTAGAAGAGGCGGTGCAGCTCCTGATTGGCTGAACTGAAGCACTTGTAAGGGGCAGCTGGCCACGTGTTGTCCAAGACTTTGGTGGGCGGCAAATTCTTCTTCAGATCCAGGAAAAACTTCTGTGCCTTCGTGAAAAGCAGAGGCTTAGGAACGGGGTCGTGAGAAGAGCCACTCAGAGAGGAAAGCAGCCCCCTCCCGAGATGCAGGAGCAGAGCTGGGGAGGCGGGTCAGCGTTGCCTCCCGGGTCTCTGCCCGTGAGCACTGTGCTTTGAGCTGGAAAGCGGGGGACACAAGGAAGCCCAGGGCGGTGAGGTTGGGTGATCCCACATCAGAGCTACTCTCTAGATATTGTGCCCTGGCTCTTGTCTCTCCGGTCTCAATGACCTACAGTTGGGGTTATTGCCTGTGTTGGTTAATGGATGGACACCGCATCTGCCCTCCTCTAATCAACGGTGCCTGACACCTCACCCTTCCATTCAAACCCTCCACTTGGAGCCCAGGGTGCTGTCCCAGAACCCTCTGGACTCCCAGTGTCGCCACCGGAAAGGCTCCTCAGCACAGCCCGTCCTTCTTGGCATGCTCAAGGACAGTGATGCCCAGCTTGCTTCGTGCTGATCTGATGGCTCAGCTCCGCCCACCGGGATTCTACCCAGTGTGTGAGCTCCCAGATGTCCCAGCGTCTCCCACACTACCCGTCCAACCATGTGGAGCTACCCAGCATGGGCTTTTTCAGCATCTCCAGAGTCTAAGCCTGCCTAGAGCCATGGGCTGCCAAAACTTCTGTTAGAAAGACAATCTTAGGCAGTGGCAGGAAGCTCAGGAATTAAATACTTCACCAGGAATTAAATACAGGGCCCGGGGAAAATCATTCAGCCTCTCTAAGTCTTAGCTTGTTTTGTTTTTGTTTTGAGATAGGCTCTCATTATGTTATGTAGTTCTGGCTGGCCTGACACTTGCTATGTAGACCAAGCTGATCTCCAACTCACAGAGATTTGCCTACCTCTCCCTACCCTCCAAGTGCTGGGATTAAAGGTATACATCACCACACCTGGCCCGGGTCTTAGTTTTTTTTTTTTTTAACCTGTCAAGTCGGAGATAGCAGAGGGCCTTGGAGTTAAGCATGTTAAGCATGGAAAGATTGTAGCATGTTGTCAGTCCTGCAAGCCTTGGGAGAACCAAGGGCCCGGGACTCTTGGGGTGTGGTTTATGGGACCACACAGCTCCCAGGTGGCGCTCAGCAGCAGACTGACAAAGTGCAGGTGAAAGAACGGACCGTCAGGAGGTTACGTGCAAAATCGGATCACAGACCTCGGGTGTCTAGCAAACAGCAGGTACTGTGGGAAGAGACGGCAGGGTCCAGCCAGCCCAGTAGGCCAGGCTAGCATGGGGCCAGGGAGAAGGAGGGGGAAAGAAAGGCAGAGTATGCCAGGAGGCCTCGGCTTCAGAACTGCACCTCTCCCCAGCCACACAGCCCTGGCTTTGGATGACAAAGACAGCGCCAGACAAGGCACTTCATGCTTAACTGAGTGTCAGTGGTGAGGGTCCTAAAAGCTAACAAAGGCAGCCGCCTAAGGTCAGGAGCACCTTCCTGCAGCCAAGTCTTCACTGCGGGACTGTCTCCCCTGTGGCTTTCTCTATTTCCTCTGGGAAGTGCCATCACTATCTAACAGACATCCTGCTGGAAGCCATCCACAGCCCACAGCCGGGGGTGTCCTGCTGTCAGAGCCTTCAGAGGAGACAGACAGGAGATGTGATTCCTTGGCCTCCAGGTGGAGGCCAGGGTAGTTACCCGCTTACTTCCATAAAAAGGCTAACTCCCCAGCCCTTCTCTCCCCAGATGGGAATACAGGACTCTGTCTACAGCCAGCCTACCTCCCTGAACGTGCCAGATCTCATCTGGCCTTGGAGGCTGAGCAGGGTCTCGTTAGTACTTAGTACTTGGATGGGAATACCAGGACTTCCCTTGGCACGGGATACACACAGCGTCTGCTTGAGCCAAGTGGTGTGGTTGTGGCCACAGACGTCAGAGCCTGCTCCCAGTGTGACTGTCCCAGCTCATAGAGTGACAGTGCTCGGTGCTCGGAGGGAAAGCTTGGAACCAACTACCTCCCCGCGCTCCCCCAAGACTATCCCAACTCACGCCGTGGCCCCCACACTTACGATGCTTGCATAGATGAAGTTTGACAAGGTGAGGGCAGCGCCTGACCGGAAGTATTTTCGATAATTCTTGCGGGCCTAGAAGGATGAGTGAGGAAGATGTCAGCATGGGACAGAGTCTAGGAGAGGTTCTGCTATTTGTTTTCAATACAATTAGAGTCAGAAAAATAAATAAACAAAGGCTGAGATTTATAACAGGAAAAATGATTCCAAGTCACCAACAGATAAAGGCAGAAACACATGCAGACCTGCACACCGGTCTGCTGGACAGGCCAGAGCAGGGGGTCGGGCTCAGCGACAGGACACCACACATAAGCTCTCCCTCACCTTCCAGCCCCTCACAAAAGCCTGGATCAACATTGCTGATGCCTTCATCTTCTCATAGTGCCTCTTTTGCTGTAGGAAACATGGGCACTGTTAGAAAAAAGCAAATCCTAAGCCACGCCCCCCGCAGCAGGAGTGATGGGTGGGAAGGGGCGTGGCACCTTGTTGCCCCGAAACCAGGCGGAGATGAGAATCTGACTCTTGCGCATCTGCTGGTAGTGGGTCCGACAGCGCCAGCCGCGGTAGACCTTCTGTATGAGGGTGGCCAGCTGCTGGAGCCTCAGGCGCCTTTGTTCCTCCAGGTAGAAAAGCTGGGTGGAGGCAAAGGGGCTTGCTCTCTCTTGCACTACACGGGGCGGAAGCGCCCCAGCCTGCCCGCCCATCTACTACAACCAGGCCAGGCCCCACGCGAGACACCCAGGGCGGGGTCCCATCCAGTCCAGCACGGGATGCTACCTCTCCCGCCACACCCCCCACTTCCTGACTCACAGTCTTGGGGCTTCTGATAAAGATCTTTGTCTTCCCATAGACCATCTCCTCTGAAGACACAGACACAGACTCCAGGACCTTCTCCACACCTTCCCTGCAGGGGCACATGGGGACAGCTGTGGAGAGATGCATCGGGCAGAGTCCTCATCCCCACCTCCCTGTCCCTCTGAGGCCCTGTTAAGAGAAGCATCATTTCTTCAGGAGATCTGCTCAGCCCCTCTCTCCCTGCTGGGTCTTACCGGTCTCCCCCATTCCAGCGAGGCCAAGTGCTGCGGCTCAGCAAGCGGTACCTTTCCAGGAAAGGCTTATAGACCTGGCGGTGGGCATAGCCAGCCCTACGCACCCGAACGTTCTCCAGCAGCCCCAGGTATCGGGCCTGGGTCACAGCCAGCTCTGGGGAGAACCGCCCTTTCTGTTGCTGGTTGTTGGGCTTTATGCACCTGGTCAGGGGGACGGAGAGACAGGGGCTCAGGAGCAGACTCCATGCCAAGGATGCTGCTCTGGTCCTCGAGGGCCCCCTCCCCACAACCCCCTGAGGTGAGGGTCTCAGCAGCAGTGAACAGAGACCCCCTGGGACTCCCCAGGTTTGCTCTCTTCCGACGCCACAGGGTGCTCCGCTGGCTCCTCATGTGGTCCCTTCCTCCATGAGGACTGAGCTCCAGCACCCTATGCCAGGCTCTCCCCAACAACACATACGTGTTCTGCCAGGCGTGGGCCCCATCCCACTTGAAGGGTCCAGCTTTTCACCTGATGTAGTTGGGGTTCTTAGAATACAGGTTCTTCATGAGTACGGTCACCGAGTTCTTAAACTGGGTCCCGGCGGTCGGGGGGCGTTTGAGAGATGCTTCCTTGGGATTTCCCTCTGGGAACAAGGATCTAAGGAGGGGATGCTGGGCCTTCCACATTGTCTGGGATAGGTCTCGGAAGAGCAGGTCGTTATTCTTGTCGATGAAGCCGGCCACGTTGTACGTCACCTGCAGAGGGCCCGACGAGGGTTCAGACTACTTCCGGCGCCTGGACCTCGTTGAGAAGAACTCCCAGCCCTCATTCCCACACCGCCTCTGCCTCTGGCTGCCGCACAGCCTTACTATATCACCTTGCCCGCATAGTGGCAGATTCGGAAGCAGCTGAGCCCCATGGTGTGGTCGTACTGGTGCTGGGCATTCTGGGTGACTTTGCTCTCGTAATGGCTGTGCTTAGAGAACAGCTGGTTCAGCTTTGCGAGGAAAGTTGAGTCGCTGACCACCCCAGGCCTCAGGCACTCCTCGTCCAGCATGGCCAGGATGCCTCGCTGACTCTGGGTCAAGGGGACGAGATCAGTGTAAGCTTGACCTGGTCCTTCAAGATGTCCACATTATCACTGCTGTCCCCCAACCCCCTTTTCCTTCACCCTCACCAAGGTAGGGGGGAGGCAGGGAAGGAGGAATTTCAGGCAGGCTGGAAAGGGAGGTCCCAGGGCTGAGAGAACAGCCACTCACTCACATGCTCAATGAGGTTACAGATGATGCCGTTGTCAAAGTACTCCACCTTTGTCCACGGAATGCCCTGGCAAAGGGAGACATCAGTTACCGAAACAAGTCCCAGGGGATCTCCAAAGTCCTCACCAGACCCCACTCCTTTAACCCACCCTGGAGGAACTTCCAAATGCCCTGCAAACTCAGGGAGGACCTTGGTTTGACTCTGTTTACAACCCAGTCCTCCCAAGATGGCGGGGAGACAGAGAGAGAGAGAGAGAGAGAGAGAGAGAGAGAGAGAGAGAGAGAGAGAGAGAGAGTGTGTGTGGGGTGTGGTGTGTGTGTGTGTGGTGTGTGTGTGTGTGAGTGTGTGTGTGTGGTGTGTATGTGTGTGTGTGGTATATGTGTGTGGTGTGTGTGTGTGAGTGTGGTGTGTGTGTGTGTGTGTATGTGTGGTGTGTGTGTGTGGTGTGTGTGTGAGTGTGTGTGTGTGATGTGTGTGTCTGTGTGTGTGGTGTGTGTGTGTCTGTGTGTGTGTGTGGTGTGTATGTGTGTGTGTGTGTGTGTGGTGTGTATGTGTGTGTGTGTGTGTGTGTGTGTGTGTGTGTTGGGGAGTGGGTGGGCACACAGGAGAAACCAGAGCCAATGCCAAAGGTGGGAGATGGTGCAGGTGGGAGGAAAAGTGATATGTCAGGTGCAGGGTAGGGGTATGGGAGTAGAGAAGGATCCACACACGTGGGGAAGAGGAGTAAGAACTACAGTGTTTGGACACGATCAAAACGTCTAGAGAACGTGAGCCATGGCCATTACCCAGAAACAAAGTCAATCTGATGCATCTTCAAAGATCCACACCTGTGGTCTTAGTTCGACAGTGCTTGCCATGCTAAAACACAGACTGCTCCCCCTTCTACGCTCACTGTCCAACTCAGCACGTCTGGGATGCACCCAGAAACTGACATTTCCACCTGCCTCCGGTGGGGTGGTTGCTTCTGGTCCAGGACCACACACATTTCAAAAGCTGCCGATCCAGGGCTGAGATGTCTCCATGGATAAATGTACCTGCTGCCACACCTGACAACCTGAGTTCTATCCCCAGGTCCACTTGCTTCATGGAGGGAATCAAGTTCTCTAAGCTGTCCTCTGACCTCCACACAAAGCCTGTGACATACATGCCCAGCACACACACACACACACACACACACACACACACAGAGATAAATAACGATTTTAAAAGACCGTGTAACTTTTTAAAGCAAGGCTTGCTCTCTTGCTCTCTGCTTTGAGTTTTGGCTGAACATTACAGGAAGCTGTCATACATAACCCTTCCCAGGGGCCAGACCACTCGGGTGGAGCCATACCCAAACGTCGGCTAGGGCACACAGGCCTTTGCCTCTTCCCACAGTTTCTTAGAGAAAAGAGACTGAAACTCAGTCTCAGTGAAGTTGCCTTCCTACTTCTTCCAAAAATACCTTTCCCAAGGGCTAAGTGAAATTCGACACCCTTGCCATGCCACATGGCCACAAAAAGGACTATCTCGCTAAGCGAGGACAAGTACAGAACAGGGTGTATTGACTGGCTTTCATATATGATCACACACACACACACACACACACACACACACACACACACACACACACACAGACACACACACACACAGACAGACACACACATGTCCATATACATAACTGGCTTTCATATATGATCACACACACACACACATACACACACACACATCCATGTACATAATTGGTAAAAGACCTCCCGGTCTTTGTGGGGAAGAAAAACGGAGTGTTTAGGGACAGAGGTGAAAGACTTTTATTCACTACTTTTAAAAATTTTTCAAGGGGCCGGAGAGACGGCTCAGAGGTTAAGAGCACTGGCTGCTCTTCCAGAGGATCTGAGTTCAATTCCCAGCAACCACATGGTGGCTCACAACCATCTGTATGACGTCTGGTACTCTCTTCTGGTCTGCAGGCAGAACACTATATACATGATAAATTAATTAAATCTTTTTAAAAGAAAAAGGTTTTTGAATTTTGAAATAGAGGAATGTATCACTTCTGAGCATTTAACTTGTTAAAACAAAAAAAATATGTGAAACCACGTTTTAAACATCTTCCGTGCAGCCCTCGAGGGCTCACAGGGACATCTCTGGGAGGGTTTAAGGACTGAGAGCTCATCTAACACCTAGCCATGGGCTGCTGGGGTTTACACGGAGTCAGAGAAGGAGTGTGGAAACCCAGCATCACGCAGCACTTCTGTGAGTTCACTCTAGAACATCACCCTGCGCCCGGGGGAAGGCGAAGCATCTGACATGTTAGAGATGGAGATGGACGGGACGTGCAGGGTGCTAAGCCCGGGAGAAATGTCCCTTCTCCATTTGTCTTGCAGTCTGCCACGGGCCAAGCACGGCTGTCAGTTCACTCATATCAGGGCAAACACCCTTCCCTCCATCCGTCCCTCCCTGACTGGCTGGCCTGCAGTGGAAGGCTGGGGACGTGGGGGATGGAAATGCTGTGAGAGGGAAACATTTCGTCCTTTGTGTCCCCATCTGGGGACAGTGAGGAGGACGCTGTGATGAGAAGAAAGGCTTTTGTCCGGAAGCCCCTTGGCAGGGCCGGAGGAGACTGGGCTCACCTCTCTCTTGTACTCTTCTTGCTCCTCCTTCAAGGTCAGCTCTATGAACACCTGCTGTAGTTTCTCATTGCAGTAGTTGATCACAAACTGCTCGAAGCTATTATCCTATGAGGGAAAGGACGGAGGCTTACCCCAGACCCCCTCACAGCCCCTCTCCCGCCCACTGTGAGCCCCCCGCACGCACACACAACAGGGGAGCAGGCTACTGAAGTGAGTTGAAGCCCTCTCACCTCCAGTATCTCAAATCCATAGATGTCCAGGACCCCCATGACCTTCCTCTTTTCCTCAGTGTCCACCTGAAGAAAAGGGGGGACAAGTGTGAGCAGTGGTCCCCTGGGCACGCCAGGTGGATAGGATTAGAGTAGGGACAAACAGAACGTAGGAAGCTTGACCAAGCTGGAGAGGAACTGTGGTGTCCACCGTCTTCCTCTCACATTTCCTGCAGGGCAAGCAGAGGAGGAGGAAGGAAGGGAAGACACAAGTGGATCCCATGATGGCACAAAGGAGGAAGGCATTAAACGCTCTTAGGACAGTGGTTCGCAACCTTCCTAACGCAGGCTGTGGCCCTGTAACACAGTTCCTCGTGTTGTGGGACTCCCGCCCCCCACAACATTATTTTCATTGCTATTTCATAGCTGTAAATTTGCCACTGTAAATCATCATAATGTAAATATCTGTGTTTCCCAATGGTCTTAGGCAACCCCTGTGAAAGGGTCGCTCAACCACCACACACAGGTTGAGAAACACTGCCATTATAGGGATGGTAAAGAAATGCAGAATGTATGCACAACGTGGCTTTTATTCAGCCATAAAGAAGAATCAAACTATGTCATTTGCATTGATGTGAGTGGAGCTTCCAAATCTCACAGCAACCATGTACGTTCTGACCTGCAGGAAACCCTTGTGAAGCAGGCAGACATTCAAAGTCATTAGTGGCTGCTGCCAAATCAGGAAACTGAGGCTCACTGTCCTTTTGTTTTGTTTTGTTTTGTTTTGTTTTGTTTTGTTTTGTGTTTGTATGTCGAGACAGAGTTCCTCTCTACAACAGCTCTGGCTGTCCTGGAACTCTCTCTCTGTAGGCCAGGCTGACTTCAAATTCACAGAGATCCACCCGTCTCTGCCTCCCAAGTGCTGGGATTAACGGTGTGCACCACCACCGCCAGGCAAGGCTCAGTGTCTCCATGAAGATGAAAGACCAGTTAAGAGCTGGACTCAAACTCCTGGAAGGTGGGGTACCTTCCTCTTCACGTCCCTCTCTCTCGGTGTGCTTCAGAAACCAGAGAACAGAGTCAGGGCAAGAAGATGGGGCGGGCTCCGGGAAGGACGCCTCTCACCTTGATGCTCTCATTGATGCGATTCACTATCCAGTCAAAGAGGCGGCTGTAAACATTCTTAGCCAGGGCATCCCGAGCGTATTGAGCCTGGGGTGGGGGGGGGGGACAGTCTCATGAATGTGCGGCAGCAACAGGACAGCCTCCAAGTCAGCTCCTCCGAGAGGGCTCTCACCTGCGTGACATTCAGCGCCGTGACCACCTTTTCTTTGGCTGTCTCCATGGTCCTCGAGCACAAAGCTCTGTCTAGTTCCACCGAACTCAGACCCATCATCTCCCCAATCTCCCGGATACCTAGAAAGACAAAGAGGTCCAAGGTGGCCAGTGAGGGGCCTCATCTCAGTTGGGTGGGGCCTGGGTGACCGGGGACCCGCTTAGGCTGGGGAAGTCACTGCCGTTGACCCCGGAGGACTGGGACGCGCTGCCTGAAGCATCTGCTTTTATATGAGAATCTCCGGAAGCAGGCCAGACTGTCCTCATGTCTCAGAAGACGCAGCTAAGGCTCCGAGAGCTGCAGACTAAAGCCGAAACACTTCCAGAAGCTCAAAGTGCTTTGGTAGAGCGATGGGAAGTCCTTTGGAGGGGACCTGAGGAGTGGTCTGAGTGCCCCAGGTGAAGCTAATCACGCTGGAGGTGGGACAAAAACTAGATTCAGGGTAGCGGATTCAGAGTGGGCTCCAGCAAGGTGGTGATGGGGGACGTCCTTCTGTATGTATGTTTCTCTTAGTGGTTGATGAATAAAACACTGTTAGGCCAATAGAGGCAGGAAGATAGGCAGGATAGGAGGTGGGTAGAATTCTGGGAAAGGGAGGCGGAGAAAGGCCTCAAAGAGATGCCATGTAGTCTCCAGAATAATGGATCCTGGCATTCCCCGGTAAGCTAATACCACATGAAAATATATAGATTTATAGAAATGGGTTAATAAGACAGAGCTAGCCAATAAGAAGACCTCGCTGTCAGCCAACAGTTTAGTAATTAATATATGTCCCTGTGTGCTTATTTGGGGCTGAAGGGGCTGCGGGAAGAGGCGGGACAAAAAAACCTCCATCTACAAGGTGGCACCAACCTTTCCCATCAGATATGCCGCTTGCTGGTATCCCGTTGGACTGGAACTCATCTGTCAGCTTCACGTTCCCCAGCTTCAGCACCAGAGCGGTCACCTCCAGCACTTGCCTGATCTCGTCCTCCGAGAACCCAATCACTGACATCGCATTCTTGGGAGGGAAACAGGAAGTGAGCTGAGCCAGTGGGGTCAGCCCAGTGGCCCCATTCACAAATCCTGGGCTCAGAAGACGGCCCAAGGGCCGAGTCTGCCTCCCTCACCTGTACAGCCCTAAAGTTGGAGGCGTCATCCATGCCATGCACTCTGGACACATCCCCGTTCAGATAGGCGTAGTGACTTACATCCTGCTCAAGCTTCAGGGCCTCTGGAAGGGTGAGTGTAGAGGGGAAGGGTTGGCATGTGCCATCACCCCATGACCCTTTCCCTGGGCCTTTGGGTGGGCTTAGTATATTCCGATGACAGCAAACTGACTTTTTGTTTGTTTGTTTTTCCGAGACAGAGTTTCTCTGTATTGTTTTGGAGCCTGCCCTGGAATTAGCTCTATAGACCAGGCTGGCCTGGAACTCACAGAGATCCACCTACCTCTGCCTCCCGAGTGCTGGGATTAAAGGTGTGCACCACCACTGCCCGGATCTAACTTTTTTTTTTTTAAGTTTTTTATTTTATGATCATTGGTGTTTTGACTGCATGTGTATCTGTGTAAAGGTGTCAGAAGCCCTGGCACTGGAGTTACAGACAGTTGTGAGCCGCCATGTGAGTGCTGGGAATTGAACCCAGGTCCTCTGAAGAGCAGCCAGTGCTCTCAACCACTGAGCCATCTCTCCAGCCCCAGTAGCCTAACTTTTAACGTGATTTTTTAGGGCTTGGCATTCGTACCTGCTAGAGAGTTGCAGAAGAGTCTCACTGGTTTTTATTCCCACCCTTATGGTCCTAGACATTGAAAACAACCAAGCAAACCCTCTCTCCTGCTCAGGCAAGAAGGCCAGGGGTGAATGGAAAAGACCTATCTGCAGCCCCAACGCCCTGTGCTGTGCCAACACAGCCTAAAATCTGTTCCCTGGCCCTGCTGCCTCCTCTGGAAGGTTCTCCCCAGTGCTGACAGCAAAGCTGAAAGGCTTTCCTGTGTTCCCCTGAGGTAAATGCAACTCTCCCAGCCCACATCATGAGAGTTAGGTTTCGGTTTTTTTTCTGTCTTCCCCCAAAATGAGTGATTTGTATGTTGAGGCTGCTTTTCATCTCCATATTCTGTGCTGGCAAACAGGAGATGGGAAGAGTTGGGCCGATCACAGACTGGGGCATGTCAATTATATTTTATGCAAATGATCTGAGAATCAGGGTAGTGAGCCTCGGGCTGGAGTTGGTGGGGGTTCCCTCTATCACACAGCGTCTGAAATAGGAGCTTCCTGAGGAAGGGAAGCTAGAGAGAGAATGAGTCAGACAACCTGGGGATAATCACTTCAGGCGGACTCACCCAGACTCAACTTAAGCTAGCGGTATGGACCCAGCCAGAATAAAATCCTAGTGCCTATGAGTCATACAAATTGAACAGCATTAGGGCCATTAAGCCAAGAAGTGGGAGGATAAGACAGACCCATGGAGAAGCTGGAGGGACAGTGCAGTGGTTGAGAGCACTGGATGTTCTTCCAAAGGACCTGGGTTCAACCCCAGCTCCCAAAGAGCAGCTCACAACAGTCTGCAACCAGTTCCAGGGGATCTGACACCTTTACACAGATATCATGCAGACAAGACACCAATGAACATAACATAAAAATAAATTGTGTGTGTGTGTGTGTGGTGTGTGGCAGACCCACAGAGTCTCCGGAACCACAGAGATTTGGCTATGCAAAAGTCAAGCATCGAATATCAAGGAACCGAAGAGATGGCTGCTTAGGGGCTGGGAACCCGTGGTCCTCACAGCTAGAGGGGACCAAGAGACAAATGCTTGGCAGGTGCGAAGTGCCACCCGATCCCTCAGTGACGTTCACTGGAAGCCACCTCTGGCCAGTCCAGTTTTCAGGCTGTTGTGGGCACTTCCCCAGGACAGGCCAGGGGACTCATGCCGTCCACTCCTACCGTTAGCTATCTGGAACCAACCAGACCGCATTGCAGTATGTCTGCTCCCACGCCTGCCACCCTTACAAGACGGCGTCCTCTGATGACAGATATCCACGTCATCCTCAGGTCTGTCCCTAAAACCTAACGTAATGCCCGTCATGTGTTCAAGAAGCACTCGATGAGGGGATGGGTTGAAGGGAACCTGTACAGAGCTAAGAACAGAAAACCAGGGAGGTCTGCCTGGAGATGGTGGCCTAGACCTTAATCCCTCAGGAGACAGAGGCAGAGGCGGGAGGTCTCCGCGAGAGCTCCTAGGTGAGGTGGGTGCTGTCAGTGAAGCTCTTGGGGGTTCCTGAACAGCTCATATCCTGCCTGCTTCTCTGTGTAACCGTCAACAGAAAGGGGCAGGAATAAGGACGAGAATGAGGAGGGCAAGGCTCTGGGTGGGAAATGCAGGAAGGAGAAATGGGGAGGGGCCAGAGAGGAGGGAGGGGCGGGAGGACAAGGTTGGGGTGCCTTGCCACGTGTGCAGGAAGGACTCTTACTCAGCAGCTGTGAGTCTGCTCCGGCCAGGAGCTGGTAGAAGATATGGAAGTTCCTTTCTCCTTTGAGTTGCCTCACCACTCGGGATTTCTCCAGCAGATCTGGGGAGGTGCGGGGGAAGCCCTCATGAGAGTCCAGGGACAGCATGACACGCCCCTCTAATTCTACCCTGAGCTCCGGGCTTCCCAAGGGTTGGGGCGTTTCTGCCAGGAGAAGCAGATGAGCAGAGTGAGGACAGAGTTGGCAGGTGGGAGAGCCACAAGGAAGGGAACACATACAGTTTGTGATGACACCACCAAGGGGGGATCCTTTGAAGTCAAACTCAACATCCATGTATTTTCCCTTCAGAGAAACCAGAGAAAGCCTTGAGTATGCTCTTCCCACACCTGTGTGGAGGGGAGTGTCTGCCCTGCTCACTCTCAGCACACGCGTGCACACACACATGCACACTCCCACGCACGCACACGCGCATACACACACTGCGTGCGTACATGCGCACATGCGTGCACACACGCACAGGCACGTGCACACAGGCGTAGACACACGCACGCACACGGGCAGATGCGGTCACTCACAAATCGAGAGGAGTTGTCATTGCGAATGGTCTTGGCATTGCCGAACGCTGTGGAGATGAAGGAAGGGAAAGTGAGGAGGCTGCACTCCTGAGGAGGGAAGGCCTGTGGTGACCACGCCCTCCAGTTGACTAGCCAATCACAGGGGTGTTTGTTTGTTTGTGCTGAAGGGAGCAGTGCTTTTTGGAGGAATGCCTAGGGTCGAGGGACTGGGGTGGGAGTAGAGGGGGATGGACAGAGTAGGGACCAGAGTGCTCACCCTCCAGCACTGGGTTTGACTGAAGCAACTGCTCCTTCACTGAGTTCACCTGCTCGCCTTTCCCACAGACGGCAGCCACGTAGGACATCACCAGCTTACTGGCCTCTGCGCACAAGAAGCTCTGAGTCCCCGGCCAGGGCACCCCCACCCCCCTGAGCTATCACAGGGCATACCTGCTTCTACCTCCCTAACTTGGACACCTCACACCACGGCAGTAAGGAAAACGGGAGAGATGGCTCAGTGGTTAAGAACTCTTGCTACTCTTAACACACACACACACACACACACACACACACACACACACACACACCCTTCTGTGTAGCCCTGGCTGTCCTGGGACTTGCTCTGTAGACCAGGCTGGCTTCGAACTCACAAAGATCCCCCTGCCTCTGCCTCCCGAGTGCTGGGACTAAAGGCATGTGCCACCAACCACTACTCAGTGTTATGTGCTACTACTCTTGTTGAAGACCTAGGCTGAGTTCTCAGCGCCCTCTTCAGGTGCCTGCATGTTTGTGGCGCAAACACACACACACACACACACACACACACACAGAGGACAGAGGTGACCTGTGTTGGAGGGAGGGAGGAGACGATTCCAGATGTGATCCCTGGTTCCCTGAGCCAGACACCCCTCACCTGTCTTCCCAGCTCCGCTCTCTCCGGTGATGAGGATACACTGGTCCCGGTCCCGGTCCCTCAGTGATTGGTAGGCCACGTTCGCCAAAGCATATCTTGCAGGAAGGGAGAGGACAATAATGTGACTCCAGCCCAAGAGGGCATCCTTCCGTCCATCCTTCCGTCCACCTTTCCGCCCACCCACCCCCTTCACGTGGATGAGGTTAGGCCCCGTTGACAGGCCTAGGAAGGACTCTTAGAAAAGGTGCTGGAGAACCTCCTTTAGAGGAGGGGATGGGGAGTTAGGACGCTTCGTGGGCATCAAGCTAGAGCTTTGCCAGCGTCCTCGGGTCCCTTACTCACATGTGGGGTTTCAGCTCATAGAAGGTGTAATCCTGGTATTTGGCAATGAACTCTGGGCCATAGATGGGAAGTGGCTGGTAGGGATTCACTGAGATCACCACATTCCCAATGTAGGTCTGGAGTCAGGAGGGGGTTGAAGCAAATGAGTCTGGCAGGAGGAACACCGGGACCCTCTGGATACCCCACCGCCTGGCGCCCACGGTGAGCTCACATAAATCTCCTTGTTTTCGTATCGAAGCTGGAGGTTCTTGATCAGAGAATCCTCATCCAGGGGTTCCAGGAGGACAAGGTCCTCCACCCCCACGGACCCTTCCAGGAGAGGCATGCCAAGAGGGTTGAGGGTCCTAGGTGGAAATACGGTAAGTTGCCGCCGCTTGCTCAGCTTAAGGGCTAGGTCATGGTGGGAGGAGAAGAGGGCAGAAGGGCCTACAAGAGCCCCCTTTTCCCTCTCTGCAGGAGAGTCCTGTAGTCAAAAGGACCTCTGGGTCAGCCTGGCCAGCCAAGGAGGTGGAGGAACTCTGACCGATGGGGAGGGGAGGGATGGCTGTTAGATAGGTCCATGTTTGTCCACCTGTCTGGGGAAGGATGGCATCAGTAGGCAGTGACAGGGGAGCAGAATTGTGCTTAAAGGAGAGGGCTGAAGTGAGTGTGAGCCAAGCTTTGTCCCCAGCCGGTAAAGTGCCCTTCCTCTTCAGGGAGTGCTTGCCCACTGCATGAGCTCAACCCCAGCCCTATTCCAGTCACCGAGTCCCCCACAACCCCCGACTCAAGAGGTCTCTTCCCGGTCTTCACCACAGCCAGTTTCATTTTTTGATGACGCTGGACATGGTGATGATTTCAAGGATATAGGCAGGCAGTCCTTCACGAAGGATCGGACTCCCCATAGACCGTGGAAGCAGGTTCGTTTTCCCAACTGCCAGTTCTGCCTGATCTGTCTTTAGGTGTAAAATCTTCAGATTTTATACCCATTCCTATCATCTTCAGGTATGGACTTTGGCTGAAGAGACACACCCATTCTTTAGTAGCTGGTGAGAGGGGGTGAGGGGTGCTGGAGGGAGGGCTGTGGGCTGGGCTGCACAGAGCAGGGATATGACAGGTGTTTCTGCCGGAAGAAACAAGCTCTCTGCATGTGGACTGAGTAGGCGGGGCAGCAGAGTTGGTACAATGGTCGGTGCCACGCCCAGCAGGACTATAACACACATTCCCCCACTCTCCTGCTTCTCTGAACCTAGAGGGAGAACAGGAATAGTGGCAAGGAAAGAACCCCGCCTTCCCCCTCCATTCTGCTTTCCCCAAGCTCCAGTAACTTCCTAAATACCTAGGCTGCAACATGAATACTGATAACAGCAGTCTCTAGGAAACATGCACCGCTCATCACAGACCAGGCAAGGCTCTCCACACTAACTTGACAGTTACAATAACCTATGCAGTTGATACTCTTGTTATTCTAAAGTATCTCAGATTAAAGCTAAAGTAGCCATGCATGATGGCTTGTGCCTGTGATCACAATATTCAGGAGGCCAAGGCAGGAGGATTGCGGTAAGTTTGAGGCCAACCTGAGCTACACAGTGAATTCCAGACCCCAACCCAGTGCAATGTAAGATCCAGCCTCTCTCTCTCTCTGTCTCTCTCTCTTTCTCTCTCTCTCTCTCTCTCTCTCCCACACCCACATACACATCCAACCCAGTGCAATGTAAGATCCAGTCTCTCTCTCTGTCTCTCTCTCTCTTTCTCTCTCTCTCTCTCTCCCACACCCACATACACATCCAACCCAGTGCAATGTAAGATCCAGCCTCTCTCTCTCTGTCTCTGTCTCTGTCTCTCTCCCACACCCACATACACATCCAACCCAGTGCAATGTAAGATCCAGCCTCTCTCTCTCTCTCTCTGTCTCTGTCTCTCTCCCACACCCGCATACACATCCAACCCAGTGCAATGTAAGATCCAGCCTCTCTCTCTCTCTCTGTCTCTCTCTCTCTGTCTCTCTCTCTCCCACACCCACATACACATGCATGCGTGCACACACACACACACACACACACACAGAGAGAGAGAGAGAGAGAGAGAGAGAGAGAGAGAGGAAGACAGAGAGCGGGAGAGAGAAAGAGAGGGAGGGGGAGGGAGGGAGGAGAGAGTCTTTGAAGGCACTGGCAGGAAAGGGTGTAAAGCAGAGGTGGGGAGAGCACATCTTCACGTTGGAATTGAGAGGAGTTAAGAATGACTATTTAGAGATGAGGAAGGGGAAGTAGAAACAGATCCAGAAGTGCACCCCAAGATGACAGGTCAAGGCAGGACTTACCCAGCACCAGAACGAGGGTGTACTTGATGACCCTTGGAGAATGGGGATGGGGAACCCCAGTCTGAGGGGCGGGGATGAACCACACACAGATGGCTAAGCCTGGAGAGGTGACTTAGTTAAACGGAGCTGTCCATGGTGTCAGGCACCCCGTCTGGCTTCCTCTGTGCTGCCTGCCTCCTTCAGCCCAGGCCCTCTGTGCCACTCAGCCCTGAAGAGGCCAGAGAGATGGCTGCTCAGCACAAAGTCCAGAGCTGTTCCTGCTGAGGGTGTGGCTCTCTTAACCCTTCACGCACCCACACAGCCCAGCCTCCCTGCATCTGGGGAAAGGCTATCTGCCTGGCTTTTGTAGAGGCTCTCCAGCAAAGAAGAGTTCACACCCCACTATACCAAGAACTTGGAAATAAGAGCAAAAGAAATGTTATTTGTAGCCAAGGAAAAAGATTTTCTAAGAAAGGGTTGGGGATTTTGCCATGGGTGGGAACAGGCTGTGGGGGGTCTTCCTGGCAGAGAAACAAGGTCTCCCTTAAAGCTACCTTTGTATCTTCCTGGGAGCCCCAGAGTCCTCAGACTGCCTGAAGGCCCAAGTGGTTGCGAATGCTGTCCACTTCCCTTCCCGAGTGAGACCTCTTCACAGAGATCCCCACAGATTAAAGTCTGAGCTACCACCCACACTGAGTGAGACCTCTTCACAGAGATCCCCACAGATTAAAGTCTGAGCTACCACCCACACCGAGTGAGACCTCTTCACAGAGATCCCCACAGATTAAAGTCTGAGCTACCACCCACACCACGCACGAGTAGCCCCACCCTGTGAGGCGGGCAGTGCAGACACTTCGTTCTGTGGGAAAATCTAGAGTCGGACACCATGCTTACATATGACACTTATGCCCTAGTTCCACAGCTAGCACATCAGGAACCAGGCACAGGCACATACTTCCCGATCTTGTCTGCCAAAGGTTGCAGCCTCAGTTCTGAGGTTTCTGTTTTAATCATGTCTCAGCTGTAGGGCAGCAAATAAGACCCTGCAATGCTGTTTCCTGGGCATTATTCCAGCGGAAAAACGGCTCCCCAGGCAGGTAAAAGCTTATAAAAATCCAACTTCCCAACATGCCTTCACCCACCCAGGAAAATCCTTAGATGGCATTCCCCCTCTGCCTGCTCTCTTCTCTAGGATTTACACACAAAGAGAAAATTAGGTAATTTTATCACTTAACAAAGCAGACTTGATTTTCCAACTCTCAGCTTTTGCTGCTCGGTTCAAAGTCCGTGCTGTATCACCCAAGCAGCACTCTGCATACGCCTGGCCCATCAGCAGTTCCATTTCAACCTGCCCTTAAATAATTTATTGATTTACTACGTCTATTTGAAGGGAGGGAAGCAAGGTAAAGAGAAAGCTGAGCAGAAGTGCTATCAAAACATAATCCCTTGTTATAGGGATGGGGTGGGGCAGTGTAATTGTGTCAGAGCCAGGGTGACTGCTGATGCGTGGAAGAGACAGACCTAGATTAAGAAAACTTTCCCAGGACCACACCACTGCCAACTTCCACACCTGGCGCTGCAGCCTGGGTCTCACGTGCTGGGAGTCTGCAGACTTGGGGCTTCCTCTACCCATTCACTCGCCTGCCTACTGCACACTTTAAAACAGGATGGCACTTTGGTTTTAAAATGATACTGGTATTACAGCTCCTGCTACCATCCATGCTGGCTTGTCTGGCACCCTCAGTGGGCTCCTAGGGCTTCTATATACCTAGAGGTGTAAATCTAGGAGCTAAGATGCAGAGCGTGCATGGCTGGTTGTGGTAGCACTTTTAATCGTGGCACTGGGAAGGCAGGGGCAGGTGGACCTCAGTTTGAAGCTGGTCTTCTGGGCCACACAGGGAGCTCCAGGCCAGCCAGTGGCACTGGGAAGGCAGAGGCAGGTGGACCTCAGTTTGAAGCTGGTCTTCTGGGCCACACAGGGAGCTCCAGGCCAGCCAGTGCCGCATAGAGAGGCTCTGCCCTTCACCTACAAAAAAATTAAAAAAAACCAGAGCAGGACCTAGGGGGAAATGTAGAGAGGTTCGGTCACTCAGTATTACAACATACAAAACACATCCAGTCAGCCAGTCGGCGTCCACCATGCTAAAGTGGGGCAGGCTGGGACAGCAGGCACCTGCTTCCTAATCACCTTCCTTTGTTCCTACCTACACCATGGACGAGGTATGGCTCAGTGGTAGGGGAGTCCCTGAGTGCAACCCAATCTGAAACAAGCCGACCCCATGCAACAGGTATCACGGAATGAACGTGTGGGATTTGGGAATAGCTCATGACTGTTGTGGCTATGCACATAGTAAATGTAGATTTTACTGTTTATGTAACTTGCACTCGGAAGCAGCACTGGTTTCTGATAGCAGATGGCCACCTGACCACACTGATCCACTCAACGAGTCTCCTAGCCACAGCAACTTCTAAAGGATGCGGGGTGTGGAGGCTCGTGCCTGTGATCCCAGCACTCCAGATAAGGAGTTCAAGGCCAACCTGGGCCTCATGAGACACTGTCTCAACGCCCCCATCCCCACCCCAGGCTCCAAAAGAGTAAACCAGTACTCAGAACAAGGAGGTGTGGATTAAAAAAAATGGAAATACATAATAGAAGCTATGTATTAATTGCCAATTATCTGAAAGTATGAGATCCACACAAAAATATATGTTCATTAAGAGACTCAGTGGTAAGAGCACTTGTCACCAAGCTGATGACCTGGGTTGGATCCCGGGACCCACATGGTGGGTAGGGACCCAAGTAACACAGGTGTCCTCTGATGCCCATGTATGCCCAGCATGAACTCTCCCACACACATTGAAATAAACACACAAACTAGTCAAGCATTTTAATTTAAAAAGACCATTTTATAGCATATAAAACTTTATTAAAATTAGGATTGTTTACAAGCCATATAATAATAATAATAATAATAATAATAATAATAATAATAATAATAATAATAAAAATATAGGCATCACTTTTGCTTATAGAAAGGTATAGGAAATAAGACCCATGGCAACCATCCCTGGTAACTTTGTTCTTCCTGAATATTCATTAACATTTACGAAGTATAAATGACAAACATTTTATCTAAATAACACTAAGGCGTTACAAATTACCCGCAGGCTGAAACTTGGCCAGTAGTGTCTTGGCCTTGTTACTTCAGTCTGGATCCCACGACATGGAAACTGGCCCCTGTGCGTCTTAACAGGCTTCGAGGTTCACATTAGGGCAATCTGTCACAGTTATGCTCACACCGCCCCAAAGTTCAAAGTGCTACTTTTTCACCATTTTCAAGTTATCATCCAAGTATGAAAGAGGAAGCTGGAGACGGCGGCTTATGCCTGAAATCCCAGCAATCAAAGACTGAGGCAGGGCTGCCGTGAGTTCTAGGTAAGCCTGGGCAACATACTCAGTTCCTGGGCTATGGGTGGCCCGTTTAAATAACAAAGTGTGTCAAAGGAAAAGAAGGCCTGTGGGACACTTAGGGGCCCAGAGCCCCATGTTTGAGACTATGTGCCCACTCCTGACCCTGCCGAGGTCAGGGCTAACACGGTGCCCACATGCTTTCATGTCCTCTGGGCTCTGGGTCCTGCTGTGTAAAGCACCAAACACTATTTTGTGATGGGGTCTCTTTTGCTGCCCCTACCAATTTAAAATGTTCAAAGTCAAGTGATCCTCACCTCAGCCTTCCAAGCTCAGGCACACACTAATCAAGCCTGACTTGCAAACCACCCTGTTCAAGGTAGTCAACGACATGGACGCCAACAGCAGCAGAATCTAGTCAAGGCACTAAGCCCCCACTGGGTTATCACAATTGGGTAAGTTCCCCAAACCAATCATTTCTACTACAAGAGAGGCTCAGGCAGACTTGTCATGAGCAACAGCTGCTCTGTGAGTGCTCAGTGCCTAGCTAACTGAGAGCTCAGTCTGCCCCCACTGCCCATCCCTGTGCTCTGATAAAATGCTTCATTCAATTACAGACCATCGTCATAGGCTAGACCTGCGCGTAAAGGAAAGGCGGTGGGTAGTTCCCTACCCTCCTCCTTCACCTTTTACCACCCAGTTTAGGAGTTATAGGGACACAGCTCGGGACCATTCTAACAGTCATCTTTTTCTTTTCTGGAAAAGACTGAGGGCGACTACATGACCCATTCCCAGACCCTTCAGGGTACCAAGGCCTAGGGGAATTCTCTGGCCTATTTGGGTCCTTTCATTCATTAAACCGCCAACATCTATGCCAAGTGGGGTAGGCTAAACAAAGAGCACAATTAATAGAGGGCTATGCCCTAGGATAGGATATATTTATGGAAAACAGAACAGTAGGACCAAAGAGCCATCACCAGCAAAAATCACCACTGTCGATGTAACAAGGAAGCAGTTACCAAAGGTGCCAGCTCTCCCTCGGCTTTGGTCACCACATGCCAATGAGGAAAGCAACTCTGCAGTTTTATGCCAACAATGGGGCCATGCTCTATAAACTCAGGCCAGACCAGTTAGAAGCAATAGATTTCCAATGCTGAGACCCTGAGCCCTGGAACTAATCTTGGCTTGATAGCTGCTAAGCAAAGACGCTGACACAAGCAGGCAGCTGGAGCTGACCAGCGTCCAGCTCACCCCAGCCCTCCCTTCAATCCCTGGGGAATGGACATCAGCCTGAGGGATGAGACAGAGCTATCAAACAGCCTCCAGGCATTCAGAGGCTTGGAAGCAGACAGACGGACACACAGGCAAGCAGAGCAAGTCTGTCCTTTAGTCTGAGAGCAGCTCTCACACACCAGCACTCAGTTCTCCAACTACCAGATGGGTAAGAAAATGAGCTTGGTTTGCTCATCCCGTATTCAAACACAGATACAAATGACCTTGAAACGAAACGCGCATTTCACGGAGCATTCCCCACGCAGAAGAGCAAAGTCGTTCACCGTGATTTCTCATGAAAATAAGCATCTAGCCAGAAGCTCTCCCCTCTTAGCAAGCTGCCACCACAAGGAGTGATGTGGGGAATGCATCAAGGGCTCCCAGAACCTAACACCACTTGTACAGCTGAACACTTAAAATATACTGGATATCAATTTCTGTAAAGGAGGTTCCAAAACTGTGTGTTTAGAGGGTTTTGTTGTTAGCAGTGGGTTTTGTTTTGTGGTGCCAGGAACTGAACCCCAGTCTTGTGCCTGCTGGACAGGCAGAGAGTGAGCACCCCGAGTTTCATGTCCTGCTTTCAGAAGCCCAGGGACACATTCTTAACATACACGCTTAGCTCACAAAGACATCTTGTACTCTGCAGCTTGTACCCATGGCACCTGCTCAGATACGTACCACTCACCCCTCGTCCCCTGTTCCCCTTTCCACCAGCTGAGGTAGTTGTCACTTTAGGACAATTTAAGGCTATGGGGACCACTGGTTGAAATAACTCACTGGCCACCTGGAGAGGCGTCAGCCGCCATTCTGAATGCTAGCAGTAGGGCCCAGGACCTTTCAAAATTAAACGCTTATAGCAGGTCTAAAGAAAGCCAAGTGCTCCCTTCTTGATGATCCTAAGACAATGAGTCTGATGCTGTATACCTGGGTGAGCACCCCCTGGCTGAAGGAATCACTTCTGCAGTGTGACGGTGAAGATCACAATGAAAGAACCAAGCAAACGGCAGAGACCGGGGATTGTGCCCCCTCATAAATGAAATGACACCACTGGCTTCTAAGGGTGTCCCCACGGCCAGGGATGCGGATGCTGACATCACTACAGGAAGACAGCACCTGTCAGAAAGGGAACTATAAATGAGGACAGTAAATTTGGGGGGAATGTGTCTGATGCGGACAGCCCAGAGCGCTGGAGGCAGGAAAGGCGCCTGGAGGTCTATCACCTGCCACGCAGAGTGTGGCAGCAGCGCAGCTAAGACTGCACATAAAGAAACCTAGTAGATAGTTTCAGGACCCTCAGATGACCACATCTGGGCGGTGAGATAGGCTGCACAAACAGAATGGGTATATAAAAGGAGACAGGGACAAGGAAATAAGGTTGATTTTGTTTTGTTGTGCTAAAGCTCTGATCAGAGCCTGGCATGCGGCAGTAAGGGCTCTACCACTGAGCTACATCCCCAACCCTGGGAGTTTCTCGATTGTGTAGTAACTCAGAGTTATGTGATCTGACGGGGAAGAGAGGTGAACAAGACTTCTCTCTTCCTAGCTGTAATATGGGAACCAAGAAAAAAGGGACATATAAAAAAGAAGACAAGTTTGGCACACAGCAGTGGTGGCCCACGCCTCTGATCCCAGCACTCTGGAGGCAGAGGCAGGCGGATCTCTGTGAGTTTGAGGCCAGCCTGGTCTACAATGAGTCTCGAAAAAAGAAAAGAAAAGGGTTGGCACAGCATAGGCTTAAGATGAGCCTGAGTTACACAGCAAGACCCTGAGCCAGAGAGGAAACTAAAACCAAAATGGTCAGAAGCAGAGGAGCCTCCATTGTTAGGAGGGAGGGAGAAGGCAGACAGCAAAAGAGACAAACTGAATCTTGCACTCTCAGGTACGGAAACAGACCCTTCTTGAGTGGAAAAGTTAGTGGTGAGAAGAGGCAAGGGAAAAATGCAAATGTCAAATAGAATAAAAAACTGAGGAAAATATAAGTAAGACTCAAGACTATCAAAGTTGTGACAATTCAGGGCTCGACACAACAGGTCCAGGGTTTACATGGAGACCCATACTAATAAATATCTGTGGGCCAGCAGTCTGTCACTGTGGAGCACTTATTAATTCTAAAACATGAATTTGCTGCACTTAAAAAAAATAATTTGCTTAAAAAACAAGATAGGCAACAAATATTTTTTCATTGATAAATTAATCAAGGATTATTTTGAACACCCACTGGAATAGAAACAGACAGAAGTAAAAATGGTTCACATTTGTAGAATTCCCCTTAGAAGAGGCAGCCTCTGGTCTGAATGCATTACTGCAGTTAATACTCATTTCTGAGGGTTTGTCACAGTGACAGGGTTGCCACCATCCAGAGAACTTTCAAACAAGAGCTACAATATCATGCTGGCTGTGGCCAAGCAGTTTCTGCAGGAACAGCAAAGTGGGCCAACGGCTCAATTGTCAGAAGCAAGCTATCAAGGCACTCCCTACGTCCTCCACTCCTCCCTCAGGGATCCTTGGAGACCACGGGTAAGCCCCTCAGTCCCTACGTGTCAGTCGGAGAGCGTCTGTGCCCTCGGAGACCACACAGCAGGTACACATGTCAGGTACACATGTATCATCAAGGCACCACACCAGTCTACGTGAATATAATAACTGATCCCCATTTAAGTCAGGAAGCTGTTCTGGGTGACAGCAGGGCACTCTGAGCCCTCCTCCTCTGAGGACAGCTCCTCATCCTCATCATGGGCAATTATGCTCCCTAATCCATATTCCTGCTCGTGAACAGAGACTTCATTTGGCGTGAGGTGACAAGAACCTTCCACAAAGTCAGCGAATCTGCAAAAGAGAGGGTTGCTCATTAGGAGGCTTCTTGTCCTTCCCAAATGGCTTTCCAAACAACAGACTGAAAGGTTCTGCATGCTTATAATTCAAATTATACGCAATCTGACTCAATCCCTTCCTCGCTCTGCAGACAGAGACTGGAAAGGGAAACCGGCAGGGAACAAGGATGGGCTCAGAGGCCAACACGCTGGGCACCCTCACCCTCCCTGGCAGTGCCTACCCCGTCCTTAGTTCCTGAGCGCTTAGCTTCCCTGAGTCACCACACTCCTGATAAAGACATGGGGGCATTACCGTCCTTTGCTTTTATGGCCCTATAAACTTCATGCTATCATGTTTCCAAATTAAAACTTCACATACTCTTTGGTACAGCCACTCCCAATCAAAGGAGGCCAGGGGGCACGTGGGGAGAGCCAGGGCTACACAGATCATCACCAAACCTGAAACACCCACGTCAAACTCACAAGGCCCACACTGGAATATGGTACTGAGGTCTTCCATGTTAACGCTCTATCAAAACAAGAGGGTAGCTGCCTTGGGGAACAGGAACTAGATTGCTGCTAATACATGATGACCCAGATAACTTTCTTGACTTTTCAAGAAACTTTTCAAGGTTAGCAGTAATCAAAGGGCAAAATGTAACACAGTTATCTACAAGTATGATCTCTGTTAAAATTCAAAGTCATTAGCTAACCATAAATACTTGGCTTATCAGGCCAAGAGTTTACCTTTTTGGAGACTGAATCCGAGACACAGTCTTCCAGGCAGAGCACTCTGGACTATTACAAAACTCTCGGAGCTCCTGTAAAGCCCTTTGGGTCTCCACCTCTCCTTGTATCCGATACTCCTCTTCTGTCAGGAGGCGAGGGGGGACAGGCTTTGCTACTGTCACACACATCTTTCTGTGCTCACCAAAATGACAGCACACATCAGTGATCAGTAGCCCACATGCACCCCACCTACACTTGCTCAGGATGCCCGGCACACGCCGGGCAGACCAAACACCGACGGTCACCGCCCCCACCTCTACCATGCGCACCCTTCCTTTCAGTCAACCCCTGCCATGCCAAACTCACTTCCTTTCCAATAAATGACAAACAAAGCATGTATTTCCCAGTAAGTGGGAAAAAACACAATGGTGTTGCAATGTGGTTCGTGACCTCCGTTCCTGAAACTGAAGGCTCCACGTTCATTATCTGCAACGGAACAGCCACTGACATCCCACATTTACGTGCTATGAATGACATCTCAAAATAAGGCTGGGATCTCTGGGGCAACCTGGCAGTGACAAGACCGGAGACCTGAACCTGAGGCCTAGAGTTCAAAAAATCTGCAATCTGTACCACCTAGTGGTAACAGGGACACATGGCACTTTACTGGATGCTTTTATTTTATAAAAAAGAAAGAAATAGACTCAACCCAGACACAAGGGTGGAGGCTGCGCAATCCTCACTCACAGAGGCTCCTCTGCCGCAGAGTGTCCCACATGCCACATGTCAAAGGAAGTCACAGTGCCTTAGTCACCTGTAGGTGATGTACAGCCAATGGATGGGGTACTCCAGGTTCTTACTGCACAGGGCAGTGATGATGAGAGCAAGAGCAATGTGTGGTATCTGAATGCTGGCATACATGGAGGCCAGGCCCAGCAGCTGCAGCGCCCAGGTCAGCAGGTTGATGCTGCGCTCATTCTCCAAGGGCCCATACTTGTAGCACACTGCAAAACTCACGAATCCAACTGTGAGGACATAGCCTAGGGGGGATCAGCACGAGACATTCTTCCTCAGCTGTTACGTGGAAAGTGGTCCTAAGTTCACTAGACAGCATCTACTGAACCAGGAGATTAGATAACATTTTACATACATATGTATCACTCTTATCTTTCTGTCACAAATGTATTTGGTTCAAATAACAAAGGGGTTGAGGAGATGGCTCAGAGGTCAAGAGTATCCATGCTGTTCCAGAGAACCCAAGCGCAGTTCTCAGGACCACATGACATCTCCAGGCTCTGACGTCGCTACCCCTATACATATATATAATTAAAAACTAAATCTTTTATAAAAGCTACATGTTAAACATTTCTAAAATAGTCCACTTTAATCTCAAAATATAAAAATCCACATTAATGTTCTAAATAATGTATCAACTTCCTATCAAGAAGAAAAAAGTTTCTGTTTGACCAAAGATAGCAATTTTACTTCTGAAGGTCCCCAAGCTCATTTAAATTATCATTAATAATGCCAATTTAAAGGTTTTTAAATTTTGCTTAATGTAGAAATAAACAACAGCAAATTAAAGTTCTATTCTTATCACCAGCATCTAAATTTAAAAGATGATGTTTAGGAGATACAGTATCAGCAATCAGTAGGAAATTAAAATTTTTACAAAAGTTCTATTCTTATCACCAGCATCTAAATTTAAAAGACGATGTTTAGGAGATACAGTATCAGCAGTAAGTAGGAAATTAAAATTTTTACATTTAGCCCTCCTTGTTGTCAGGCAACATCTCCTCACAATCAAATTAACCAAACAGCCTGAAAAACATGCACAAAGAAAAGCCAACTCAACAATACTTACCCAGAAGATAATGCCAATAACACCTCCATATCTCTTGTAAATTCTTAAAAACTAGCTGAATGAGGTACAAAGAAAAGGACCAGCCTCCAACCAGGATGACGTAAATGGGACTTCTCTAGACATAGCAGAGATGAAAGCAAAAGTTATGAATTGAAGCAAATGGGCTTTAAAAAAAAAAAAAAAAAACTCAACCTACTCAAAATGCATGGAAGCATTTCTCTTAAAAGGTACAGCCTGTAAGGAGCACCAGGGAGATGCCAATAGCTGGAAGGCCTAAGTGTGCAATCGGGGAACAGAAAGTGGCGCTCAGGCCCCACTGAGCGCCTGGCTCCAAATAAAGAGGCTGTAGGCAAAGACAGGACAGACACTGGCTGATCAGCCTCAACACAAACGTCCAGGGTTCTAAGAAGATGGCAAGGCAGTCAAGGCCAGTCCTGCAGCTGCCCACGCTTCCTCAAACACCCAGGCGGAGCTGGACCACTTACCTTGGGCATAAACTTGGACAGCATGAAAATGATGATTAACAGAGAGGCCACAATTCCCACGCTCACTCCAGTGGAATAGTAGAAAATCTGACTCCTGCGGACAGAGCAATTCTCTTGACTATGTAATACTGTAGGCTTATAAAGCACTGATAAAACTGAACACTTGACATAGCGAAGTTTCAAGACAGCAATTAGAAGGAATCTATCATCCTTCAGCCATGGAGCTGCAGGCTGACGCAGCTGCTGATATTTTATAAGATCTGTCAGTATCAATAGGTCCTCTCAAACTGCACTCCCATCCACCACATGGTACAGACACGGAACACAGAAAAATCAAGCTGGCACTTAGCTGGAGGCTTCCTTGTGCCTGCTGGGGTGCCCCACAGTGCCTGAACGGGTGCATAGGATGCCAGGGAGAGGCCCCACCAACAATCTCAGCCTCAGACCCCGTGTGCAGCATGCCGACCCAGACAAAAGGAGCACACTGCAACAGTATTCCAAAAATCCGTGAGAGGAACCAGATACTTTAGGACTGGGTGCGATGCCCATTCCACAGAAGAGAATTCATATCTGCTATTGTAAATGCCACCAAAAGCCCATGGCCGGGCCTTTGTAGGCCCAAGAGCTAGGCTGTTGCCGTGCTAAATGGATACAATATGTCCATCAAATCACTCTCTTTGATCTGAGAAGGCTGTCTCCATGGTCAATGATGACTGCAGAAATTAATAACTGGCCTAAGAATCAAGAATAAAGGACTTTTGAACGCCAGCCATAAGTGGGATAACTGTACCGTCCCCTCCAGGACTCAGGGATCATCGTAGAACAAGGGGTTCAGAGACGGCTAGAGCTGGGAGGAGGAGAAGCAGAGTGAACCCAGACACAGGTGTTTATGACACAGATGCTGCACTCAGTCCTGGATGACCTCAAGCTCACAGAGATCCCCTAGCTTCTCAAGGGCCACCATGCCTCATGCCCCCCCAGGCAATGGGAAAGAAGGGGAGGGGTGTTCAGTGGGGAAGCCACTGATAAGCTGCCCATGCTGAACATCCAGGAAATCTGAGACAATGAAAAGACCAAACCTAAAAATAATGGGAATAGAAGGAGTAGAATCCCAACTCAAAGGTTCAGAAAAAATTTTGTTGCTGTTGTTTTTTGAGACAGGGTTTCTCTGGGACCCAGAAAATATTTTCAACAAAATCATAGAAGAAAATTTTTCTAACCTAAAGAAGGAAATGCCTATAAAAGGTATAAAAAGCTTATGGAAAACATTAACATACACAGAATAAAGAAGAATATTAAAAGCTGCAAGGGAAAAAAGCCAAGTAACATAAAGGCAGACTTATTAGAATCACGTCCAACTCCTCAACAGAGGCTCTAAGAGCCAGAAGGCCTAGACAGATGTCCTGTAGACTCTAAGAGAACAGACACCAGCCCAGATTACTATACCCAGTGAGAGTTTAAATCACTATAGATGAAGAACACAAGATACTCCATGATAAAATTTAAACAGTACCTATTCACAAATTTACAAAAATACAGACAGTAATCTCAACACCCCCTCTCATACATACCACACACACACACACACACACACACACACACACACACACACACACACAACAGGACTTAACAATCAACAGTCATTGATCTCTCTCAATATCAATGTAATGGATGCAAAAACAGGATCCATCCTTTTGCTGCATACAAGAGACACACCTCAACACCAAAGATAGATATTACTTCAGAGTAAAGGCTTGGAAAAAGATTTTCCAAGTAAATGGACCTAAGAATCAAGCTGGTGTCATCATTCTATTATCTAACAAAATAGACTTCAAAACAAAGTTAATCAAGAGACAGGGAAGGACACTTCATACTCAAAGGAAAAATTTCATCAACATCATCTCAATCCTCAACATCTATGCCCCAAACACAAGGACACCCATGTTTGTAATGGAAACACTATTAAAGCGTAATCCATACATCAACCCTCAACACATTGATAGTGGGAGATTTTAATCCCCCCTCACCTACAGACAGGTCATCCAAACAAAAACACCGGCGCTAACACACACTGTGAACCAAATGGACTTCACAGACACCGAAAGAACATTCCCCGAACTCAGAAGAATGCACTCTCTACTCAGCACCCCATGGAAGATTCTACAAAACCAACCAAAGCAAGTCTCAACACATACAAGAAAACTGAAATAACCCCTGGCATCCTATCTGACCACCATCATTTAAAGCCAGATTTCAACAACAGAAAGCCTACAAATGCATGGAAACAGAGCAATTCTGACTATCGTTGGGTCAAGGCAGAAGTAAATTAAAGACTTCCCAGAATTCAATGACAATGAATGCACAAAATACCCAAATTTACGGACACAATGAAAGCAGTGCTAAGAGCAAAGTTCATAGCACTACCTGTCTTCAAAGAGAAACTGGAGAGAGCTCATACTAGCAACTCAACAGCACACCTGAAAGCTCTATAACAAAAGGAAGTTAACATACCCAAGGAGTAGATGGCAGGAAATAATCAAACTGAGGGCTGAAATCAATAAAATAGAAACAAAGAAACAATGAAACAAAAATGATTCTTTGGGGGAAAAAAAATCAGCAAGATAAACAAACCCTTATAAAAACTAACTAGACAGAGATTATCCAAATTAACAAAATCAGAAATTAAAAGGAGGACATAACAGATACCGAAGAAATCCAAAGAACCATTAGGTTATACTTCAAAAATCTAAAAGAAATGGACAATCTTCTTGATAGATACCACTTACTAAAGTTAAATCAACATCAGATAAACAATTTAAATAGACCTCTAACCCCTTAGGAGTTAGAAGACACTATTAAAAGTCTCCTGCCCAAAAGAAGACCAGGGCCAGTTTTAGCACAGAATTCTACCAGACTTTCAAAGAGTTAATACCAATATTCCCCAGATTATCCCACAAGACCGAAACAGAAAGAATACTGCCAGATTCATTTTATGAGGCCACAGTCACTTGAAAACCCAAACCACAAAGATTCAAGAGAGAGAGATTTACAGACAAATTTTCCTCATGATTATTAATGTAAAAATACTCAATAAAATACTTGCCAACTGAATCTAAGAACACATCAAAAAAAAAAAAAAAAAAAAAAAAATCATCCACCATGATCAAGTAGGCTTCATCCCAGAGATGCAGGGATGGTTCAACATATGAAAATCTGTCAATGTAATCCATCATTGGAGAGATCAGGGATTCAAGGAACATACCTAAACATAAAGGCAATTTACAGCAAGCCTATAGTCAATGTCAAATTGAATAGAGAGAAATTTAAAGCAAGAGAAAGTCAAAGTCAAGTCTGCCTATCCACTCTCTCAACAGTCACTATCTATTCCACAGAGCACTTACTCCTATCTAGGGCATCAATATGAGACAACAAAGGGGACCAAGGAGATACAGGATGCAAAGTCAAAGCATCACGGTTTGTAGGTAATATGAGAGTATGCTTATGCAACCCCAACAATTCTGCCAAGGAAAGCCTACAGCCTGATAAACATCTCCAACAAAGTGTCTGAATACAAGATTAATTCAAAGCAGAACTCAGAAGGCCTTCTATATACAAATGACAAGTGAACCAAGAAAGAAATCAGGGAAACACCACCCATCAAGATAGCTACAAATAATAGAAACTATCTTGGGGTAAATAACCAAGCAAGTGAAAGACCTGTACGACAATAACTTCAAGTCTCTGAAGAAGATATCAGAAGATAAAAAGATCTCCCATGCTCATGGGTCTGTACGATTAACATAGCAAAAATGGCTGTCTTACCAAAAAGAACTTACAGATTCAACATAATGTCCATCAAAATCCCAACAAAATTCTATACAGACCTTGAAAGAATACTCAACTTTATATGGGAAAAAACGCAAACAAACAAAAACAAAACAAAAACCCAGTATAGCTAAAACCATCCTGTACAATAAAGGAACTGCTGGAGGCATCACCATCCCTGATTTCAAGCTGTACTACAGAGCTACAGCAATAAAACACCACATGGTATTAGATTAAAAACAGACAAGTTGATCAATAGGATAGAATTGATTAAGACCCAGATGTAAATCAATAGTGGCTGTACCCTTTGGAAGCTGCTCGTCTCCACTTCCTGCCTACCCTAGTTCTGTTATCTTCCTTCTCAGGTCTTTGATGAGGTTGAAGATTAGACTGTCACAATTACTGCTCTCTCTTCCTAAATAGAAATATTAGGTACCAGAATTAAACTTTCCGGACAGGACAACTCTATAGTGATCTCTGTTATACCTTCATCCTAGGACTGGATATGTAGTACTTTGTTGTCTCACTGACAATAGGTCTGAAATGTGTGTATGCTGTTACTTTTCCCTTTCCTAGAGCACACTCGGTATTTACTGTCTTTGTATACTTTTGTATCAAGCCTAAATCTTTTCCTTAGACTAAAAGGGAATTGTAGTGAGATGTCCTCCCCGCCCGCACCTGTTGCACTGACCACAGCCATTGGGGTGTGGGGACACATGCGGGTGTGACCTGGGGGGAACTAGGTCTGGGGCCCCAGACCCCCAGCTCGCTCTCTTGCTTTCTGGTCAGAGACTGAGAGCATTGGAGGCATCCTTAGGACAGGAACCTGCGGCGGTCATCTGTTTCTAGTGTAAGTGATTTCTTCCCGAATAAACATCCATCAGCCTATCGTTTCCCAGATACTCATTTACCACACTTTAGTCTGCACTCCCACCGGCAATGGAGGAGTGTCCTCCTTGCTCCACACCCTCGCCAGCATGAGCTGTCACTTGTTTCTATATTAGCCATTCTGACAGGTGTTAAGACGAAACAGGATGGGTTGGGGGAAGAGTGTCATGAGCGATGACTGGAATTCGGCGTCATTTTTGCAAGATGTGCTGGGGTAAAAGTGGTACACAACTCGTGGGAGCACCCAATCAATAGTAGTGCAGATTGAAACCCACATCACAAAAGAGAGCCCAGCCAGACACTGCCTGCAGGACCAGGAGCCAGAGCCTGGACAACCCAGAGAACAAGGGTAAAATCAAGCAGGACAGACCAGCAAACAAATAAAGGCAGTGAAACGATTCCTAATGACATCATGCTATACTTGTAGACCCAAACCTAGCATAATCATCATCAGAGAGGCTTCACCCAGCAGTTGCTGGGAAACGCAGGGACCCTAGCCAAGTATTAGGCAGAGCTTGGGGGTACTGCAAGAGGGAGAGGAAGTCTGCAGGGAGCAGAGGCTCCACGGACAGTGCGGGAGCCTGTGTGAGTCTGAGCTATATCCTCTGCATACAGGCTGCATTTGTATAGCCTGGTCCTCTTCTGAGCATGGGGCTGTCTCTGACTCCTTTGCCTGCTTTTGGGACCCTTTTCTTCCTACTGGGTTGCCCTGTCCAACCTCACTATGAGGAGAGGTGCCGAATCTTATTGTGACCTGACAGGCCATCTTTGGTTGGTACCCCTAAAAAGGCCTGCCCTTTTCTGAAGGGAAAGGAAGAGGAGTTGATTTTGGGGAGAGAAGACGTGGAGGGTAGGGGCTGGGAGGAGAGGAGGGAGGGGGAACAGCAGTGGATGCAGTACATGAGAGAAGAATAAAAAGCTCTATCAGCCACTCTCCCTGAATCTGAGTTTCTCTCAGAGGCCCCAAATAAAGAACTTCTCGAGTCCAATATGGCTCAACTTCAAATTCCAATTGTTTCACTCAATATTTACATATCTGTGTATTTCTTATTTAAATCTTTTTCATACGAAAATACTAAAACAAAAAAGTACACAACCCTGCCCCCCCCCAAAAAAACCTTCAAGTTCTTTTTGTGTTGGTGTTGGCCAACTACTCCTGGGCATGAAACCTGTCCTGAAGTGTGGTTGCTACACCCAATGACCCTTTGTTAAGAGAAAATATATTTTCCCTTTCCCAACAGGCATAAATTGCATCTAGTTTCTTGGTTAGGGGTCTAACTTCGCATCCATTTCCCCTTTTCAATGCTGGGATTTTGAGTGCTTTGAATTTGTATGGTGTTGTAGAATATTACTTTAAGGTATCTTACATTTGTTTATGCTCTGGAACATTTGGTTAATGAGGCAAAGATGTGCTGCTTTTGTTAACAGTGCATCTGTTTAACTCTGAAGCTGTGACTCTTTGCTTACTTATCTAAAACACTCACAGTCTAATAAAGAGCTGAACGGCCAATAGCAAGGCTGGAAAAAGGATAGGTGGGGCTGACAGGCAGAGAGGATGAATACAAGGAGTCTGCACGAACAAAAAGGAGTGCAGAGAACACGGAGAGGAAGAAGTCAGGGCCAGCCATCCAAAGAGTATGAGTGCAGGAAAGACTTATGGAAGAGAAGGAAAAGGCCCAGAGGTAAAGGATAGACAGGATAATTTAGGTTAAGAAAAGCTGGCAAGAAACAAGCCAAGTTAAAGCTAGGTATTCATAAGTAAGAATAAAGCGTCCGAGTCATGCTTTGGGAGCTGGATAGCAGGCCCTCAAAAGAGCCAACGAGCAGAGTAAAAGACAGTGTGGGCCTTGTTAATAACACTGCCATCACCCTGCTGTGTCCTGGAGACACCCACCACCTGTGGCTCTTACAATCGCACCTCCTCTCCTCGAGGGGGGAGCGTGATAAAGACGCCGGTAACTGCTATGTGTTGCAGAGGGAGCCTCTCTGGCGTGGACCGAATGAGGCACTGTCAACTGTATAGCTCCTGCTAAGTCCTTTCAGCACAACACTAGGTCTCCCCCTAGGGCTTACGACTATCTACTCTTGGGTTCTTCGCTGTTTTAGCAGTATTGGATAAGCGTTTCATCTCAGTGAGTGGGCCTTTATATCAGCGCATACCACTTCTGCCTATCACAGCTAGTAGGTTTCTAAAAATAGAAAATGGACAAGTAATTGATATTTGTCTTACATCTGTGCAGCATGAAACCCATCAATGTACAATTTAGCACCAACTTCATTATATAAATCTCTACAATAACATTACTTCTAATTGGTAATCAACTTTGTTATACTAGGCCATTCATTAACCTAATGATGTTACTAATGAGGAAGTACATTAATTAACAGCCACATTCAAACCAGGGAAACAATTCTGCCTTTGAAATATCCAAGCAGGGCCAGAGGGAGGGCTGCTGCTTTTTCAAGAAGATCCGAGTTCTAGCCCCAGCACCCAGGCCGGACTGCTAGCAATCACCTATCCCCAGCACCCAGGCCGGACTGCTAGCAATCACCTGTAATGGTCCAGGGGATCCAACGTCCTCTTTTGGCCTCTGCAGGCACCACACACACACACACGGGCAGAGACACACACACACACGGACAGAGACACACAGATACATAATTTAAAAAAAGAAAAAGAAAAATCTGGGCTTGGTGGTACACACCTTTAATCTCATCACTTAGGAGACAGAGGCAGCTAAAGTTTGTGGCAAGTCTGGCCTACATACTGAGTTCTAGGCCAGCCAGCACTATATAGGGAGACCCTACCTCAAACAAAATAAATCTGAAAAATATCGAAGCAGGTCCTGGAAAAGGGAATTGTAGTAGTACTTAAAATTTTTTTGATAAAAGTCAAAAGAGTTAGTGTCTTATCAAGTCCACACTTACCTGCTCAACAAGTCTCCACAAAAAAATAATGTAAGTCCAAGGAGGAAAATAAGGAAAAATTTGGGGTCAAACCCTAAAACAAATGAAAATTTTGCTTAGTAGAAGAGCCAATAAAAGGTGACATTAGTATTACTGGTCAACTACAGTAAATAGCCCAACTAAATGGCAGTATAGATACCACACAAATCCTGGGCCACCTTCCAAACAGAAAATGTAATCAGGTTTCTGTCTAGTATGGGCCTTCCTGAACATCTTACTATTAGTTTTGCTTCCTCTACTAAGGCTTAAAAAAAAAAAAAACTGGACTAAGCTAAATGTGATGGCATCATCACCTCACACACTTGTCACTTATAGGCAGGGAACTTGAGAAAGAGCCTAGAACCTTGGGCGTGGCCCATGTCCTCTATGTGGCCTTCTTGCCCGAGCACACCTCCTTCCCTGCTTCACTATACAGCACTGTGCTGACAGGGTCCTCCACCGGGCCAAACGTCTCTCTCACCCAGACCCCAGCAGACACTGGTGACACACCAGAGCATTCCATGGCTGGGCCATTCAAAAGCCGAGTCTAAGGAAGGCCCAGAAACAGACAGGAGCTGCAAGCTAATGTCCACAGGAACACGGACAGACAGGCCAGCCCCACTGCTGTGGCAGAGATGAGCTGCCCCAGCGTGCACTACAGAGGTCACCTGACCGCAAGGGTCTCGCTTTCGCTTGTGTCTAATTATGAAAGACGCTGCTGAGCACTTACACTATAGTGCCTGCAGCTCTAATGATGAATTACTAATTTTACTGTTCACCCTTCCTGTCTTCTCCAGAAGGCATAGACACAGCTGTCTGACAGATTCCAGTAGAGCTGACCAATCAACTCCGGGCCTGGGAATGAGTTACTACTGAGCCAGATCCTTCGTTATTCTGGGCCTGAAGAGTTTTATGTGTGGTGGAGTCTCCATAAGCTGTCTAGAGCCATGGTACAGTAAGACTGTAGTCAAACACAAAATGGGGTTGTCTTAGACCGCCTTCTCTGTCTCAGTAACTATACCCTCCAAAGCTGTCCCAGCTCGCCAGAGAATCCATCAAAAACAGAGGTGAGACTTACTCCGGGTCACAATGACACTGTACTTGGTGTCCTTCTCTATAATCTCAACTTTGAGGCAGGTTTTTGTGCTGTACAGACCCACGTTAACATAGGTGTCATTCAACTTCTCTTTTAAAAAAGAAGAAAAAAAGTTCCAGATACTAAACTGCTCGAGGTCCTTCAGCTTCTCCTCATTGTCCACCTGGGTGACTCGGACCAATTTGGAACTATTTACCCGGATCTGTAACACAAATGAAATTAGGATGAAAATGTAGGAAATTTTCATAAACATAATTTTCAAAACACCCTTACTGGAAATATAGAGGCAGCCAAAACATGATTTGGCAAATGATGCTGCTCTAATAGAGGCAGCTGCTACAATTTCTTATTACATGGTCTGACTATCAGGCCACAAAAAGAGGTGTGGGGGGGGGGAGTTCCCAGGCAGACAGTATTAATACAGCTATTTATTACATACAAAGCAAGGACCTGGAATATTAAGAAAATTGCCAGTCATAAACAGCCCCAGAAAACTGAAAATGTCCCCATAATGACAGGCTGAGAAGTTCAATGCATTGTCACAAATCAGTGATTATGGATAAACACTGGTTATCATGTGCCCCAGATACAGTGTGAATTTTGTACCCTCTCATGTGCTGATGTGAACAGCAAACATCCTCATCAGTGTCTATGTTTACTGCATGTGCTCTGCGACCCTCCTGAGGCTGTCTCTGTTCAACCACTACTACAGCCAGAAACACTTCCTGACAGTGTTATGAAATAAAGGAGACCAAAGTCATTCTGCCCAGAGGAAGCTTCTCTCACAGAATCAAAATAGAACGGGAACCACAAGACAAGTTTACATTCAGACAAGCACACCACATTCCAGCCCAAAGAAGGCACAGGCATTTCAAGAGGCATGAGTGTACACACTTCAGAAGGCAGGAGGCAGAGAGGAGGAGGAAGGACAGCGGAGACACCCGGGGAGGGCTCCATTACCTGTATCCGGGTCCACATGTCATACCACTTTGGGACAAGCACGTTTTTGTAACAGAACTGTTGACTGGAGTTCATGTCAACCTGGGACTCGTGCAGCAGGATCACATTTACACCAACTCCAGCTTTACCGAGAGAAAAGAGGCATGGGTTTAGTAGAGCCGGGCCGTGGGGCCCTCGCCTTTGGTCCCAGCCAGCACTCGGGAGGCAGAGGCAGGGGGATCTCTGTGAGTGAGGCCAACATAGTCTACAGAGCAAGCTCCAGGACAGCCAATGTTACACAGAGAAACCCTGTCCCACCCCACCCCCCAAAACACCAAAAGGCCCAAAAGCCCACCAAGGTAAAATCTTTTTTTTTTTAATAGTGATTTACTCTGGTGGGGGTGGACTAAGGACAACTTCACCAGTCAGTCCTCTTCATCCACCACACACACAGGATTCAATTCAGGTCTTTGTACTAGATAGGCAAGCACCTTCACCCACTGGGCCATCTTGCTAGCAAAAATGGCTTCATGTGAAACTAAGTCTAATTTTCCTTTCGTTGCTAAGAATTCACAAGGCTTTCTTTGTACAAGCTGAGCAATGTACATCGCTACTGAGAGGCATCCCAACCCAAACTAAGGCTAACTTCCAAGTGGGTAAAGCATCTGCCCCTCTGAAAGACCCGAGTTCATTCTCCGGGACAGATAACGCCACGCACAGCAAGACACATCTATAATCCCAGTGCCTGCAGCAAGATGGGGTTGAAGACAGACTCCCTAGAAGACTGTGGCTGTTGTAAGTGAGCAGCAGCAAATAAGATCTAGTTTCAAACAAGGTGGGAGGGGGACGATTAGCACCCAAGACTCCTCAGACATGAATGTGGACATGCACATACCAAAGTGTAGGCATGTGTGCGCGTGCACACACACACGTCAAACAAGAATCCATCACCACCTTAAAACAAAGTGCAACCTATTTACAAACTCCAAGTAAGAACCTCCATTGCCAAACCAACATACATTTATTAGCAACTACTCTCTCACCTTGTAAACCCATTATTATCCAGTGGGTAGCGAGATAGCAAATAATCTCACTTCTGAAAACTTAATGCAAGGAAAAGCACCTCTACCTTTAAAACTCTACAACAGGGCAGTGCAGCGTTGCACTGCTTTAACCCCAGCATTCAGGAGGCAGAGGCAGGTGGATCTCTTTGGAGTTTGAAGCTAGCCTGGTCTACATAGCAAGTTCCAGGCCAGACAAGGCAACACAGTAAGACCCTGCCGCCAAGATGAGCAAAGCTGTACAATGAGTGCTGGAGAGATGGCTCAGCAGTTGGTAGCACTAGCTGCTCTCCCAGAGGACTCCAGGACCCACTCGGTAGCTTACAGAACCGAAACTTAAGCTCTGGGGAATCTGATGCCCTCTTCTGGCCTCACTGGGCACCAGGCAAGCACATGGTCCACAGGTACACATGCGGATGAACACCCATACACAGAAAATGATTAAGGAAATTAAACTCTCCAATATCTTAAAGAGATCCAGTAAGATAATTCTGCAAGTTAAGGCACTTGACATCAAGTCTGAAGTTTTATCCCAGAACTCACTTCCGTGATTACCGTAACGAGAACAACTGCATTCTTCCTCCAAATAAAAGCTTAACCTGACCCACTTGGATTAAATCACCTTAACCCACTGAGATATTCAGCTGGCCCCAAAACCACCATCTTTCCGGGCTCCAATAGGTAATTCCAAACCCATGGCCACAGAGATGGCCCTCGTGACAAAACGTATGAGTGCTTCGATTGGGAAAGGGACTTGCACAGAGAAGCATGGGCTGAGTAAGGCCAGCGTGTGGGCGGTAACAGCAACCAGAACATGCATGCACATGTATGAACCTGTCAAAGAACAAATTTTTAAGTTATTTTAAAAACCTACCATCTTCAATCAGTGGGTGTGGGAAATTACTAGTAAATTACATGCTGGGACAAACCATTATTTGAAAAATAAAATCCATCCAGATCCTCACCTCACACCAAACCAAACGCCAATACAAATTATAAATCAAAGAGACACAGGGCTTAGTAAGGCCCCCCATTCAAAAAATAAAAGCTGTACTTCAGTGACAGAGCACCAACATGGAGTGTGTGAGGCCCTCGGTTCAATTCCCACTTTTATTAGTAATAATTAGTAAATAATATATCTAATATTTATCCTCCAAAATCCAAAAATATCAATTTAACTTTAGAGACCACTTCTTTTTTTATTACCATTATTGTGTACATGTATGATGTACGTGAATGTGCACCCCCTGGCACTCATGTAGAGACCAGAGGACACTTTTAGAAGTCAGTTATCGCCGTCCATAATTAGTTTCATAATTCATGGCATCCATCTTGTATGGCGAATTCTGTTTATCCTAGGAACCATTTCACTAGACTGAAAATCTCTCAAGTATAAACCCAAATAATGAAGTCAAATGAGCACATATTTTATGTATGTATATATGTATGTATGTATATATATGTATGTATATGTATATATGTGAGTGTGTGTGTATGTATGTATTTTGAGAGGGTCAGAGGCTGGAGAGGTGATTAGTGGTTAGGAGCACTGAGTGCTCTTGCAAAGGGTTCTATACGCCTGTGACTGCAGCTGCAGGGGATCTGACACTCTCTTCTGACTGCTGCAGGCACTAAGTACAAGGGTGCAAAAGCAAACCCAGTTAAAGCCAGGTGGGGGTCTTCAGAGCAAGCAGCTCCAGACAGCCAGGCTACACAGGGAAACCCTGTCGCAAAGAAACAAGGAAGAAATACACCAAAAACTTTCATTTTGAAGTTATATAAAAATCCTTATAAATAAAAATCACAGTGCTAGAGGTGTAGCTTGGTGGAGCTCATGCCTGGTATGTGTACAAGCTCTAAATTTCATTTCTAGCACAAATAAATGTTTTTTTTTTTTTACAAGTTTATAGCTAGGCATACAGGTGCACATGCTTGTAATCCCAGCACACAGGAGGGAGAGACTGGAGGGTCAAGAATTTAAAATCTCTCTGATACAAAGGGGTAACCTAGCTTTGAACACTTGCCTCATTAGAGTCTAATACAAGAGGCCATGAACAAGGGGCATGAATCCTAAGAACATTCAAGTCTGGGGCTGGGGGGCTGGGGCTGGGGAGATGGCTCACTAGGACAAGGACCAGAGTTCAGGCGAACAGCTCCCACACACAGCCAGGCGCCCTGTGTGGCAAGCACGGAGATAATCCCAATGCCGGGGCAGGCCTGTCTCAAAACCAGGGTAGACAACAGATACCAGCCTTTGGCCTACACATGGTGTCCCGCGCACACGGACCCTCCTGGATGTGCTCAGCCCGAGCACACACACACACACAAGTGCAGCAAACTGCAAGCGTTTGCCTACTTCTTCACATACCTAACTGTGCTACACTTGCCAAATAGCCTAAAACACAAATTATTCTTACAATCAGATGTCTCCAACATTTCCAGTGACAAGAAACCCACCCTTGAATAGAGTTCCACTCCACCGTTGGGAGCGCCTTGCTTTTAGAAAGCTACACTTTTTCCTCTTTATAGCTGAACCCACACAATCGGGTCATCAAGCTGTCCCTGGAGATTACTGTTCTTCAAGTGAGGAAGCCCCCGAGCCTCCCCTCCCAGAAGGAACTTTGAAGCCTGGTTGTGATTCTTGTAACCCCAGCATGCTGGAGGATGAGGCAGAAACAGGACTACACAGTGAGTTGCAAAGCAGCCTGAGCAACAGGGTAAGACCCTGCCTCAGCTAGAAGGGAAGGACAGGGAAGCAAGCAGGCAGAAAACTCTGCGTTAGGGTTCTCTTTTATTTACTATTTGTTTTGAGGCAGAGTCTCGTTACCTAATGCCAGCTGTCTTGGAACTAAGGAGGCCAGATTGGCCTCAAACTCAATAGATCCAGCTGCCTTGGCCTCCCAAGTGCTGGGACTAACGTCGTGTGCCACTCTGCCTGGCTTTTTGCTGTAAGTGTCAGTCCCAGCTACCCTGCAAAAAAAACTTCAGAAGGGACCTGCAGATTGTTTTCAGTATCTTATTTCTTTGCAACCAAAGATCGGATTTCAACAGTTCAACCAGGTAATGCTGATCTAGGCTCTGAGGCTTGCATCTGCAAAAGCGTCTATCCTAGATACCCTACTGCCTCGGCAAAAAGAAGTCTTCGGCCCCTTTTGAACAAAAATGTATCTCATGGGTGTGTTAAACTTATCTTACAGCCACAGCAAGAGCATGTGATAGGCAGGAACGGAAGGGGGCGATACAAACACATAACGTGTGGTTTATAGGCGCTGATTATTTCCTGGAGTCGCTACTCCCTCCAGTGGAAGTTTGCAAACATCGCTTATTTTCCCCGTCCGTTATTTAACGGGAGGGGGGGGGGGAACACGACGACGGGTAAAAAGGGAAAGGGGAAAAAATTCTGTTTTTTGTTTTTTTTTTTTTACACAAACTTTAATTTTTCCGGACCGGAGCACAGAAGTAACTTTTCCTACCCAGCCCTGAGTAGATGACGGTTCTTCAGCAGCAGCAGCAGGTCCCAAAGGGATGTGTGTGCTTGAAATGAAAAGAGCAGAGTCGGGAAAGAAGCCCTACCCGCAGCGGATGGACGCGCGGCCTGTCTCCCTTTTCTGGGCCCTGGACTATGGCCACTGCGGAGGAGGGCCTTCATCAGCGCGGCACTCACCGGGCCCTTACCCCCAGCACTCGGCGGGGGATCTCTGCGAGTTCGAGGACAGCCCGGGCCAGGCAGGCAGCCAGGCTCGAGGAACCGTCCAGGTGAGGCCCAGCCCATGCCCCCGAGCCGAGACGGGCAGAAACGGGCCCCGGCCCCTCCGCTCTAACCCGGCCTCGGCGGCCCAGCAGCACCGCCAGCCCCTGGGTCCGGGTGAGCCCGGCCTCCCCGGCCGCGCGGCCGCGCCCCGCACACCAACGTGCCGCGCCCTCGGAGGAACCCGGCCCCCAAAATAGCATCCCCGCCCCCGGCAGCGCCGCCCGAGCGGTACCTGAGCCGCACGCCACGCAGCCGAGGACGGCCAAGAGCAGCCACGCCGCCCCGCCGCCCCCGGCCCCCCGGCACCAGGGCCCGGCACCAACCGCCGACCGCTCCGCCACTTTGATTCCTCCCGCCATGGTCGCCTCACGCCGCCGCCGCCTCGCGTGCGCCTCCCCGGCAACTGCCTCCGGATAGGCAGCGCCGGCAGCCAATCAGCGGCGAGGCCCGCCCCTACGCCGCGGAGGAGCAGGCGGGGCTTCGCGCGCTCCGGCCTCCCGCGCTCCCGGGAGCCACGCCCCTTACCAGCCCCAACCCTCGCAATGGCAACAGGAAGGCCCCGCCCCTTAGCCAACCTGTTTCCGTTTCCCCACGGTTTATTTACAAGGGAGATTGACGGCAGGCTGGCCCAATAGGAAATCGGAATGGGCGAGACCGTCCTGGACCGCACCTTCCTTCCCGTCGAAGGAAGCGCTAATTCATTAAGAGTTGCTGCTGGGTTTTCGCTCTTTTCTGCGTCTGTCTCTCTCCATTACACTACAGAACGACACTTGTTTTCCGTTTCCTTTTTTGGCCGGAGGTGTAGCTGGACCATGCTCGAGGCCCTGGTTGCAATCACCAGCGCCGCAGAAATAAAGCATAAGCCCCAGGGTGGGCATTGGCTTTGGAATGGAAGAGGTAGAAACAGGTGAGGATTAAGACCGGGTTTGGTTTCTCTATTTAAAAGGAAGCCAAGGCTAGCCACGCGCACACCTGTAATCCCGGCACTCGGGAGGTAGAGGCAGATGGATCTCTGTGGGTTCGAGGCCAGCCTGGTCTACAGAGTGAGTTCCAGGATAGGGCTACACAGTGACACCCGTCTCGAAAAAACCAAAAAATTTAAAATAAGTAAAAATGAAAGTAAATTCTAGCAATGTACTTGTGTATGTAAATATATGGGTACGAATGCATGTGATATATATATATATATATATATATATATATATATATAATATGTGTGTGTGTTTTTTTTTTTTTAAGATAGGCTATATGGTCCTGGTTGTCCTGGAACGAGTATAGACGGGTATCTAGTATCTAACGTTCAGCGACCCTTCTTGCTTTTGCCTGCCAAATACTGGGATTACAGGCATGTGTCACCAGCATGACATACTTATTTCTTTGTATGCTTTCATGGTTTTTGTTTGAGGGGGGCTTTGTTGTTGTTTTGTTTTTTTTTTTTTTTTGTTTTTTTTTTTTTTGAGACAGGGTTTCTCTGTGTGACAACCCTAGCTGTCCTGGAACATGATTTATAGAACAGGCTGGCCTTGAACTCACAGAGATCCTCCAGCCCCTGCCCCCTGAGTGCTGGAATTAAAGGCATGGGACACTGCACCCAGCTTTAGATTTAATTTTTATTTAATGTGTATGGCTGTTTTTCCTGCATGTATGTTTGTGTGCCACATACATGTAACTCCTCGGAAGCTGCGGAATGGTCTGTAGACCTCGAGGAACTGAAGTTACTGACAGTTGTTAAGGTGTTGGGAACCAAACCTGGGTCTGGATGCTCTGCAGTAGCAACAAGTCCTCCTAACCACTCGGCCATTTGCCAACTTGGCTTTTAGTGTTATTTATCTTATTTTGGATGCAATGTCTCTTGTATCCCAGGTAGGTCTCAAGTTCACTATGTAACTAAGGGTGACCTTGAACTCCTGATCTCCTACCACAACCCACAAGTGGTAAGATTGGAGACTCTCGAATGCTGCCTTAGCGGGCTGTGCTGCCTTAGCAGGCCAGGCCTCTGCGTTTTCACACCGGGCCTTTCTCTTCTGTCTTCACTGATGGCAAAAACAGGTGAGCAAATTTCAGGTTTGGGGACTAAGTACGTACGGTCACCAACCACCCTCTATTAAAATGTGCAGATGAACCTGATCCTGGCGCCCACACCTTTAACACCAGCACTCCAGAGACAGAAGCAGGGGCAGTTGAATAGTAGCTGGTCTACAGAGCGAGTTCCAAGACAGCCATGCTAGAGAGACCATGTCTCCAGAAACAAATGAGCAAACAAAAAACTGCAGATGATGTTTGCTGAGACTGGTTACACTTCATCACCCAAGTGAGTGTTGCATTTCAAATTAGCAATTTTTTCTTTTTTGTTTTGCTTTTTTTTTTTTTTTTTTTAACACAGGGCTTTTCTGAATAACAGCCATAGCTGTTCTAGAACTCTCTTTGTTAGACCAGGCTGGCCTCAACCCACAGTGATCAACCTGCCTCTGCCTCTCTGGTGCAGGGACTAAACACGTGTGCCACCACTGCCCAGCTCATATCTATCTTTTAATACTGACATTTCAAGAATCACCTTCAGCATTTTCCATAGCAAAAGCTACAACAGTGAATATTCATTATCTGCAGGTGGATCTGACTTGTGTAAATAGCTGAAAGAACTCAGGCCAAGGCTGATGAGTAAATGTGGTATGAAAGATGGATGGTAAATATGCTGGAGAGCCCTTTAGGATTTAGAAGGGTAACATGGCGCACAGTCACTGGCTATAAAAGAACAACCCCAATGCCGTCCACAACAGCCCAGTCAGGGTTCCTGTAACGATATATGTGAACATCTGTGCTAGGACAAATGAGCAAAAATGTGCCTCGTGCCCATTTAGTTCAAGTCCTCTGTCATAAAGTGACAGGCTACATGGGCCTGGTTGTTGTTGTTTGTTTGCAGTTTTTTCCTATGTTGGGGACCAACAAGCTAGGCAAGTACTTCACCACGAAGCTGAATCCCCAGTTCCCAGAACTGGGTTTTATTACCAAGCAAGTTATGAAAAAAGTTGTGTATCACAGTTTCTTGGGTATAATAATTGTGAAGGATTGCTGGACAATGGTGCGCACACCTTTACTCCCAACTCGGGAGGCAGAGGCAGTCGGATCTCTGTGAGTTCGAGGCCAGCCTGGTCTACAGAGCTACACAGAGAGGAAACCCTGCCTGAAAAAACAAAATAAGAAAGAAAGTTGCAAAGGATTGACGATGGTTACTGATGGACATAACTGAACCAATCCATCACCAAATCCTATGGTTTTTGTGTTGTCTTTTGAATCTGTCCTTTTCCTCCTCTCTGGTCACTGACTCCACCCAGTGCCTTCCCATTCTGACTGGCATTGTCTTTTTCTTTTCTTTTTCTTATTTTTGGTTTTTCGAGACAGGGTTTCTCAGTGTTACTTTGGAGGCTGTCCTGGCACACTCTGTACACCAGGCTGGTCTTGAACTCACAGACATCCGCCTGCCTCTGCCTCCTGAGTGCTGGGATTAAAAGCGTGTGCCACCACTGCCTCGCTCTGACTGGCATTTTCAAGTGGGAAAGTCTTTCACTTTCTTTCAAGCTGTCCACCATAATTTTTTTTTTTTTTTTTAATTTAGTTGCTTCTTTACTTAAGGGAGGAGGCTATACAAAGGTCAGAGGACAGCTTTTAAGAACTGGTTCTCAAATAGCTGACCTGAGCAAGTGGGAGCTCACAGACCCCAGTCTGACAGCTGGGGACCCAGTAAAGGACCAAACCAGGCCTCCTCATGGGAGGCCTCACCCTTCCTGGGGAGTAGATGAGAGGGGGACATGGGGGGGGGATGGGATGATGGGAGGGAGAGGGATCTGGAATTGGTATGTAAAATACGATTGTAATTTAAATAAATTTAAAAAACAGAAACTGGTTCTCTCCACCACGGAGTCACCTTGCAGAATGGAATTTTATCTTCAGGCTCACATCGGGAGACTTCACTCACTGAGCCACTGTTTTGGGGCGGGAAAACAATTGCTCCTGTATGACCATGATTTGGGCAGATGGAATCCCTTCTCTTTGCACCTTTACACGGGTCCTAGAAACTGCCCCGGGGCCATGCTGTAAGGCTTCCCAGTGTTTTTGTAACCCGTAGTGCTTCCTCCCCTGTAGGCAGGCCAGTTTCTCCCATATAGTGTTAGAATCTTTAACTACAGCTGGGGAGCTGGCTCGCCAGTTAAGAGCACTGGCTGCTCCTCCACAGGCCCAGGGTCAGAGCCCCAGCACCCACATGGCAGCTCAAATTTGGAGGTTTTTGTTTTTGTTTTTCTAATCGGGATGTGTCTGTGTGGACATGGAGTGTGAGTGCAGGTGTCCACAGGAGCCAGAAGGGGGCGTCAGATCCTGCCGTGGCGCTGGACTTACAGTTGTAAGCCACTTCCGGAGAACTGGGCACTAAAGGAGGCAGGCTCTCCTGATGGGCAGGAAGTGCTCTTAACTGATGAGTCATCTCTCCAGGCCTGTTTTAAAAGCTTAGTAGCAATTTAACAAAGAAGCTTCACAGCGACTGTTTAAGTCATCTTTCAGTGCACCCTAAGAGTATTTTGTAAAAGGAGGGACAGCCAGGCAGACTGGCACAGGGCTACAGTCTCTGCAGGGAATCCAGAGGCAGCAAGAGGCCAAGTTCAGGGTTAGCCTGGGCTACATACAATCCTGTCTCAAGGATTAAAAGAACCTTCTAAGAAAATTCTTCTTCCAGTTAATGTAGGAGGTTGGAGAGACGGCTCAGCAGTTAAGAGCACTTGTTCTCCCTGAGGACCTGAGTTCAATTCCCAGCACCCACAAGGGGCTCACAACTGTCTGCAACTCCAGTCCCAGGGTATCCGACACCCTCTTCTGGCTGCCTTGGGCATTGCACAGGGGTGGCACAGACATTCATGAAGGCAGAAAACCCATATCCATGAAAAATTACAGAAAAATGAAAAGCAGAATACAATATTAGGTTGGATATTTTGGCGACTGGTCTGGTCCCTAACCAATCTGAATGTAATGGCCTTACACACACGTCTTCATTTCTAACAGCCACCACCCGCAGCAGTGAATGTTAATTTCTAGTTTCTGAAGCATTTGGTTTTGTTGCATACCCCCATGCAAGCAAACAGCTGACTGACTGAGCCACCTCTCCAAGCGCTATGGTTACTTTGCCAGCCTCTGAGTTCCTTATAGGTGTAGGCTAGGGTGACTTTTGAGAGGTAAAGTCTTTGTCTGACTTCCTTTCTTCCAGTCCTAGACTGCTTCCTTACCTGCATCAGATGCTGCTCTATCCCAGTCCTTTAGTAGGGACAGATTGACAACAAGGGGGGTGGGGTATTGCTGGCCTGAATTCCCACAAAAGACCAAACCTCTCACCTCTTATATGCGTCTCCTATTACTCATTGTGGTGGTGTTGTTTACATGTTTTTGTCTTTAGGATTTGTCACATATACAATGAACAATGTTCTGCCGGCATGCATCCCTGCAGGCCAGCAGAGGGCGCCAGATCCCATTACAGATGGCTATGAGCCACCATGTGGTTGCTGGGAATTGAACTCAGGACCTCAGGAAGAGCAGCCAGTGCTCTTAACAGCTGACTGACTGAGCCACCTCTCCAAATGCTATGGTTACTTTGCCAGCCTCTGACTTTTGAGAGGTAAAGTCTTTCTCCTGAAGTAAATCCAATGGTCACACTATGTAGATGAATTCTGGCACAGTATTCAACTGGGGTGGGGGGAACGCGTGTCAATACTTTAAATTTTTATTTTTCCGGAGTACCAGCAAGGATTTAAGCCTTCTGCCTAGAGTACTTAGCATTTAATTTACCAGCTTAATGGACATCTCAGGGTGCCAACAAGCCAGAGTCACAGGGCTTACCATAAACTACAGTGAGGCAGGGCAGAGAGGCTTGTCACGGTTTTTCACATCTTCAATTTCAGCACTCCAGTGGCAGAGGCGGTCTGTGTTCCAGGCCATCCAGGGCTGCAGAGGTAGAGGGTGGGAGGGGGGAGCACACATCTTTAATCCTGACACTCAGGAAGGAGACAGGCAAGGAAATCTTTGTAGGTTTAAAGCCAGTCTGCTCTACATGGTGAGACCCAGGAGAGCCGGGACTACGTAGAAAGACCCTGCCTCAAAAACACATTGGGGCAAGGGGCAAAACAAGCTGGAGCAGAGGGTCAGAGGTTTGGGGAGGATCGCGTTTGCTGCAACACCCACGTGGCAGCTCACAACTATCTGTAAGTCGAGTTCCAGACGGTCCAGTGCCTTTTCTGACCTCGGTGAGCTCTTCACGAACGCGGTACACATACATACACTGGGGCACACTGTATTTTTAAGCGGTGGGTAGGCTGGAGAGATGGCTCAAGGGTTAAGAGCGCTTAGCTGGTCCTGCAGAGGATGCAGGTTCCCCAACATCCATGTGACCGCTCAGTGGGCTCCTGTACTCGTGTGGTGCATATACATACACTCAGGCACACATGCACGCGAAATAAAACATATTTCTTAAAGGACAGAGAAAACAATGTCACCCACAGCGGGTGGGAGGAATTAATTCCGCCTGGGGGAGGCAAGGGGGAGGAGGGCCCAGAAGGGAGTGCGGTCAGAGGAAGAAAAGGTGAGTTCCAGCCAAACCTTGCAGAGTCTTATTTGGCAGGGTGAGGTGACGGCGTGGGGGGGGGGGGAGGGGAGCCGGGCAATCTGCTAGATGAAGATCTCCACGTGCCCCAGGAGACAATCCTGGCACGCAGCATCCTCACTCCTCCGCCACCCTTTCCCTAAGAAGTACGACTGGGGACAGTTTCCCTTCCTTTGAACAGACCACTGTAGACAATAAAGAGAACCCTACACTTTGGGTTAAACGACGTCAGTTGCGCTATTCTGCCTTTGAGACAGGGTGTGGAGAGCAGGGGGAGCAGGTTAAGGATGTGGTCTTGAGAGTTGGGCACTGGGAAGAAAAAGAAATGGGGGGCATTTTTGTCCCCACTCCCCCTTTGTCAACCCCCAACATACACCTGTCTGTGCCAGCGCGCACACACAGACACATTTTGCTGAAGGCTGGAAATTCCTTGTTCTCAGCGGAAGAGAGTAGGCGGTGTGTGGGGGTGGTAACAGTGGGAGGGGAGCGAAGAACAGACATCTCTGCCGCTGCGGGGGCGCTGGGGCCTCTGCTGGGGCCTCTGCTGGGGCCTGACGAGTCAATGTTGCTGTGTGTGTGTGTTAATGTATGTATTTTAAAATACACACATAAGGACTCGGATACAATCCTAACAGATACACAAGTAGATATAAAGAAACAAGCACGTAAACTCGAAATAGTGTCAATAGTCTTCGACCTGACCAGCGCTCTGCAACAGTTTCCACACGGGCCCTACTTTAAACCTCTCGGCAAGTCTTGAGAAACAAAGCTACAAATGGTATACCGACACAGGTTCGAGTCCGGACCCACTGTGACTTCCAGAGGGGCCCGGAACCGGCTTCTCCCTCTCGGCCGGGCTCGGACCAGGCTCACACCGAGTGAGCTCCAGCTCCAGGCACCAAGCCCTAGCCTTCCCCACCCCCTACCGCTCCCCTAGCTGCCCTCTCCCTCCAGACCCCAGGACTCCGTGCCACCCCAGGGGGGCCTGTGGGAGGGAAGGGGGTGCCTGGAGCAAAAGCCGCGTGGGCGGAGGATGTGCGTCATGGGGAGCGTGGGCAGCGGGAGGGCGGGGGCACGAGGAAACCCGGGACGGCGCTGGCAGCCCAGACTCCAAAATAACCGGACGGGGGAGTGGGGGAGGGGCGCCTCACACCCCGCAGGGATGGGGCGCCTCCGAGGGAGGTCGGTGGAGAACTGTGCTCCCCCTGCTCCTCCCCACCTTCCCTATTGTGTCGGGATGAAGACAAAACCCCGAGCTGCTGAAAGCCGTCCCCCTCGATAAAGAACCCATCCCTCTCACTGGAAACCCAGAGAGATCCCCGGGCCAGTCCGGAATGAATGTGGAATGTGGAACCCGCCCCGGCCCACGCCGCCCACGCTCCGCCTGGGCGAGCCACTCACAAGTGCGGAACCGACCGAGGGGCGGGGCTGGGCTTCGAACTAAAGGACCGGCGCCTGTGGCCAGTCCGCCGCGCTTCCCACCGCCCTTCTCCCCAAGGCCTGCACGGCCCCCGCGTGCCCAGCCCCCCTCCCCAGCCCTCCCAACCGTGGGCGTGCGTAATGGGAACCAGATGGGACTGGAAGAAACGGAGGGGGCTGGGCTCCTCGAAGGCGCTCCTCCATGGTGGGCCGTCAGACTCCTCGTTCACCTTCCCTTACGGTGGGCACACATGTCCGATGACACACGACCCCAGAAAGACGTAGCCGCCCTTCCCCGGCTGTGCCACCCGATCGTCCAAGCAGCGAGGCCTGGCCAACAGAACAGGGCGCCACGCAAGGAGGAAGGCATGGCACCCCCATCCCTGCCCCACCCCGCAAACCCCGACGGGCCTAAAGGGCAGCCGAGGGAGTTGTAGCTTCTAGCGTAACCCACCAAAGCAACTTCGACAACTAGGTGCAGGCAGGGAGACGACCAAGGTTTCCGGGGGCCTTAGGGCCGGAGAAGGGTGCCGAGGCTCGGCAGGAATTCCTGCGCTGCCCCACGCCCGCCCACAGGTTTTTAACCCTAAGCCTGCATCCTAGGAGAGCCGAGCGGGAGGAACCGCACACCCGAGCCTTCGCTCGCCAACTTTTGCCCGCTCGTTCCTAGCATTCAAACGAGCGGCACGGCGCGGCCGGGGTGTGTGCCTCGGGCGCCCGCGTCGTTGTTTACACGCGTGTGCACGTACGTGCGCTTCGGTGTCTTTGTATACTTGTGCGTGGTTGTGAAACCGCGCTCTCGGCTCGCAGGGGTAGGAGTGGTGCAGGGAGTAGGAATGTAGCCGGCGGGGTGCTCACGTGGGTACGTGGGCGCAGAGAGGGCCGGCTGTGCATCCGGCGTGGGCGGCACGGAGCGACCTGCCCCGCCCGTTGGGTCCTCAGCCTCCTCCCCCCCCCCATAGCCCGGCCTCGGTCACCTCGGTCCCCAACTTGGCGCCCGACTCTCGAGTCCCCGCCTCCGCCTCCTGCACCACACCTTTCCCCCACCCCCAAGTCTCCTCCTCTCAGTCCCCGCGGCAGCCTCTCGGAGGCCGGGAGGCCTCGGGTCCCACCCCCCCGCCTCCGGATCCAGCCCCCGGTTCTGCCCACGCCCTCCTCCCGCCAGCCCGGCAGCCAGCGCTGCGCCCGGCCTCGCTCCCCGTGCGTCCTGCGGGGGAGGAGGCGCGGAGAGGCGGCGAGCGCAGCCGGGGAGGTGGGGGCAGAGGCACACACAGAGGCGCGGAGGCTCGGAGAGAGGAGACGCGGAGGGAGGGACTGAGCCTGGACAGCGGTGGACCGGGGCCGCGCGCGCCAGGCAAAGCGCAGCGCGCAGCAGGCGCCGGGCACCGAGAGGGGAGGCACGGGTGATCTCTGGCCGTCCATGCACAGAGCGCCCTCTCCCACAGCGGAGCAGCTACCTGGCAGAGGGGATAACACCCGCCGGACCCCGCAGCCCAGACTCAAGTTAGTGGGCAAAAAGGTGTCGGGGAGTGGAGATGGGTGGAGCTGGACTCGGGAATGGGGTCCAGAGGATGGAGGTCGAAAAGAGGACGTGGGGAGGCTGCATGGGGGTGGGAGGTGGAGACTGATCGAAGAGGGGGTTCAGTGTACGAGTTAGGGAACCTTGGGAGCAAACAAAGACCCTGGTGAACCTGGTTACGCTAGAGAACTGCCTCATTTCCCATTCCAGACTTGCTCAGTGGGCATGACCTGGCACGTGAGCCCCCTCTGAAAATAATGTCCCCAAGCGCCAGGGGAAGCTCCAGACCTAGATCTGACAGCAGAGCGAGGGGTGGGGGCGCTTAGTTGGCTCAGTCAGTGTGTCGCTGTAAGGTGGCACCATCCCTCGGTCCCGGTTCTTTTGGCTTAAGGGGCCGTATCTGGGGCTTGAAGGGGGCGTGCTTCAGCGTCCTTTTTCATTAAATAACCACAGCGTCCGGAAGGGTAGTTCCCCGAGGGCAGCCCCTTCCTCAAGAGGCCTTCAGCCCCTCCCGCACTCCCTTCAGAAGATTGGGGTGGAAAATAAGGGAGACGAGAGTAGGCGGAGCCCCCAGGCGGTTTTCGCCCACAGACGCTGCCACTGTAGGAGTGTGTGGGAAGAAGGCCCCGGAGCAGAACAATCGAGGCTGCCCTCCCCCATTGCCTGAGAACAGAGGGGCTTGCTGAATAGTGTGGAGGGTCACACAAAGGGAGGGGAAACTGGGGGGTACTGGGCAGCCCGGAAAGTTGGCGCAAACACTCGGAGGGTGCGATAACTTCTAATCCCAGAAAACTGAGCGCAGAGCCCAAGGTTCGGTGAAAAGCCAGGGAAGGGGCCACACCGGCAAGGAGCTTCCCCTGGTTTGCTGAGTTAACTTTAACGTGGGATGTTACATGAAGTGATGTCTAGGCTGCTGGGTGTTCAGGGGAAGGGGAGGACTGTGATTTGGAGGAAAGTAGGTCTGGCCGGTTCAGGGAAGTGTTAGTTGTCCTTCCTTGTTCAAGACCAGAAAGATCAGAGTGAAAGATGAGGTAAGGGTTTTCAGTAGCTGTAGATAGGGCACTGACTTCGGGTGCTTCTGGCTAATCTGAGATGGACGGCTTGGCTGTGCCTCTAAGCAATGCTCAGTTCTCAGAGTACTCGGCCTTGGGCACTGGGCAGAGAAGGCATTCAAAAGAGAAGGGGTGAGGAGGAGGCAGGGAAGAGAGGAGAATTGTTGGTGTGGGTTGGTACCCAGCGGGACACTTGTACTCACTGGCCCCCTGCCCTTCCTTCTCAGGGCAAGTGCCTCGACCATGGCACTGCCTCGCACCCTGGGTGAGCTGCAGCTGTATCGGGTCCTGCAGCGTGCCAACCTCCTTTCCTACTACGAGACCTTCATCCAGCAGGGAGGGGACGATGTGCAGCAGCTGTGCGAGGCGGGTGAGGAGGAGTTCCTGGAAATCATGGCACTTGTGGGCATGGCCACCAAACCACTCCATGTCCGGCGTCTGCAGAAGGCTCTGAGAGAGTGGGCCACCAACCCAGGGCTCTTCAGTCAGCCGGTGCCTGCTGTGCCCGTCTCCAGCATCCCACTTTTCAAGATCTCTGAGACGGCGGGTACCCGGAAAGGGAGCATGAGCAATGGGCACGGCAGCCCAGGAGAAAAGGCAGGCAGTGCCCGAAGTTTTAGCCCCAAGAGTCCCCTTGAACTTGGGGAGAAGCTATCGCCACTTCCTGGAGGACCTGTGGCAGGGGATCCCCGGATCTGGCCAGGCCAGAGCACTCCAGAATCTGATGTGGGGGCAGGAGGAGAAGAGGAGGCTGGGTCACCCCCTTTCTCCCCACCTGCGGGGGGAGGAGTCCCTGAGACTGGGGCTGTGGGGATAGCTGCAGGTGGGACTGGGGGTGGTCCAGACCGCCTGGAACCGGAGATGGTACGGATGGTGGTGGAGAGTGTGGAGAGGATCTTCCGGAGTTTCCCCAGGGGTGATGCCGGAGAGGTCACATCCCTGCTGAAGCTGAATAAGAAGCTGGCACGTAGTGTGGGCCACATCTTTGAGATGGATGACAATGACAGCCAGAAAGAGGAGGAAATCAGGAAGTACAGCATCATCTATGGCCGCTTGGACTCGAAACGGCGTGAGGGCAAGCAGCTCAGCTTGCACGAGGTGAGGGCCCAGGTCCTCAGTGCTGCCCTCACCTCCTAGGGTTCAGGCCCTTTGCCCATGAGAATGCTTGCATTCTCAGACTCTGATCACTGTCCCCTTGGCCACCCGAGTTCCCCACACACATCCAGGCACACCCAGCCCCAGCTGCTGTTTGGCTTGTATCAACTGTAGGGCAGGCTGAGAGCAGTGAGCCCAGCTGTCCAGCTGCTGAAGTCCCCTCAGATACGGAGCTGGCCCTGGTTGGCCCGAACCCTCAGGAAGGTCCTGGGTTAGAAGGACCTTGGATGGGCGCCCTCTCCCCTCCTTCCTCCCCCCTCCCCGTGGTGAAGGGGTGAAGGGAGAACCAGGATTCACACTGGTGACCTCTTACCACAGCTGACCATCAACGAGGCCGCTGCCCAGTTCTGCATGAGGGACAACACGCTTTTACTTCGAAGGGTAGAACTCTTCTCACTGTCCCGCCAAGTAGCCCGAGAGAGCACCTACCTTTCCTCCTTGAAGGGATCCAGGTGAGACCCCCTTTCCCTGGGCCACCTTTGGAATCCTGCCAGAGTCGGACGCCCCCCCCCATAGTTGAGGCAGCTCTAGGCCTGCTTCCCACCTACGTGCAAGTCTTCCTTGTGCCAAGTCAACTTGTCTGAGGCTCGCTCTTCACTCCCAACCCCCATAATAATGACTGAACTGGAGATGCCTATCCAACCAGCCTCGTGGAGTTTTCCTGGCCAGACTGTTCTCTGAGCATCCTGGGACCCTCCCTAACACCGCCTTCCCTGTTCCCCTAGGCTTCATTCTGAAGAGTTAGGAGGCCCACCACTGAAGAAACTGAAACAAGAGGTAGGTTTTGGCGTCAGTGGGACAGGGCAGACTAGCCTACCCTAACCACTGCATTGCTATGTTCTCATTTCCCAATCTTGGGCATCCACAGGTTGGGGAACAGAGTCATAGTGAAACCCAGCAGCCGCCCCCAGGCCCCGAGTCCTATGCAGCCCCGTACCACCCCAGCCTGGAGGAAGACAGCGCCAGCCAGTCCGGGGAGAGCCTAGATGGCCACTTGCAGGGTGAGTCGTTTGGGAGGAGGTGGGGGAGCGGGCGGGGGTTGCAGGAGTGAGCCAGGAGTCAGGTGCCTGGAGCAGGGCTGGGAGGTCTGGCTGGATGTGGGCAGAAGAGCCTAAGGGAATGACTTACCTGTTGAGGGTGGGTACCGTTGGCGGCAGCCCCTGCCTGACCTGACCAGTGCCCATGCCCACAGCTGTGGGGTCGTGCCCAAGGCTGACGCCGCCCCCTGCTGACCTGCCCCTGGCATTGCCAGCGCATGGGCTATGGAGCCGCCACATCCTGCAGCAGACACTGATGGACGAGGGGCTGCGGCTCGCCCGCCTCGTCTCCCATGATCGCGTGGGCCGCCTCAGCCCCTGTGTGCCTGCGAAGCCGCCTCTCGCAGGTGAGGCAGCCAGCGGTGCTGTCCCTAAACACCCCAGGCCCACACAAGGGCCCTGGTTTTCTAGGCCCAGAGGGGAGGAAAGGGATCCAATAGACTGTCACAACAGTAGCCGGGGTCCCAGCTAGGGCAATGCTGGGTTGTTCACGATGGGGGGAGAGTCTGGCCCGGGTGGGGATATTGGGGGGTGCGCAAACAGAATGAGGGGTGAAGGTGAACAGAGTGAGCAGCAAGAGAATCCCTGCTAGAAATGCCTAATGCAGGGGTGTGGAGACGCGGGAGTTGTGGGGATAGGGTTCCCCAGCTTGGAAGCCAAGGAGGCCCAAAGCTGGGCGCATTGTGTGTGGATTGGAAAGGAGTGGGCCGGCAGGGGGCCGGGCAGCCGCTGGGCCGAGAGTGACGCAGCACACAAAGCCACCAACCCTGGCTTGGTATTTTTAAACTCTGCGTGGGTGGGAAGTGGGGGCGGGGACTGGAGGGGGGCTTTTCTTGAGAGAGAAGCTGGGAGTCTAGCTTCCTGTGTTTCCCCTGATTTGGCTACCAAAAACTCGGGGAGGGGGGCACTTTAGGGCAGGTGAGGCTTGGGAGAGGGCCAGAGATGAGTGGGGGTGGCTGAGCCTGGGAAGGGGGAGGGGGAAGAGGTCAGAGCCAAGCCGCCCCCGCAGCTCCCGACAGAACCAGAAATTCCAGCAGAGCAGAGGCGGGCGAGACAGAGAAAGAGAGAGACACAGAGACAGAGAGCTACACACAACCAAAATAGGAGGGGGAGCTGCGCGCACTTCGGTATGGAAGCCCCGAGCGCGCACAGTGGGCAGGAGGCAGCGCTGGGAGTAAAAGGATCGCTCTCATTATTTTTCTGTGCTGGCCTCACTCAAAACGACCCTTCGGCCCAGCCTCGGCCCGTGCCTCCTAACCCACACCTCCTTCCTACAGAATTCGAGGAGGGCTTGCTGGACCGGTGCCCGGCCCCAGGACCTCATCCTGCCCTGGTGGAGGGTCGTAGGAACAGCGTGAAGGTGGAAGCTGAGGCCAGCCGGCAGTGAAGGTGGGGGCGTCTCCGTCCTCGAGCTCCAGTCACCGCCCCAGAAGGATCCATCTGCCCCATGGGCACAGGGCTGTGGGGCTTCAAGCAATAACAAGCGGGGGCCTGGCCAGAGGACACTAGGAGGGTGTCAGGTGCGCCCTCCCCCGGCTCAGGGGCGAGGACTTTGCCTCCAGCCTGCCGGGCCTCTCCCTCCCCTCACCCCACACACCCATTCTCCCAAGTGGCCGCAGCCGGGGGAGGGACTTCCTGGGAACAGAAAATGGCACCGTTTGCCCAGAGACTGGCCCCCCGCGGAACACTGGGTCTGCCCTCCCCACTCCCATCTTTGTGCTTCTAGTTTCTTTTAACAAGTGCTGCGGTTTGCCCGCCCGTCCTCATCGCCCCCGCACACCCCCACGTCCTCGTACTGCGTGAGGGTCCCCCATAGCTGCCTCCACCAGCCCCTTAGACGCCTGGGTTGGACCCCGGGCCTCCGGCCAGCAGCACCTGTTGAACTCATAGTGTCTTTCCTTTCAGATCGTGTACAGTAGATTATTTATTTTGTTATTTTGGAATAAAATTTATTTTATGGCTTAGGACCCATGACACTCCCCTTCCCCCTTAGGGAGGGAAAGGGATGGCGTGAGATGTGCGAATGAGAGAAGCCGGCAGTGATGGAAAGATTAGAAGAGATAGCATTTGGGGCCCGACAGCGCCCAGGCCATTAGGACCCCCATTCAGTCCTCGGGCTGTAGGAAACAGGAAGCATCGAGTCACCAAGACGACAGCTATATGCATGTCACAGCCACCTAGTTACACTCCCAAAAAAATGGCATTGGTTACGCTGAGCCTCTCACGAGTGTTGTCACACAGGCAAAAAGTAGAGATTTGTGTCCTGTGTGGCCATATGGTGAGTGCGACGTCTGTGGGTTAACACGTCTCAGGTAAACATTGGCACAGCTGTACACAGAAGTCCAGCTCTTGTGAGGCTCACCCTCGGCTGCCACCGAGCCTCTCTTTGGCAAGAATTTGGGGTTTTTAACCTGGGCAAAATCCACATCTGTAACCGTTTTCCTCCCAGCTCCTGAACCCCTGCTCTCCACGGCATGCGTGTCCCAGGCCCTGGCTCAACACAGGCCCCTGGCACCCTAACCTGTGTTTGCCTGGTCCCCGTGTGTGTGTGTGTGTGTGTGTGTGTGTGTGTGTGTGTGTGTGTAGGGGGGTAATCGGCATGAAAGTGCCTGTTACAGCACAGCAGAGCCTGAACGTCCCCTGCCCCGTGCTGGAAAAGGGCCCGTGTCGTGTTTGGAAACAAGGAGCACAGTGGTGGCTCCATAGCCGCCGCCTCGCCCTCTTCCTGGCCAAGGAGCAGCTGGAGATGGGAGACACCTGCGTGAGCAGGTGTCCTGAGCAGGTCCATACAGACAGAGAGGCTCTGTGTCTGGGCTTCCCCAGCTGGGATCACCAACTGGGATTGGTCCGTAGGTCCAGGTGGGACATTGAGATCCCAGGTTGCCCATAAGCAGATGGTTGCAGTAAGGCCTGGGCCCCCAAGGACCCTCCTCCTGCCTCCCCTTGGCCCTCCAGGAGCAGCTTGGTGAGGTCCTGTTCAGTGGGGGGCAGGAGGGGAGGGAACATGTCTTCATGGATGGTTCTGTTGCCTAGGCCCACTTCACCGACCCTGCAAGGAAGAGGGGAAAGTATTGGTGCAGGAAGGGCACCCACTCTCCCAGCCCTCACTCCCCGCCGGCTCCTACTCACCAGGTGCCCTGGGGGAAACCTCCCACAGGCTGCGTTAGACAGCCATCTTCTGCCATGGTCACATCTGGGCAGAGCAAAGGTTCAGGGCTGGACACGGCATGTTCCTGGGACGGACACTGTAGCAGGCCCCTGCCAGGGGCCGGAAGAGGGCATCAGGAGGGGGGGCAAGGAAAGAATGGAGAGGGTGGGGTCAGGAGGGCTTGCCACTTACTGGGGGTGAGGCTGGTCAAAGGGTAGGCTCATCTGGCTCATGTTGGGGGGCATTTGCAGGTGAGGAGGCCTGGAAGCAGGAAGGAGAAAATAGTAAAGAAATCGGGCAGAGGGAGAGAATTGCAGAGTCCAGACAGCTGCTGGGCCCGATCCTGACTTAGCATTTCCTGACATTGCTTAAGCAAGCCATTTCTGTGATCCCAGATCAGTTTCTTCCCCTGAAAAGTGGTGTGTGTTGGTGTGTCCAATTGCCAATGTTTCGTTACTTTTTGCTTTCTTTTTGAGACAGGGTCTCTCTGTGTAGCCCTGGCTGTCCTCAAACTCACAGAGATCCACCTGCCTCTGCTTCCCAGGGGCTGGGATTAAAGGAGTGTACCACCACTGCTGGCCCAATGTTTCATGAGACTGAACTGGGGTTCTGTCTCCCAGGCCCACTCCACATCAACTCCCAGGAAGACAGAAAAGCCCTTGACTTAGAGCTGGTTACGCAGCTCACTGCCACTTGGGGAAGAAAAAGCCTGGTCCATTTCAAGGATCGAGAAGATTAACAGATAAAAATCATCCCATCCTCTGTGGTGCATGGGGCTCGGCAGTAGAGCACACACTTGGCATATGTTCAGTCTTGAGCTGGACCCCCAGCATCACAACCTTCCTGCGTACACATACATCAGGAGAGAGCAGGCTAACAGTGTTTGCTGTAAGCGCCCAGCTTGGCCCCACACATTACAAACTCATGGAATTAATCTCAAAAAGTGCTTGGCCCCTGTGCAGTAGGGAATGCCGTTAATATCACCGTACAGGCAACCTATATGCAGTTGGCAGAGCTGGGATTCAAAGCCCAGCGATCTGAACATACAGAGCATGGGGGCAGCGTGTGTGGCTGGCTACCCACTGCCTGCGATCGGATGTTGCTGCACCCACCGCACCCTCCATGGGCTCCGACTTACTCCTGGAAGGCTGGAAGCACATTGATTGACTCTTCGAGGGGGAGGTTTTGAAAGGAGTGGATGGAATGTGACGGCGGAGGGTATCTGAGGGAAGAAAACAGACCCTGATGCAGGCCCTTCCCCTGATAACCCGACGCAAGCGCCGGCCCCTCCCTCCCTGTCGCCCAACCTCCTTACCCCATATCTGAGCTGAGTTGCATGGAGGTATCCGAGGCCATTCCAAGATCATAAGGTGGCACCATGGTAGGCATTTGGGGCTCAGGAGTAGGGAGAGGCTGGTCCCTGAAAAAGGGAAGGAGGCACGTATGACTGCCTCCTTCCTGCGGATGTAAGCACCAGTCCGTCTCCACCCCATGGCCACACCATGGCACTTACCTCTCCACGGTCATTTTGATGGCAGTGGACACGTAGCCCCTCCCGTCCTTCCCCATCTGTTCAGCTGTAGTGGGAAGGAGGGAGCTGGGTGTACCCCACTGTCAAGGAGCTGGGAAGGGGGAAGGCGGAGGGGCGGGTGGAGGCGGGGCTACACAAAGAAAAGATGGGAGGGAAGGCAAGAATGACAGGCAGCAGGCACAAAGGGGTGTGGCTGGGCCAGGGAGACAGTGGGCCACAGGAGGGGTCAGAACCACACGCTCGCTCACGCTTATAGTGGCTCCCGAAAGCCTCATCCTTGGGTTTCTTGGGGTAGAGATTTTTTAGCTGAGCAAGATCCCGGATTCGGTCCCCCAGTGAGCGAATGGACAGGTCTTTCGCAGAAAATGGCTGGATGTTCTCTATCTGTGGGGCGCCTACAAGAGGAGTGAGGCCCTGAGGTCTCCTCTGTCCAAACTTCCCTTCCCCCAGCCCCACACAGGACGCATTCTCAACCACCACGCAGGTGAGAGAAGGTCTAGCCAGGCGTCTCGCGTGAAGAAGACCCACTCATCTCCACTGCCATGGGACTTGGAGGTTAGACCATAGGAGGGCAAGAAGTCAGACCTAAATAAGAACTTCCTGAAGACCAGGCCGACATCAAGGATAGCCAGGGCATTTCCTTCCCCAGAAGCCAGAGAGCGCACGCAGACGGAGCCAGGGCTGGCTGTGGAGACTCACCATCCTGACCCCGGATGACATGGGCAATGGTGATGCCACCGATCTCGGAGTCGCTAAAGCGGAGGAGGAAAGTCCCATCTGGCTCGTTGAGTAGAAGGCTTGTGACGTACTGCTTGCTGATGAAGCCGATGATCAGCCTGGGCAGAGTTAAGGAGGAGACATGGATGTGGACGCTGGGTGCGCCTGGTGAGGGCGCGGCAGGTGAGGTCAGGGACTCACCGGTCTGACCAATAGCTCCTGAGACATCGTTTAGTGAGGTCTAGGACACCATCAAACCACTGCCAGAAAGTAAAGCCGCGGCCCAACAGGATCTCCTGAAGGGTGGAGAAGAGCAGAGGTGAGTAGGGGAGGGGCAGAGCCGCACGGAGCTAGCTCAGAGCTGAGAGTATGAGAGTCAGTGGTTGAGGCCCATCAATGGCAACCACTTACCTAGAACACATTAGCCACCCCTTCAGGCTTTTCTGTGTGCTAACTTACTTGGATATAACAACAGTTCTGGATATAACACAATCATCATTACAATTAAATGGGTGTTGAGAAAGGTCCACATTACTAGCAAAGGACAGAGTGGAGATTTTTTTTGTTTTGTTTTGTTTTTCCAGACAGGGTTTCTGTGTGTAACAGTCCTGACTGCCCTGGAACTTACTCTGTAGGCCAGGCTGGTCTCAAACTTGCAGGGATCTGCCTGCCTGCCTGCCTATGCTGGGATTACAGGCGTGTGCCATCACAGTCACCACAAAGCCAGAGTGGAGATTTAAGTCAGTCAGTCTAGCACGGGAGTCCCTTGTAACCACTGTGCTAAACTCTGCCCTCAAAGGGGCCTGGTGAAGGTAAAAGATGACTGTCTATACCTCCCTCGGTCCTGTTTCCTTCAGTCAGGCATTCTGTGGTCACATGACCTTCTCCCCCACCCCCATCTCCTGTTCGTTTGAAGGAGAAACGCCCTAAAGTGGGAACCTAGGGAAGTTGTATGTTTATGTAGCTGTGAATGACAACCATCTCATTTTGGAGACAGAAAAGCCAGGAGCTAATATGAAAAGTGAGAAATACAGGACTCCTGTTGGGCATGGCGGCTCATGTTGGCAAATTTCTGGGCCTTGGCTGGAGGCTGAGGCTGGAGGAGTCTGAGGTTAAGGCCAGCCTGGGCTACACAGTGAGTCTGAGATTAGCCTGAGCTACATACCAAAAGAAAAAAGAAATCTGGGTTTCTGTCTCGGTTGTGTCGCTTGCTGTGAGACCTTAAACAAACTACAGGGCCTCAGTAAGCACAGGCAGGCTTTTCATCTGTGAAAGACACACAAATAACACCCACCCACCCATAAGGGATGTGTCCTGGACTCAGGTAGTCAGCTAACACACACAAAGTGTGAAACTGTGCCTGGCATGCAGTGAGCTGTCAGCACACACGGTCTTGTGTGATTTCACTCAGGTTTTGCAATACCTGAGTGACCTTTTAATGGGTCAGAGCCATTTTTCAAATCAGAGCTCTGTTTGCACACAATCAATCACTGCTAAAAACAAGGGACAGAGAGACAGAGAGAGAGAAAGAGAGAGAGAGAGAGGGAGGGAGGGAAAAAGAGAGGGAGAGAGAGAAGGGGAGAGAGAGGGGGAGTGAGGGGGGAGAGAGAGAGAAGGGGAGAGAGAGAGAGAGGATGGATGGATAGGGGCCCCAGACCAAAACTGAGAGATGCCAGAAAAAGGCCCCAAATGGACCAGTTTTCTCTCTGGGCCTCGCCGTGATGGAGGCATTGTGAAGACCCCACAAGTGTATCCCTGGGAGGAGGTTAGAGAGGCCGTCAGTGCCCAGAAGCAAAGAGCTTGGGGTAGGACTCTGAAAGAGCAAGCAAGTGACCTTGTTGAACTGTGACCAGGACACACAGCGGTGCTGGAAGGCCTCCATGCTCAGGCTGTTGTCATTGAAGATCTTCTGGGCCAGGAAGAGGAAATGCTCTGGCAGCAGCCCCCGGCTGGTCCCCACCTCAGCCATGAACTTGAGGTTCAGAGTTTCGCACATTTTCTCCCAGGGCACTCGCTCAGCTACCACAAAAGGCACGCGGTCCTGTGTAAGGGGACAGACAGAGAGCATGGCCAGTCTCCCTCCAGGCAAGTCCTTCCGCCTGCCTCTCACAGCACTTGTGCGAGCTGGCTTACACACAGCGATTCCCCAGGAGCTGCTGGTGGTGCCATGGCCCACACACTGTTAGGAACAGCATGGACAGATTTCAGAGGCACAAAAGCAAGAAGCCCCTGTGCCCCTGTCTCCACTGTGGGTCTTTCCTTACCAGCTCGGAGAAGGCGTTGTCCCACAGGATGGTGGCTTTGGCGTTGTTGTCTTGGTTACCGTGGACAATAACCACCAATGGCAGAGACAGGGCCTAAGGGGTAAGGAAAGAAGTTTATACCCTTAGTGGGCTCACAAGTGTCCCTGAGAAGCAGTTACAAGGCAATGCGACAAAGCCAGACTTTGAGGGCTCCAACACCAATCCCAATGCCTAGAAGCTGTGTGGCCTCGGCAAACTACCGAATCTGTGACCCCATGTCACAGTCATCTGCAAACTGAGGCGAGCAGTAGAACCTGTCTTGCACTGGTATCTAGGAATATGTCCTGGTTGGTTTTTGTTGTTGACACAAGCTAGAGTTACCTGAGGAGAGGGAACCACAGTTGAGGAAATGCCTCTATAAGGCCGTACCATAGGCAAAACTGTAGAGCATTTTCTTAATCAGTGATTGATGTCAGAGGGTCAGCCCCAAATAAACACACAGATGCTATGTTAACTATGAAACTGTTGGCTGATGTTTAGGGCTTCTTACTGGCCAGCCATGTCTTAATTATTAACCCATTTCTATCAATCTATGTATTGCCGAGAGGCTGTGGCTCACCGGGCAATGTCTGGGCATGCTGTCACTCCTTCAGCAGCATGGCGACTCCGGGACAGGCTCCCTCCGCCTCCCTTTCCCAGAATTCTCCTTGTCTCCCAGTCCCACCCATCTTCCTGCCTCATTGGCCAAACAGTGTTTTATTCATCAACCAATACGAGAAACATATATACAGAAGGACACCCCATCACCACCCCTGGGCAAGTGGTCTTGGTGAAGCAGGCTGAGCAAGCCATCAGGGGTGAACCAGTAAGCAGCATTCTGCCATGGCCAGGTCCCTGCCCTGCTTGAGTTCCTGCCTGACTTCCCACAGTGACAGACATGACCTGCAAAGGTAAGAAGTAATGAACTTTTTCCTCCCCAAGTTGCTTTTGGCCGTGGTCTTTATCATAGCAATGGTAGCCCTAACTAAGACAAAACCACCAGACCGTGTGTGCTTGCATATCACTGGGGACAGTGCCCTGTTCTATAATCAGGTCCTGGCGTAAGTGAGTGTGGATGGGCACAAGGGTGTGTGCGTGCGTCACTCACTATCCCAGTGCCCTGAGCTCCTGTAAGAGGTAGGCAGGTGTGGTGGCACAGGCCTGCGATCCGTAGCACTTAGGAGGCAGAGGCAAGACCTTGAGCTTAATGCCAGCCCGGCATTAAGAGAGAAAGAGAGAAAGAGGGGAGGGAGGGAGAGAGGGCGGGGAGGGGGGAGAGAGACAGAGAGAGAGACACACACAGAGAGAGAGAGAGGAGCAAATGAAAAAAAACGAGAAAAAGAGTTAGACGGTCAGCAAGAGGGACCAGGGGTAGAAAATGTTTGCCGGAAGCCTGGTGACCCATTAGATCTCCAGAACCCACAGAAAAGTTCTCTCCTCTTGTGCACTGCGACATGGACATGCTACCCCCACACACACAATAATGATGACGACATGGACATGCTACCCCCCCCACACACAATAATGATGATGATAACAGTTAAAGGAAAAGAGTTTAAAGCCAATGTAGACTACATCAAAAAAGTGAACAGAACAAAACAAAATTGCAAAGCAAAACGAAACCAAACCAAACACCTTGATTGCTACACAAGCCATTCCTAGGGTGTGTCACAGGTGTTGTCCCTCTCATTGGTCTGGCCCCAGTGTATTATCCCAGAGACATGAGAGATGAGGCTGTTATGAGGATGACCCGGGTGGTCCCAGTGTGTGTGTGTGTGTGTGTGTGTGTGTGTGTGTGTGTGTGTGTGTGTGGACACGGGTCCCTGTGTGTGTGTGTGTGTGTGTGTGTGTAGGACGCGGGTCCCAGTGTGCAGCAGGCTGGCTGGGGTCAGGGGTCACCACTCACCTGAAGGTGGATGAGGTGCTTGTTGGGGCCCAACATGAAGCTGGTGGAAAAGAGCACAGCGCACTTCTCTTCCGTGACAGACTCTGTGCCCTTCCGCTCACAGCGCTTGATCTTCTTCAGGAGCTGCCAGGGTGAGGAGGGGGAGCATGGGGAGGAGGGCAAAGATCCTGAGGGGCTTCCCGTCTGGGCCCTCAGCTGCAGAAGGCCCTCCTGCCCCCTAGGCCGCTCACCAGGTTCTTGAACAGGGCGGAGCAGCAGTTCCCAGGAATGCTGTTCTCCAGAGGCACGGTGTTGTTCATGATCTCCCCTGTGCTCTCCCTGCAGGGCACAGGCGGGCGGGCCAGTGGGAAGGACCTGGTGAGGAGCTTGGGTCCAGGGGGAGGGTGTTGGCCACCCGGCCCGGCCCTGGCCCTGCATGGCCCTCTCTTCCTCTCCCGTGTGTGTTTGTATTTAGTGCTAACCCTGAACCCGGCACCTTGGCATGCTAAGCAGCACTCCCACCGCTGACCCTGTTTGCTCTTAACGCTGATGTACGTGGACACGGTGTCGGGGAAGAAGTCTGGGGACGCCTTTTAGGAGTTAGTTCTCTCGTTCCACTTTTACATGGGTTCTGGGAATCAAATTAGCTCGTGCAGCCAACCCCACTGCGCCATCTTGCTGGCCTCCCTCTTCTTGGGTTTTCACGAGTCTCATCTTGGCCAAATCCTGCTGACTGCCCTTGAAGAGACACCCCCTTCCCTTCTTCAGCCCTGACTACTGAGTTCAGACTCTCAGCGCTCCAAAGGTTCCTTCCCCTCCGCTCTGCTCTATGAAGCCACCCTCCCAGTGCCTCTCACCTGTCACCCCACCAAGCCTTCTCCAACCACTTACACTGCAGCCCCGGGCCCTTGTGGCAGGCTTAGTTCCCTAGCCTGTTTCTCTGTCACCATGTCAGCCCTGACCAGTGGAGGCTTGGCTGAGGTCCCCAGGAACTGCAGACCCAGCAGGAACCGAACTCCAGCCTGGAACTTCGTCTGTGTCTTCAGAACCTGGGGGGGCTGCTTCTCTACCAGGAAAGAGCTGGAGGAGAGAGGGTGTTAGGGTAGGGCCGGGTTCCTCTCCAGGCGGCCTCCTTCACTCCCCGGGGTCTACTTACAGCCAAGCAGGGGCTTATGGATGGTGAGTACCTGGTCACCAGGGCCCGAAGGACTTCATCCAGTCGGCTTATCAGTGATGCCCTGGTCTTGGGCTCGAGCTCCCCGCCGGCTGCCCCCACCTCCTGCTGCAGCTGGGAGTAGATTTCCACCAGGCTTTCACACCTGGGGCCGGGGTGGGCATCAGGGAGCAGAATCCAGGGTGTTTTCTTCAGCCCAAACCCAGGAGAACACAGCATATCGTGCATGCAGGCACGGGCTGCGCACTGAGTGTGGCTGCAAGGCACCTGGACTGAAGGGGATTCCAGGACCTGTCTTGGCTCCCAGAGGTGCTCACAGTCAAGTTCTAGACTCCCTGTGGAGAGCCCAGCGGCCTCTTCCTACAGTTCCAGTGCCTGAGGGACTGTGTACTTTAGGGGAAATTGGCAAGTGCCATCACCAGACAGACCACATAGAAAAAGATTTTCAAGCCAGGCAGGGTGACTAAACATCTATAATTCCAGTACTTGGGAGACCGAGGCAGGGGGATGCAGTGAGTTCAAGGCTAGCCTGGGTTATATTGTGAGTTCCAGGACATCTTATAGTAGAAGATGCTGTCACCATAAGCTTGGTGGTGGCAGCAAGTGCCTTTAATCCCAGTACTGGGAGGCAGAGGCAGGCAGATCTCTAAGTCTGAAGTCAGCCCAGTCTACAAAGTGAGTCCTAGGACAGTCAGGACTACACAGAGAAACCCTGTCTCAGAAAACAAAACAAACAAACAAACCCCCCCCCCAAAAAAACAAAACCCCAAACAAAAAACCCAAAAAAACAGATGGGTGGTGGGCACATCTTTAATCCCAGCACTAGGGAGGCAGAGATAGGTGAATCTCTGTGAGTTCAAGACCAGCCTGGTCTACAGAGTGAGTTCCAGGACATCCAGGGCTACACAGAGAAACCCTGTATGGAAAAACCAAACCAAACCAAACAAAAAACCAAAATCATACAAACATACAAGCCAGCCTCCTCATTCCTCTGGACAAGAGCCTGAACAGAGAAAGAAATGCGGGCTGATTCTCTGTGTCTCCTGACTGAGCCACTTGTGAAGGTTCTACTTGAACAGCCTTGCCCAGAACTGCAGGAACTGGATTCTGAGAGTCGTGGCTTCCTTCAGAGCCGTCGTCCTCAGTTCCCTCTCCCGCAGACAGGATGGGTACCCACCCACCCCGTTACCTTTTCTGTAGTCCCGAGAGGCTCTCCTCAAAGGGTGTGCCATTGCCCGCCAGCTGCTGCTGCCGCTTCCAAATCTGGATCCTTTTCAGCACCAAGGCCTGGGTGGCCTCCAGGTCCCCGACGGCCCCCTGCAGCATCGTGGTCAGGTCCTGGTTGCAGAGAGGAGCCTGAGCCGGCGCCACACCTCAGTCTGTGCCCGTCAGCTCCATCCTTCCAACTTACTAGGCGCCCGGTCTCCGCCCCTCCATGCTTTACTCACCTCGCTCGGGCCTGTGCCGCTGGCTGGAGTTTCTATCAAGCTGTGCAGAGACACTAAGGACAAAGGCAGAGATCAGGCGCATAAAAAGAATGGAGATTCACTGGAAGCAGAGACCCAAGGACAGGTCACGTCTAAACCCTCCCCAGACTCCTCTGGCATCCTGGCCTTGGACCCTACCTTGTCCAGCCTTGGTCCCTTGCTGCAGAGTTTCCCGGAGAAGGCGGGTCTCTCGAACTCGGTGCTGAAGCCTCCCAAGGGCTGTGGTGAACTTGAGCTCTTCCTGCTTCTGGTGGAAGGATGCTGGCAGATGGCGGAACTGGAGACGCCAGGAGGCAAGTCACTCCCCATTCCTCCGCACCCACCTCTACCCCTCCTCGAGTCCCCTCGGGTAAGACCATCATTCTTCTGGTATAACTAGCCTCTTAGCCCTTGTTCTGTCTGAAGCCTCCCTAAACTTGGTTTGGAGTTCACTCCAGCCCCAAGAACTTGCTTTGGTTACCCTGGACTAGACCACTTAGATTCTTCCTAAGTTTTCATAGCTCCGGCTAGCATCCACTGGTCCAGGAATCCAGGGCTGGAAAAGCGTAATTTCACTCACTAACACTCCTAGTGACCCACTAGAGACATTTTTGCTTCCTGTTCCTGTAACATTAAGTTCTGCTGGCCTAGAAGTCTTGGTCCAGACAGGAGGCATTCCTGCCAGGAGATACAAGAAACATTCCACTGGACCCGAAGCTCAGACCCCCTGGCCACTTTGGGCTTCTAATGCCCTTTAACAGGCTAAAAGAGGAATAACAGTGTTAGAGGGGTGACTGATCCAGGATACCATGGGGAAATTAGATCGCCTCTCCACAGTGGAGGTAAGAAGGATTATGTCTGGAGTGTAGGAGATCCTTTAGGGCATCTCTTGGTGCTACCATGCCCTGTGATTAAAGTTCACGGGAAGTTACAACATTCTAACCCAGGCAGGATGACAAAGGGCACAGACCCCCCCAGGATTAAAGGTGTGGGTCACTTCCGCAGGAAAAGAGCCAGGACCTGCTGAGGTGCTTGCAGACGGTGGAGGAAATACAGACTGGGTAGTAGAGGAAGGTAGTTATAAATACCAGCTATGGGGCTGGAGAGATGGCTCATCAGTTAAGAGCACTGACTGCTCTTCCAGAGGACCCAGGTTCAATTCCCAGCCCCTACATGGCAGCTCACAACTGTCTGTAACTCCAGTACCAGGGGGATCTGACATCTTCACACAGACATACATGTAGGCAAAATGCCAATGCACATAAAATAAAAATAGATAAATTATTAAAAATAAATAAGGCGGGGCAGTGGTGACACATGCCAATACTTGGAAGGCAAAGACAGGTGGGTCTCTGTGAGTTTGAGACCAGCCTGGTCTACAGAGTGAGTTCCAGCACAGCCAGAGAAACCCTGTCTCAAAAAACTGAAAAAAAAAATAATAATAATAAATAAAATAAAAAAACAAAAAAATATCAGTGCTTACAACACTTAACCTTGAGATACTAAAAGAATGTCCCTCGAGGGTAGTGACACCTATTTTATTGTATAATGTGTTTGTGGCTGTTCATGGGATAGCTCTATCGTGTTAGGTATAATTATGACCTGGGTATTGTTTTCATTTGGAAATTAAGCATGACATAAGAGAGATGATTGTGTGTCAGTTTAACAAGGGGTGGGCGTGTGATGGCTAGTCTTGGTTGTCAATTTGACTATACCTGGGGTTAAACAAACCCAGGTGCTACATAAACCTGTGAGGGGTATTTTCTTTTTTGGGCTTTTCGAGATGGGGTTTCTGTGTAGCTCTGGTGTGTTGAAACTCGCTCTGTAGACCAGGCTGGCCTCAAACTCCCAGCGATCGGCCTGTCTCTGCCTCCCGAGTGCTGGGATTAGGGGAGACCCACCGTTAATCTGGGCCACACGTCTGCTGGCAGCCTACGTAACGGTACGTAACGGACGTGGAAGGAGGAAGCTTGCCCTCTTTGCCGGCTTGTTCTTGCTCTCGCTAGTCAGTCTGTTCCTTCACTGGCATTAGTGCCTACTTCAAGTCTGGCGTATACTGGTATACTGGTATGCAGACCAGCTGAGACCAGCTTTACAGACCAAACAACTAGTAGATTCTTGGACCTTCCATTTAAGACAGCCATGGTTGGAGCACAACCCACTAGCCATATGTGTGTGTGTATATATGTATATACATATATGAATATACACACATGTGTGTGCGTGTGTGTGTGTGTGTGTGTGTGTGTGTGTGTGTGTGTATTCATTCTATATGTTTTATTCCTCCAAGGGCCCTGACTAATACAAACGGAAGGGGGTATCACAATACCTCTTCTATAACAGCTTTTTTCTCCCCTTGAAGCATTTGTCTGATGATGGCCACCAGCTTCAGGGGGTCCCTCTGATAGATGCTCTATAGAAGTGAAAGGAGACCAGCAGTTAGACTCGCTCCTACCCGCGCCCCCTCCCTCCCCCAACTCCTCCCGCTCCTCTGTATAAGATGGTGGAGAGCTTAACCGCAGGCTTCCAAGTCTCATACATTGGCATGCTTTAAAAACTGATTTGCATGCCAGCTAGCACCTAGCCGCAGGGATACCATTTGCTTCCAACATCTGCCATCCAACCAACTTTCTTCCGGCATCCAAGGCTCACCCCACCCCAACCTTCCCCTTCCCCTCTGCCCACCTCCAAGGTGCTGGCGTGCTGCAGAATGGTGCCTCCTTTGCCCTGCTCCCCCGCAGACGTCTGAAGACGCTGGATAGTGGCTGAGAGCAGGGTACTAGCCATGTTGTAGCAGAAGGCATCTGAACCAACCAGGAACTCCCTGTGGGGACATCATGGTCAGGCCGCCTCAGGTCAGGGTTCCCTCAGTGCTTCTGAACCTCCACCCCACAGCGAAGAGCCAAGGGTCCGTTTTCCTCCCTTTCCTCTCTCGCTGCAGCTGCCACCCAAGCCTCTTGCTTGCCACTCTGCCAGCTACTAAGAGGAGGTGCTTCCATCCCGGCCCCGATTCCCGGCCAAGTTTTCACTTCTGAATTCTGCCAGCAGGAGGGCGCTAAAGAGAGTAAGGGGAGGCATGGGGCTGCAGGACTCACCAGGGTTGGCTCTCCAGCCAGTCAGCTAGGAGATGCCGAAGGTGCTGGGGGAAGTCAACGTAGAGCCGTTGAAGTTTTTCTGGGGACATCTTGGAAATCAGACCCCACAGAGCCATGGTCTGGGGTGTGCAGGGTGCCTGGGAAAAGAGAGCAAGGCCATTCAAAGAGGCCCCCAAGAAACTCAGCCTCGCTTCTGGGGCAGCCGCAGCTCTTTCCTAACGATGGCCCTGCCAAGAACTTCCTTCAGCCTTGCTGGGTCTAGAACAGTGCATCCTTCCTCAGCTGTAGATCCCTTCTAGTTTCTCATGAAGTCCCAGCGAGCCGGGTTAGGGTGTGGGGTATCACGCACCTTCTTCCGTAACCTTTTTTTCTCCCATCATTTGATCATACCCATTGCCAGGGCACTTTAAGCCATGGGCTCCCTTGGCCAACGCCTGAAACAGGGCAATACCTTCAGTAGCAGACAAGCCAACCTGAAGAAAGACAGCCAGAAGGGTGGGGTGACAAGAAGACGCAAGCAGAAGGGAAGACAGGCGATTTGCACTGGGGCTCAGGACCTGCTCTGGCTCTGGGGGTAAAAAGACTGTACTGGAAGTTCTCATCATGAACATGAGGGCTTTGAGGAACAGAGTGCCCTCTGATGCTTTGCTGTAAGACCCCTGGCTCTGTGGCTCCGCAGCCCCCAAGCTCATGGGATCCTCTCGTCTCAGCCTCTCTTGTGCTGGGACTGCAGCCACACGGCTCGGTACCTCTGCTCCTTCTGAGCATCTGAAAGCACTGGCCAATTTTAATCTTAGGGGTGCCGTGAACAAGCTCAGGGCCTAATATATGCCACACCGTGCTGAGTATATCAGAGGGCCTCCCAATGCAGGCCAGGCGCCTCTGCCTCCTGGGTGCTGGGATTAAAGGTGTGGGACATAAGATTCTCTGGTCTCCATTTCCCAAGTGCTGGACTACTGACATGGACCACCACATTTCACTCTGATTTTAGTTCCTAATCTCTGTGACACCAGTGTCTGGAAAGGACACTCCAAGGCGTCATTTGGATCTTGAGACCATGGAGAGAGCCTGAAACAGCATGTAGCACCTACTCTTATATCTATTATATTTTCTCCCATATGAAAGTTTAATACATAAATTGGACACATAAAGAAACTAACACTAGAATAAATTATACAACACACCGTAACAAAAGTTGTTTAAAATTCGTCAATTGCTTTTTATGTTTTCCATTTCATAATCTCAGAGTGTAGCCTACTGTAGGTAACTAAAAGCATAGAGAGCAAAACCATGGGGAGGGAGGGAGGGAGCGCAAAGCAGTGTTGAAGGTGGCTGCAGAAGGCAGGGATTCTAGGGCCTACCTTCCTGTCTCCCTACCTTCAACACTTTCAAAATTCTAAGATCCTGAGACATTTGAAAGAAGCCACTGTGGAAAGGTGCCCGCCTAGCATCCTTAAAACTCTAAGTCCAGTGCCCAACACTGCCCAAATCACCAAGCTTGATGAAGATAATGGTAGAGTAGTAACATCCATAGACATGTCATAGCTCATTGGAACCTCACAGCCATGTGGTTAGGGAAGGTGTGTGTGAGTGTGTGTGTGTCTGTGAGTGTGTGTCTATATGTATGTGTGTCTGAGTGTGTGTATGTGTGTGTGAGTGAATGTGTCTGTGAGTGTGTGTGTGTCTGTGTGTGTCTGTATGTATGTGTCTGTGTGTGTCTGTGAGTGTGTGTGTCTGAGTGTGTGTGTGTATGTAAGTGTGTGTGTGTGTGTCTGAGTGTGAGAGTGTGTGTGAGTGTGTGTCTGTGGGGTGTGTGAGTCTGAGTGTGCCTGTGAGTGTATGTCTTGAGTGTGTATGTGTGTGTGTGTGTGAGTGTGAATGTCTGAGTGTGTGTTGTGTGTGAGTTCTGTGGGGTGCAGGTGTGTTGTGTGTGAGTTCTGTGGGGTGAGTGTGTGTGAGTGTGAGTTCTGTGGGGTGCAGGTGTGTTGTGTGTGAGTTCTGTGGGGTGCAGGTGTGTTGTGTGTGAGTTCTGTGGGGTGCAGGTGTGTTGTGTGTGAGTTCTGTGGGGTGAGTGTGTGTTGTGTGTGAGTTTTGTAGGGTGAGTGTGTGTGAGTGTGAGTTCTGTGGGGTGAGTGTGAGTGTGTGTGAGTTCTGTGGGGTGAGGGTGTGAGTTCTGTGGGGTGAGTGTGTGTGAGTGTGAGTTCTGTGGGGTGAGGGTTGTTGTGTGTGAGTTCTGTGGGGTGCGGGTGTGTGAGTGTGAGTTCTGTGGGGTGCAGGTGTGTGAGTGTGAGTTCTGTGGGGTGAGTGTGTGTGAGTGTAAGTTCTGTGGGGTGAGTGTGAGTGTGAGTTCTGTGGGGTGAGTGTGAGTGTGTGTGAGTTCTGTGGGGTGAGGGTGTGTGTGAGTTTTGTGGGGTGAGTGTGTGTGAATGTGAGTTCTGTGGGGTGAGTGTGTGTGAGTGTGAGTTCTGTGGGGTGAGGGTGTGTGAGTGTGAGTTCTGTGGGGTGTGGGTGTGTGTGAGTTCTGTGGGGTGCGGGTGTGTGAGTGTGAGTTCTGTGGGGTGCGGGTGGTTAGGGAAGAAGCCCAGGGCCTCGTGCATGCAACCACATAAGAGCTCTATCCCTGAGCTACGTCCCTGTCCACTACAACAATTTTTTTAGTTTTCTATTATTTAATTTTAATGGGAGTTTTGCCTGCATGTATTATGCCTCTGGAACTGGAGTTACAGACAGGTGTGAGCTGCCATGTAGGTGTGGGAATCAAACCCAGGACCTCTGGGAGAGCAGCCAATGCTCTTAGCCACTGAGCCATTTCTCCAACCCTATGTGAAAGTGTGAGATTATCCTTTTTCCTAGATGAAGAAACTAAGGCTCAGGAGGTTATTTAACTTGGCTAAGGCCACTTGGCAAGGAGCTGGTAATCGGTCTCTGTATCTCCACGAGGATTAATCACTAAAGTGTGCTGTTCGGATTCTTTCCAGCTCAGAAACCCAATCGCCTCAAGAAAACAGAGGGCAGGAAGAAGGGAAGGGGACAGGAGGGAGCAGAGAAACAGCAGGATTGGCCGACCTGCAGCTTGGAGCCAGGAAGAGTGACGTAACAGACGTAACAAGCCCCCCCCCAAAAAAAAATCAGGAAGAGAAGAAAAAGGGAGAGAAGGCGGTAGGAGCAGGAAGAGAGCTATCTCCCTACTCTCCCAGGGGCCTTGGGGTGGGCTGGGTAGCTCAGAGTTTCCCAGGGGGCTCTGTTTCACATTTTTTCAGTGTCCTCTCAGAGAGGAAGAGGCGGAGGACGATGAATGGAAACTCCCCGGGTGTCCCCAAGTCCTCCCGCTTCTTGAGCCTCTCACCTCCCCAAGAGAAAGAGGCCCCTTCTCAGGACACTGCCACCCTCTCCCCGACCTTACTCCAGTGCCCCCACCACTCCCGCGATGCTCCACCAGGCTTTCTTCGCTCTCAGTCTGCCCTCCCCTTTGGGTGGGGCACCCTAAGCAGTCACTTTCGGCTTGTTTTCACTCTCAAGGGAGAACTGAGTTCTGTCCGCTGCAGTCTCTGGCGGGCTCAGATCCCAGACCTTTGGCCCAACCCTCACCCTCCTGGGACTGGGGACCTCCAAGCCCCCAGCAGCTCGCGTTTCCCCTAGATACCCTCGCAGGCTGACTCGAGTCACCCTCCTCCCTTCCCAGACACCACGAAGCCCGTCTCTGTCCCCCTGGGCTCCGGGTAACGGTGCTGGCCAGGTCTGCAAGCCCGGCCAGGGCTCGGTTGGCGTCGCGTCCCGCAGGGAGGGGCGCAGGGAAGGCGGAGCCACACCGCCAGAGGCGGGGCCGGCGCTGCCATCGAGGCTCGGGTCCCCGCGCTGGGGAAGCCCGGCAGCCAGGGAAGCCTGGCGGCCCGGTGCTCCCGGTGGCCTCTTCCCCTGCACCCGAGTCCGCGGACCGAGGGACCCCGGCCGGGGTCGCCCAATGTGTGGCGCTGGCGGCGGGGAAGGGTGCGAGGAGGTGGAGCCAGGTCAGCGCGAGGAGGGTTAACCCGGCCGGCCGCCCGCGCTCCCACGGGGAAATCTCAGCGCTGTCTGCAGCCGGGCGCGGGGGAAGTCCCCCTCCTCCGGGGCACCACGAGGTCTGCCCCGGGTCTCGTCTCCCTCCAGCCACACCCTGAACGGGGACCTTTCAGCGGGCATCAGCAGCCAGGGGTGGCACGGGCTGGGGGAGGGGAGGGGGCAGCCGCGTCCCCCACCCCACCCCCGCCCAGAGGACCCCCTTCCCCTCTGCCGCGTCCCGGGAGGCGCAGCGTCGGGGGACGGGAGGGGAGGGGAGTGCGCAGGCCTCTACCCACCCGAGTCCTCCCAAAGTTGGCAGCTGCCCAAAACCCAGTGCCACCAGCCACTAACACCAGCAGAAACCATTTCCAGGGGCCCAGCCGCCCCGCCCAGGGGAGGATCCCGAGAGGCCCCGAAGTCCACCCCCACGTTTAACCGGAGCCCCCACCTTGCTGGCCCGCAGACAGCCCCTCACCTTGGCAGCCCCTCTGCTGTCTTCTCCCTCTCTCAGCGGGCACTGCCAGGCCCCATGGGTCTGTGGCTCTGTCCAGCGGGTTCTGGGCTGGCCCTAAAAACTCAGTGTGTGCACGCACACATCACACACCCGCACACACACACACACACACACACACACACACACACACACACACAAACACGCACTCGGCTCCAGGCCTTCCTCTTCTCTGTAAACCCTGGCTGCCCCGGCCTGCTGTTTCCGGCTTCTCTGTCTGCCCAGGTCCCTCCCTGGAGCTCTGACGACACAGAGAAGAGAAAGTGGGCTGGAGGAGGAAGAGGAAGAAAGTGGGGTGAACATGTATGCCTGCCGTGGCCGGTGGGGAAGCACGGTGGGGCGGGCAGAGCTGGGGCGCGGCTGAGTCACTCGCTGCAAGGAGGCTGACCTCCTCCTCTAGCCCCCTAGATCGGATCCACTTTTTCCTCTGCAAGTCAGCTCCTGTCTGGGAGAGGCATGCCACCCTGGAGTGCCAGCTACCGTGCAAACTTTCCCCGGGCCAGAGGTTGGGGCCCCGTGGGGCTGTGCCCTGGGGCAGCTGACCCCACCGGGCCGTGCGCCCCCTGCGGTGGAGGACCCTGAGAAGCAGCCCGGAGCCCCAAGAGCAAGGCTCACCTCCTTGCTAGGCGGGAACGCCTCAGTCCCGTGACGCTGTAAGGAAGAAGTGGGGGAGGGGAGCCCTTAGCTCAGAATTCTGGAAGACTCCGGGAGGAGCTGGAAGGGAGAGGGATCCGCACCGGGTACCACGCCTCAGACCCCAGTGATAGCCACAGAGGTTGCCACACGATTCCCAGGGGGCCAAGCTTGAATGTGAAAACGCAAAGTGCCTGTCTGTTTCTGGAGTAAACACGGAGACACACCCAGTACAAACGTATAATTTCCCTAGCCACAAGACTGCACACACACAAGTACACGTTCTCACGTGTAGTGTCAGGCTCTCACACATGTCAGCACTCAGAGCCACTTAGAATGACACACACACACACACACACACACACGTTCACACATGTAGCGGCAGGCTTGCACACATGTCAGCACTCAGAGCCACTAAGAATCACACACAAGTTCATACATGTAGTGTTGGCTCCCATACACATCAGCACTTAGTCACTTAAGAGTCCACACACACACACACACACACACACACACGCACACACACACCACACACACACACACACACACACACACACACACACACGCACGCACGCACGCACGCACACACACTTCTGAGTCACCACACTGGAGGATTGTTCTGTGGTTTTTGCTGGGGGAGGATAACGAGGGCCCCTAACCTGATGGTCAGGGGATGTGGCTGTGCACAAACTTTACTTTTGGCTCTCTCTTGCCCGTTAGGGCCGGGCTGAAGAGCTAAGGCCAGTCTTATGCTGCCCTCTGGTGCCTACGCTGATTTCTCTCCTGCACACCCCTGGGTGCACACTTGCAGGAACAAACTGCCCGTGTGGTAATAGTCGTGGACTCTGAGCAGAGGCTCTTTTCGGGCGGGTTGTTCTCCGTGAAATGAAGCACACAGGGTCACTTAGCCCGTGCAGGTGTGAGAACAGAGTGTGAACACAGGCTTAGAGCAAGGTTGGCGTGGAGCAAACAGCAGGCGCCAGGCACCTCGGTTGCTGTTGTTTAATTATTCGATGGGGTATTGTTGTTGATGTTGTCTTTGACACTGGCCTTGAGATCGAGGGCAAGTTTGAAATTCATGCCCCTGCGTCCACCTCCCAAGTGCAGGGATTGGGTCCCTGTGGTGCTAAGAGTTGAACCCACGGCTTTTTGCTTGCCAGGTAATCATTCTACCAGACGAGCCACATCCCCAGCCTGTCACATACTATTGTTTGTTTGTTTGGTTGGTTAGTTTGGTTTGGTTTTTTGAGACCGGGTTTCTCTGTATAGTCCACTCTGTGGACCAGGCTGACCTTGAACTCACAGAGATCCACCTGCTTCTGCCTCTTGAATGCTGGGATTAAAGGCATCCGCTACCACCACCCAGCCTTTTTGATTGTTTTTAAAGTGCGTGGTTACATTGTATGCATGTGTGTGTGCCACGTTCAAGCCTGGTGCCCCAGACTAGAGGAGGGCATCACATCCCTGGGACAGGAGTTACAGGCGGCTGTGTATCGTTAATCAAATCTAGGTCCTCTGGCAGAGCAGCCAGAGCTCTTAACCACTGAGCCGTCTCTCCAATCCCAGACACTGTTGTTATGGCCCAGAATACATGTTAGCTAGTTAGGAACGCAGGCTCTCCATCTCACCTGGAGGTTCTTGGACTGGGGAAGGGTAACATTATTGCCTCAAAGGCAGAGCCTAGAAGAGGTGTGTGTTCCTTTATGAATGTCTTGGGTCTGGAAGCAGGGGTGGAGATGGCAGGCAGGAGTCTGTCCAGAGACTGGTCCAGCAGGTAATGTTCACCCTGAGTGAGCTCAGGGCACACACCCCTTCTGTGGGTGCGTTTCCAGGTGCCCACTGTCACCCCAGTGTCCTCAGACGGTAATGGAAGCCAGGACCTCCCACCTGAAGATCTCAGGACAGGCATGGAGACCGAAGTGGCCCCAACTGCAGTGGGATGCAGTGAGGTGACTCGGACACTCATTTTGGGTTGTGTAATTGTAGGCTCGGGCCAGCTTTCCTTAGTGGCACCCGTCTGTCTGCATGACATTTCATTGCCTCTCCTTCCCTCCAGGCCCCGAATCCCACCCAGAGACTGTGAGAGAAAGCGCTGGGTGGGGGACAGCGTTATGTGTGAGAATTTCGGGTTACAACCCATTAGTGAGTCACAAAAGCAATCTGATGGGTGTATCAGTCAGTTTTGCTAGGGCTGCTATAGTAAAAACACAGCAAGCTGGGTGGCTTAGACAATAGCAATTTGACTGATGGTGTCGAAAGCTAAAATCCCAAGATCAAGGTTTTGCCCGGTTGTTTTTTTCCTGAGGACTATGAAGGGCTTTAACTATTAATTTTTCAAGGAACATAGCTCATCCTGTAATAGTATCTTGACCACAGAGGCAGGCAGATCTCTGTGAGTTCCAGGACAGCCAGGATTACACGGAGACATGATTCAGAGGTTAAGAACACAGTCTGCTCTTCCAGAGGTCCTGAGTTCAATTCCCAGCAACCACATGGTGGCTCACAGCCATCTGTAATGAGATCTGGCGCCCTCTTCTGGCATAAAGGAGTGCATGCAGACATAGCACACATAAAATAAGTAAATAAATCTTTAAAAAGTTTAAAAATTATAAAAACAAACAAACAAAAAAGCCAGCGCTCTGTCAGCCGTGTGGCTGTCACCAGATGTGTTCCCTCAGCAACTACTCCAGCCCCATGCTCTCCTGCCTGCCGCCACAATCCGCCCAGTGCTGCTCACGGTCTCTTACTCTCTGGAACAATGGGCCCAAATTAAATGTTTTCTTTACAAGTTGTCTTGGTCATGGTGTTTTGTTATGGCAATAGGAAAGTAAGACTGACAGATTGTTCAGTGGACCCTTATTCCCATTTTCTGTGTGTGTATGATTCCCAGACCTACTTTCTAGTACAGGTTGTGTTTATTTAAAGCAAACCAGCAAAAAAGGATGGTAGGATGGCTCTGTGAGTCAAAGTGTTTGTTCCACAAGCATGACTGACTTGAGTTAAATACCTGGAACCCAAGTTTAAAAAACAAAACAAAACAAAACAAGCCACGTTTTCTGGCGTGGTGATGCATGTTGCTGTCAATCTCAGGAGTCAGAGGGCATGTAGCTCTGTGAGTTCAAGACCAGCCTGGGCCTTTCCGGCGGTGAGGCCCTTCCTATGAGACCATGCCTCTCGCAAAGATCTCCTTCATCCCTCCCCAGAAGAGGAAAAGAGGAAACACAAGAAAAGCATCTGGTGAAGAGTCTGGGTTCCCGCTTTATGGATGTGAAATGCACAGGATGCTATAAAATCACCACGGGCTTCAGCACAACCAGTATTCTCGTGTGCTGGCTGCTCTGCTACCCTCTGTCAGCCTGCGGAAGGGCGGCTGACAGCAGGATGCTCCTTCAGGAGGAAGCAGCACTGATCAGCACCCGATTCAAGCTGAGTGGGAACCACCTCAACAACATTTTGACAGAAAAAAAAAAAAAAACCCAGCCTGGTCCACATACTGAGTTCAGGACTGCAGTGAGGCCTTGGCCCCTCCCTCACAAACGGGACAGATTTGGTGATGTACATCTGTACCCTGTAGCAAGACAGGGGCTGCAGTTCACCCAATAAATAGCCCTTAGCCCAGCAGAGAAAAGAGAGACCCTGCTTTATACGGTAGAAGAACCAGCTCCAAATGTCCTCTGACCAACACGTGCAAGCTCCCATGTACACAAGCCCGCTCGTGCTCTCTCTCCCCCTCCCTCTCTCACGCACACAAAAACAATAGTAAATAAGTAGACATTCAGACTTTAGAATCTAAAACACCCTTTGGATGTTGGCGAGTGTTACATGTGACTCTGTACTGCTTTTAGAATTACGTTAAGGGTGCGTCTTTCTTTCTCAGGTAGAGGCTAAGCTTGAGGAGGATGGCAGCTCATCTTAATAAGCAGCCGGGACAGACAGCGAGAGTCTTTTGAGTGAACACCAGGGCTACCATCCAGTCAGCATTTTTTTAATGTGCCTGGCACCAGCCTAATGGCTCACAAGGACTCTCTTCTCTCATCTAAGAGGTGAACTGCTCACCTGGGTGCTGGTGTTGTGTACCACAATCAAGGAGCAGGGAAGTGAGCCTGCTCCCACTGCATGGCGGCAGCGAGCCCCCCACCATAGGCCACTGACACCTGCAGCCTGTGGATCCCAGGCGTGACAGAGGAGATCGCAATAGAAAAGCTGCCTGTGCCTGCTGAGTATCGTATGATCCCTTCATGGAAACAAGACAACAGCTGTGTGATGCCCGTGAGAGACTTTTACCTGATTACTGATGGGTAATGTCTGTGTATATGTGTCTCTTATTGGTTAATGAATAGAACACTGATTGTCTGGTTGGCCAGACAGGAAGTGACGTAGCTCAGCAGAATCAGGATATAAGCAGGGACAAACAGGAAATCGTTCTCTGCACATGTGCTTAGCAGTCGCCACGTGAGCCGCTGAAAGACCCTTCTCAGATAAGGTAAGACCACGTGGAAACACTCAGATGGATGGAAATGGGTTAGTAATTAAGCCTGCCAATAAGAAGCCCCAGTCATTGGCCAACATTTCATAATTAATATAGAGTCTGGGTGTTTATTTGAGGTCCCGCTGGGTCAGAAAACTTTCAAAAGATGACTGACGACGTTCACACGGCGGCGTGGAACGTCGTGTGGCTGTAGATGAGGGGTTGCTCCGATGGGAGACACAGGGTATAATGCGATCGCCAAAGAGACTCAGCTGATCCAAGTTTTCCATGCACCAACTCTGGCAGGCCTGGGGGCTGATACTCACGAAACCACGGACACCAGGCAGAGAAGCCTCACAGTAATCCCCCAGTGGAGTATTTAAGTTTCAATGGAGATGGAAAGTTTTGCCTCATTTGCAGTCATGGGAAACTCATGACACTGAGATCTGATCCTGGGCAGAACGTTATACTGGCATTTTCTCACAAATACCTTCACAGCCTGTATCTGCCAGTTCATCACCCCACCCCCCCAACCCCCAACCCCGGGGCCTGACCCCGTGACAACATACCTTCACCGCTATGGCATTAGCCCACAGGCCAAGCCATGGTTTCATATGTATAAGCCCATCACTTACAACACAAGCCTGCTGGCAGAAGTAATGGACTCTTTTGGGGACTGGCTGGATCCCAGCAAAGGGTTTAACAGCAAGATCTTAATCTCAAAAAGGAAAGGGCCTATGTAGCCTGCAGGTGGCCATAAAAGGCCTGGGACCTTAACTCCAGGTGTTAAATAATTACTTCCACTTGCAACAAGCTAAGGTCATCTGAGAGGAGGGAACCTTAGTTAAGAAGATGCCTCTGGGGCTGGCGAGATAGCTTAGTAGTAAGGTTTTGGCTGCTCTTCCAGAGGACCTGGGTTCAATTCCCAGCAACCACATGGCAACTCACATCTGTCTCTAACTCCAGTTCCAGAAGATCCAACACCTCGCACAGACATATGCACACCATACATGTAAAATAAAATAATAAATATTTTTTTAAAAAGGAAATGTCTCTAAAAACCTGGGCTGTGGGCAAACCTGTAGGGTGATTTTTTTTAAATTACTGGTTGATGGGGGAAGGACCCCACCCCTTGTGGGTAGTTCTGTCCCTGGGCTGCTGGTCCTGGGTTCTATAAGAAAGTGGGCAGAGCAAGCCATGAGGAGCCCCCCCCCCATGGCCTCTGCATCAGCTCCTGCCTCCGGGTTCCTGCCCTGCTTGAGGTCCTGTCTGACTTCCTTCAGGGATGAAGAAAGTGTAAGTTAAATAAGCCCCTTCTTACCCAACTTGCTTTTTTGGTATGGTGTTTTATCACAGCAGTAGCAACCAAAAACACTCCCTTCCATTCCTTATTCCTCCTCTGGCTCTAGAAACCCTGTTTAAAAATAGGCATTTAATTATCCCACAGCGGTGGCATCAACACAGATGGCCCTGGGGTGGCCCCAACTTTGTGACTGCAGAGCCCCTCCTGAGTGACCAGAGCCCAGGCCTTCACTCCCATGTCATTAGCCAAGCAACGGGAGATCATTCGGAATTGTCCCAGTGGGTTGTGCCAGCCCCACCAGCTAAGACTCCAGACAAATGTAGAACTTTCTTACCCAACCCTTAACTTCTTAGCAATGGTTAGAGAGCCATCCCCCCTCCCCTCCCTCCCCTCCCCCTCCCCCAGGCATAAACCCATGGCTTGACCCAGGACACGTCAGTAATGACTAGTCAGGTGACCACTGCAGTCAGTTATGGAAGTCTCATGCTCTTTTTCTTTTTTTCTAGTTTTGGTTTTTCAAGACAGGGTTTCTCTGTGTTGCTTTGGAGCCTGGCCTGGGACTCTCTCTGAAGACCAGGCTGGCCTGGGACTCTCTGGGAAGACCAGGCTGGCCTGCGACTCTCTCTGGAGACCAGGCTGGCCTGGAACTCACAGAGATCCACCTGCCTCTGCCTCCGGAGTGCTGGGACTAAAGGTGTGCGCCACTGACACCAAGTCAAAGTCTCATACTCTCAATCACGTTAGCCACATTTCAGTAAGTACATGACTAGGAGATTCCATATTGGCCAGCACGGAGGAGGAGAACCCTTCTATCGAGAAAGTCCGTCAGACACCATTGCAGCCAAACATTATCCTAGCGCTCTTCAGATGCCTTAGCGTGACGGGAAGGCACACTTTGAGAAAACAGAGACACAATGCTATGGGTTTAGTTTGTGTGTTTGTTTTGTTTTTACAACCTAGGCCACAAACACATCCCAGTTGAGTCGTTTCTTTTTAAATTCTTTGAAGTTTCTGGGGCTGGAGAGATGGCTCAGAGGTTAAGATCCCGGCTGCTCTTCCAGAGGTCCTGAGTTCAATTCCCAGCAACCACATGGTGGCTCACAGCCATCTGTTATAAGATGTGGTCCCCCTCTTCTGGCCTGCAGATATGCATGGAAGCAGAATGTTGTATACATAGTAAGTAAATAAAATCTTTTTAAAAAAATTAAAAGAATAAAAAAAAATCCTGAAATTTCACCTTCCTGATCAGTTTTCTGTAAACTTTGTAAAGGGTTTTGCCTCCAAAACAATAGAAGACACTAACGTTATCAATGGACTGATCAAGGGAAGGAGTGGCCTGAATCCATTTCCCTGACGACAGCTGGGGGGCTCTGTAGAGGCCTGGGGTTTGTGGAGTGTGGATGGACCAGATGATGTCTCGGAAAGAAGGAAGCTCCTGGGCACCCTTTGATGCCCCCGACTCAGGACTTCACAGGCCTCCAGCTCACTTTGACGGCGAGTCTTCACTCCTTAGGTCAAGCCAAGCTATCTGCTAGGGGCTTCCCGAGTGCCCTGCCTGTTCCTCTCCAGCACAAGGCCCCGGCTTTATTTTTGGTATGGCTTGCTTCTGAGATGGCCTCACCGCGTAGCCAGGCTAGCCTCCAGTCCTCCCCACTTCAGCTGGGATTGCTTGTGTGCCATCAGCGTCTGCAGCGGGGCCCTGCTCTGTCTAAGCAGCCACTCCTTCCCTTCACGATCCCTCAGACCCCCTAGTCTCCAACTTTGAGCTTTTCTGTGGTTGTAGTTCTATATTCTTAGCATGTAGTCATGTTCAAAGTCCCCATCTTTAGAGAGAACCAAGTCAAGTTCTACCAGTCAAACCCAGGCCTGCAGCACCTACTCCACCCAAGAGGACCCAGACTCCTTAGCAGACAGTACTAGCACAAGATAACCAGGGCTGTGGTTCTGACCAGGACAAGGTGCCATGGGAATTCCCAGCAGGGACAGTCATTAATTTCTCAGGCAATCGCCGATCCTGCCTACTCAGGAGCAAGCCTTCTGTGTTGATTTGCACGGGCACTCCCATCCCAGGTGCTTCCAGGATGCCTCTAATTGGTGGCCAATCAAGGCATTTATATTCCCCTACTCAGTGACCCCAGCCTGGCCAATTAGAAACCTGGGAAAGATGTGTCCGTCTTCGGTGCCTCTGGGATAGCTGCAACCATTTAGTGATGGCGTTTTACCAGTCACTGAGGATAACGTGTCAGTGTGAAAAGGTGATCAACCCTTGATGAATTAACCAGCCCAGACCCGCCCCAGAACTCTACTTTTTATATTAATACAGCGTGTGTGTGTGTGTGTGTGTGTGTGTGTGTGTGTGTGTCTGTGTCTGTGTCTGTGTCTGTGTCTGTGTTTTCGTGTTTCGTGCCCATGCACACTATGGAAGTCAGCTCTCTACTTGCAGCTTGTGGGTCCTGAGGCTAGAACTCAGGCTGATGAGTGCACAGTTCCCTTACCCACAGCTGCTCTGGATTCAGTCTGCTCTGTTGGGCATTCTGTTACTCAGTTAATATATACATCCCTAACTGAAACCCCAGTGGAGGTACAGAAGGTGTAGGAAACACAGCCCACAGTAACCACCTCCATGTCCCCACAGCCACCAGTGTCACTAAAGGAAGCCTTCCTTCAGGGGCAGAGCAGAGTGGCCAGGGCTTTGCACCAGAAAGGGACCAGATGGGGTGCTCTGTGGTTAGGAAGAGGAAGCCCTGGGCCTACGGTAGAAGGGTGGACACCATCAGGTCCTGCCAAGGAAGACAGGATGTGAGCAGTGGTGGGGGCAGCTGAGCTCAGGGCTCCAAAAAGAACCCTCAGGCTGTGATTTACAGTGGCCAGCAGACCTCCACAAGCAGCGGTCAGTCCTGGTGGGTGGGCAAAGGCAAGCTGCTCTGGATAGAAGGAGCCAGCTGCGGTCAAGATTGAACCTCTGGAAGGAAATCCCAGCCCTCTAATTAGTGTCTTGCCTTTCTCGATTTCCCTGTGCAGCCAAGCTTCCTGGGAAAGTTTCTTACAATTGATGTCTTCCCTTATTCACCACATTACACTGCCAGCTGCCTACTGCACTCACAACTGGACGGAAGTGTCCTGCCCATGTCACATATGCCATTCTGGGTGTCAAGAATGACCAGGAGAGCCCCATCTCTGTCTCAATACAAATCCTGGAGTGTCAACATTAGTCGTGACCTGTCTTAGTTTTAAGGCCATGTCTAACTGTTCCATTGATATTTTACTTCCTGGCCTGCATAGGCTTACGGCCATATAATGCGAAATGCATTTAGTCCAACTTCAAAAGTCCTCATAGTCTATCGCAGCCTCAACAATGTTGAAAAGTCCAAAGTCTCTTCTGAGATTCATGTAATCTCTTAACTGTAAACCCCTGTAAAATAAGAATAAAAAAAAGTAGATCACAAACTTCCCGACACACAACAGCACAGGATACACCACACCGTTCCAAAAGAGAGGAAAGGGAACAGAGTGAGGGAATAGTGGACTAAATCAAGTCCAAGAAACCCAGCAGCACAAACTCCAAATCCTGTAGCTCTGTGCCTGATGTCACCGAACATAGATGGCCCTGCCCTTCCATCTGATTGCAACACCCTGCTTTCCTTTGGGATGGTTCCACCCGAATGCAGCTCTCCTTGGCAGATATCCCACAGCTCTGGCGTCTGCAACGGCTTGGAGTCTCCAATGCAATCCTGGCTTTTCTTTCACAGTTTCATAAAATGGCCTCACCAGCCCTCAACGCAAGGGACTCCCCTATGGCATGCCTGGCCACAGCGGCTTTTTTAACCGTGGAGGAAGATTCCACAAGGCACTAAACCCAGAACCATCGGGCCATCTGCTGCCTGTATGGCTCTTATTTATTTATTTATTTATTTATTTATTTATTTTTTTTTATTTTTTATTTTTGTTTTCCCAGACAGGGTTTTTTTCTGTGTAGCTTTGTAGACCAGGCTGGCCCCTGCCTCCCTGGCACTGGGATCAAAGTTGTGCACCACCACACCCTGCCCATTTTACTGTTTTAGATTTTATTTATCTGTTTTGTGTGGGTATGTACATGGGGCAGGTGAACACATGTTAGTTCAGAAGACAGCTTTTTGGAGTCTGTTCTTTCCTTCCATGATGTGGGTCCCAGGAGTAGAACCCAGATCCTGAAATTTGGCGTTGAGCCATCTGGCTCTCCCTGTGGTCCTCTCTCTTCTGTTCTTTATCTCTTTGCATGCCCTGCTCTTCTTGTGAGATCTTATTCACACATGAGGTTGTCCTGATGTGATCTGTTGGCTGGTTCACGGTGGCTTTTGGAGCCAAGTCAAATGGATTCAAATTTCTGTGTTTAAATGGTGTTTTGAGTCAGCAGTGGTGGCGCAAGCCTTTGATCCCAGCACTCTGGAGGCAGAGGCAGGTGGATCTCTGTGAGTTTGAAGCCAGCCTGGTCTACAGAGCGAGTGTCAGGATAGGCTTCAAAGCTACTGAGGCGGAAAAAAAAACTTTGAGACACAAAGTCCTATGAAGATGTAAATCATGGGGTACAGTTTGGTGGCAGAGTCCTTACCTAACAGGCAGCAGGCCCTTGTAAGCCATTGCTCTCTCACCCCATCCAAGGGAGCCAACATGGATTAGAATCCAGGGACGTGACCTAAACTGAGCCTGTGCCTGATACGGTTTACTAGGTGTCCTTCGACATTCGTGCACTCACAGTTAGCTCACTTTTATTGTCAAGCATCGTTCCATCATAAAAACAAACAAAGCAGAAGTGTGTTTCGTTGTTTGCTTGCGTGTGCATGTATGTATCTAAGTGTACGGGCACACGGAGGCTGGAAGTCAACATCAGGAGTTGCTCTCGGTCCAGGGTCTCTCATTGAGCCTGGACTGATAGGCTGGCCGGCCAGCAAGCTGCGGTGAGATCTCGCTCGTCTTCCTCCAGCACTGGGGTAACAGGCATGGCCTAACTTTCATGACGGCTCTGGGGATCCAAACACAGGTCTACAGATCTGAGTGCTGGGGTTACAGGGGTGGATGGCTCTTCTGGAGGGTCCGTGTGCTGTTTCAGTGAGACAGGGTGTTGCTGTATAGCTCAGGCCTGCTCTAACTCATGATCTTCCTGCCTCGGCCTTCCAAATTCTGAAATTGCCACCATATTCAGCCACCACAGTTTGTTATTTTTTCAATGATGAAATGATGGATAGCAGTAAAATAACAAGTTTAGGGTTATTAGGCAGAAAACGATGATTATTCTGTGTTCAAATCTATGAGAGCGAATGTTTTTATTTCTCTTTAATAAATAGCTGGAGGTAGACCTGTTGGACAATAGATAGCGTGGATGTATGTTTAACTCTGTAAAAATTGCTAGGGCTGGCCTGGCGGTGGTGGCACAGGCCTTCAATCCCAGCACTCGGAAGGCAGAGGCAGGTGGATCCCTGTGAGTTCAAGGCCAGCTTGGTCCACAGAGTGAGTTCCAGACTCCAAAGCCACACAGAGAAACCCTGTCTTCAAAAGCCACACAAACAAGCAAACAAACATAAAGAAACCTAGAATCTGGGTGTTAGCCACAGGACAGACTGGAGAGCGGCCACACTGAACTCGCCCTGTATCACTTCTGAGTCCTGGAGTTTCAGTAACCCCATCTCCAGCAGAGACACCTGTGTTACTCTGGTCCCAGACAGATTCCAGAGCCAAGTGCTGTCCAGGATCAGTGGGTGACAGGAATTATAGAATGAATGTTCTGCCTGACAGGTGCTGGTGCAGACGGCAGAGGGACACTGGGCAGGGAGGAAGGAGCTCAAGGCAGAGTTAACACTACGGAAGTGAGAAGAAATGGAATAACTATCTGAATTTATTATATTGAAAGATTTAGAAAGAGGTGACAGCTGCATAATAAAATAATAAAATGGAAAGCAACCCGAGATGAAAATGTATGCAACTATAATGAACAAGTAGTAGAAACAGAATTTCTATTTTAAAAATAAAATGGCCCGTGAAGTCTGTTTCTGCCTCATGAATCTGTGAACCCCTGTGGCTTGATCCTTTTCAGCTTACAAGTCTTGGGGCCCAGCACTTTTTAGTACTGAGATGCAATGTTCAGCCAGATGTTGGGAACATTCTTTTAAAATCTGTATTACATTTATTTAATTGTATGTATTTCTGTGAATGCATGCCAAGGTGATTGTGTGGAGATCAGAGGGCCACTTACAGAAGCAGCCTCTCTCTATCCACCATGTGGGTCCCAGAAATCAAACTCAGGCCATCAGGCATTGCCCACTGAGCCATCTGCTGGCCCCTCAGAATCCCAGAACATTCAAGTGTGAACCGTTTCTAGTCACTATATGTAGGGTGGCATGATAAATCCATTAGGATCTTTGTTTATTTATTTATGTTTTCAGGAGAGAGTTTCTGTGTGTGGCCCTGGTTGTCCTGGAACTCACTCTGTAGACCAGGCTAGCTTTGAATTCAAAGCTCTGCCTGCCTCTTTCTCCCAAGAGCTGGGATCAAAGGGCACACACCACTACACGGCCTGGACAGCCACCGATCCCACCTCATAAGAGTCTCCCACCTACTTCCCTTAACTTTCTGTTTGTTTTTCGAGACAGGCTCCAAAGCAATACAGAGAAACGCTGTCATGGAACTTGCTTTGTAGACCAGGCCTTGAACTCAGAGATCCACCTGCCCTCCCCACCCTTGCTGAGATTAATGGCATGTGCCACCGGCAGAGGTTTTTCTGTTTTAAGATTTATTTACTATGTATACAATGCTCTGCCTGCATGTATCCCTGTGGGCCAGCAGAGGGCGCCAGATCTCATTACAGACGGCTGTGAGCCACCATGTGGTTGCTGGGAATTGAACTCAGGTCTCTGGAAGAGCAGCTGGCCTCCAGTCCGTCAGCTAACTTATTGAGCATCCCCACTGACCTGGAAGCTTCTGGAAAGGTGGTCCACATGTGTTTAACTCTTGACTCTAGGGGTCTACCCTAGAGGAATGGAACCTGGCCTCCAGTCTGCCTAGACGCTTGGGACAGATTCCTTGTCAACGGTATAGGACACCTGAAGTAGGATATCCACATTCTATTTTGTTTGCTTTCTTTTTTGTTTCTCAAGACAGGGTTTCTCTGTGTAGCCCTGGCTGTCCTGGAACTTGCCCTGTAGACCAGGCTGGTCTCAAACTCACGGAGGTCCGTCTGCCTCTGCCACCACCGCCCGTTTCCATATTCTCTTTCACTGGCTTGCTCCATGGCCATTGCTCAATAAGCCCTTTCAGAGACACTCCTTCCTACTTACATTTCCTCAATTGACCACTAGGTGGTGGTAGCACGTGGCCTGATTGTCCCAGCACCACCTCCCTAAATGCCCTATCCTGGGCCCTGTTACATTCGGACAAAAAAAGCAGGGTGGTTAATAATTTGCTGAAGGAGGATATCCTCTCCCGAAACAACTTCTTGTCAACCTATCACATTCTTGGCATCTGTGTCATGAACTTCAGAAAATTCTTGCTTGATTTTCTTGTTTAGGTTATAATTCAGTCTGCATTTGAAGGTGGGAGAGAGAGACAGAGAGAGAGAAGATACCGAGACAGGGAGAAAATGATTAATGAGCATTGTAGGAAAGCCACAGGGAGAAGATGCTCACAGGCACACCCTGCCTCACCCCCAGACATCCCACTTCCTCACCAGTCAAGAGCTGGGGCTGTGGGCGGAACACTGGAATGCAGGGGTGAGGGGGTGATGAGGAGGCTGCTTACTGAGGTCAGGACACAGACTCTGCTCTTTAGGAGGTTATGGTCTGGTGGTGGACCAGGAATCCATAAAAATTAAGTGCTAAACTCTAGATTCTGAGGCCATGGTGAGTGCAGTTGAGATTTGTTCTCTCTCTCTCTCTCTCTCTCTCCTCTCTCTCTCTCTCTCTCTCTCTCTCTCTCTCTCTCTCTCTCTCTCTCTCTCTCTCTCTCTCTCTCTCTCTCTCTCTCTCTCTCTCTGTTTCTTTCTTTTCAAGACAGTTTCTTTGTATAGCTCTGTAGACCAGGCTGGCCTTGAACTCACAGAGATCCACCTGCCTCTGCCTGCTGAGTGCTGGGATTAAAGCCTCCACGAGGCTGAGATTTGTTCTGTTTCAGGCAGGATTTTACCAGGTAGCCCAAGCTGGAGTGAAAAACCCCCATGAGTTCCTGACCATCCTCAAACTTGTGATCGTTTCCTGCGTTCTTGGGACAATAGACTTGTGCCACCACACATGAAACAGACAAGGAAAAAAGACACCAGGAGTGTGCAGCCTGAGAAGGCTGAGGGACTGTCATTTGTCTTACGCAGGTGACACTTCCTGAAACCTTTCTTCCTTGAGCCCATACTGAGCACTTGGCTTTTTGGATGCAGGATTTGAATAGCCCAAGGTGTTCAGCCCAGGAATAGCAGCAAGGCTTGTCTTGAGGGGCTGGGGAAATAGAGTAATTATAGACTTGGGTAGAAATAAGTATTCTCCCATCTCATGGAGCCAGTCTCCACAGTTCATACACCGGGAAAGAGGGACGGAGCACCCAGCCATTCGGGAGATACTAATATAAAACATAGTCTGTATGTGTACAGACATCGTGGAAGGTCAGCACAAGCTAAGATGAAGAAAATGAGTTCCAGAACAACATATATGGTAGCTCCTCTGTAATTTTAAAGGGTATCACTTCTAGTTGTATACCACTGTATACCACTAAAACAGATTTCCTGGAAGACACTTCCAAGGAATGCATGTAGTGTTGTTTTTTTTTTTTTCCTTCGAGGGTGGGGTTAAAAAGAGGGGGGAGAGTTTTAAAAATGACAAATTTACTTTTACCTCCTACTCTCAGGTTTTAATAATTGTTATCATTTCTGCAATGCAGAGTTAATGAAAATAAAAATGAATTTGTATTCAGGAGGCAGCAAAGACTGACTAGAAGGTAGCAAATGTCAACATCGTGACTAAGGGCAGATTCTGGAAGACTATGACTGAGGGTTTGCACGCGATTTTCCGTTATTTTCGTCATAATTCCAGCCTAAGTTGCTGCTCCTTTCTCCCCTACCTCCTTCTGAGACAGGATCTCATGAGCACAGGGAGATCTAACGCCTTCTCTCCGTATTGCTAAGGATGACCCTTGACTCTCTGCTCCTGATCCTATGGCATCCTCTTCCTTGGTACTGGGTTGTGAGCCAGTGTGCTGGGTTTATGTGATGACTTTGAGCCCAGCACGCAGAAAAGCAGACTACATCCTACCTCCCAGTCCTTGGAAGAGGCTTCCTCTGAGGGTGGCAAGGTTGCTGGAGAGCTGGCTCAGTGGGTAAGAACAACCCCCTCTTCCAGAGGACTTAGTTGCCTTCAAAGTGCCCGAGTTTGACTGTAGCTTCAGCCCAATCTGGGAATCTACACTTTTGGCCTCTACAGGAACCAGCACTCATGTGCACATACTTACACATACATGCACGAATTAAAAAAAAAACAACCCAAAACTCTCTAATTTTTCTTTTAAGGTTTTACTCCGTCTCTGTGTAGGTGTGCGCACTTGTGTGCAGTGCTTATAGGGGCCACAGGAGGGCAGCAGCACACCACCTAGCTGTGAGCCACCCACTGTGGGTGCTGGGAACTTAGCAAGACCGGCTCCAGCTGCGTGTGTGTGTGTGTGTGTGTGTGTGTGTGTGTGTGTGTGTGTGTGTGTGTGTGTGTGTGTGTCTGTGTCTGTGTGTGTCTGTGTGTGTGTAGTTTTACAGGGCAGCTAGAAAGAGAAGACACCGAGGCAAAGACATTAAGTGATTGGTGCAGGGGAAATACAGGTGCTCAGTATGGGCTCAAGGAAGAAAGGTTTCAGGAAGTGTCACCTGCGTAAGACAAATGACAGTCCCTCAGCCTTCTCAGGCTGCACACTCCTGGTGTCTTTTTTCCTTGTCTGTTTCATGCAGATTTCGCTAGGGCCGCAATCCTGGGTGAATACCTAGCAGGAAGCCCTACAGGCATCCACTGACTTGTGCCTCGGCCTGGCACGGTGTTAGGCAGGCGGCGGAAGCCGGATAAAGGGAAGAATAATCCACCACCACGAATGAAAACGAAGAAAACCTGCGGCATATTTCAAAGGGAGGAAAGACAGCAGGCCTTGACTCGAGCGAGGCTGTCAAGGCTGGATGCGGGAAGGCTGGACACCGTGGAATTGGTCTTGGGGAGACTATAAAGACCGTAGCGCATGGCCCTGGGCAAAGTCTCCCAGCGCAAAGCCGAAGCTCTCATCTGGGGAAAGGCTGTCATTAAAGGACAAGTCGGTCTTCTCTTCTCTGCAGTGACAGGCTGGAGTGGGGGTCCTCCCTGACTGGCGCTTAGCAGGGAGATGGCCTTGGCGCACTGGCCGGCCCCTGGCCCTTAAGGCCGGTCCACAGCAGAGGACGTCCCCGCCGAGTGTCCCCAAGTTTCGCTTCAGGTGCACACAAAGTCAGACTAACGGCCACAGCCTTCAAGCATCGCCCAGAGGAGGGCAGGGGCCGGAAGCACGTTCGCCGGCCCTAGGGACCGCCCGATGCTTTCTGGACTGCAAAGTGTCACTCCCGAGCGGCCGAGCCTGGGGACAAAGGTCCGGCACTCGGCAGACAGGCCCCCGGGACCGGTGTCTGGAGAGCTCCACAGCCAGCCCCTCGTCCCAATCCCGGCTCGGCACCGGAATCCCTGGCGCGGTGGGAGGCCAGTCGGGAGGTATCACAATCAAAACAAACAACCAACAAAAACCGAGCCCGACCTCTCAGGGCGAAAGGGGTGGCGGCGGTGGCCGTTCCCCAACCCCACCCGCGGGTGAGTCACCTCCTCCCAAACCAGAGCCTGCCTCTCCCGCGCCCGTGCCAGGCGGGCAGGGCTGGGCGGGTCCAAGGTGGGCTCCGTCCCTGAGCCCCGGGCGGGCCAGCAGCCCGACAAGCTCCGGCGTGTCCCCGCGGGTGTCCCTGTTTACTCTGCGCCCCGAGCGAGGTGGGGGCGGGCGCACGCGGGCCTCCTCCTCCACCCCGCCCCCGAGGCCGCAGGCCCCAATCCCGGGCCGGTCCTTACCAGGTCTCCAAATCAAAGCTCAGCCTCCTCTCCCGCACCTTCCCCGCGGGCTAGCCGCCCGCCCCCACCCCGATCCCGGCTCCCCAAGGACCCCACGGACGGGATCTGAAGTCCCTCACCCTCCCACCCTCGCCCGGCTCCTCCGGCTCTCGGGAGCGTGGGGAGGCGGCCGCAGTCCCGGCACGGGCGCCCCGGGACTCCCACTCCCCGGCCGCGTCCCACAACTCCAAAGCCGGGCGCGCGCGCCTGCGACACCCCCTCCCCGGGGCAGCGCGCCAGACCAGCGCATGCGCGTCCTCGGGATTGCCGCGTAGCTCTTCTCCCCCCTCCCTTTTTTTCATTTCCCCGCCCCTTCCCTCCTTCCCTCCTCTCCCTGTCCCCTCCCTCTCCCGTCTCAGCACCCCTCCCTGTCTCCTCCCCCCACCCCCCCGCGGCACTTCAGTCCGGGGAGCAGCGGTGTGAGCTCCAGGCCGGCGCACTGAGGAGGCGGAAACGGGGGAGCCCCCAGTGCTCCATCAGGCCCCTACCGAAGGCACCCCATCGGGTCCACGCCCCCCGCCCCCCACCCCGCCTCCTCCCAATTGTGCATTTTTGCAGCCGGAGGCGGCTCCGAGATGGGGCTGTGAGCTTCGCCCCGGGAGGGGGAAAGGAGCGAGGAGTAAAGCAAAGGTGAAGGGTTCGAATTTCGGGGCAGGGGGCGCACCCGCGTCAGCAGGCCCTTCCCGAGGGGCTCGGAACGGTGCCTTTTCACCTACGCCCCTGGTTCGCCGTGTAAGGAAAGGATAAGAATAGAAGAAGCCGGGGAGAGGAAGATAAAGGGGGACCCCCCAATTGGGGGGGCCGAGGACGAGAAGCAAGAGGACCAGAGGGTGGGGGCTGCTGCTTGCGTCGGCCCACACCATGCTGACCCCGCCGTGGATGCTGCTGCTGTCCCTGCTTTCTGCTGTGGTCGCCGGGGCCACTATCGAGGGTGAGTGAGATTCCGCGGCCCCCTTGGAACCCTGGGGGCTCCCCCTTCCCAGCCCCCACTCCTGCGTCTGGATGGGGAAGGGAGACGCGGGAGGGGGTGCCTTTTGTTATCCCAGTCCAGCTGACACAGCAGCGGCCTGACTGGGGGCGGGGATGGGGTCTGATTTGGGGGATGGGAGCCTGGGACAAATGATGCTCCCAGGGCCCCCCAGCCCAGACAAAGACCAGAGGCCTGCAGGCAAGGGGTGCTCCCCTTTTCCTGATCTGCGATTGAGAGGCCTTCTCTTCCTATTTCTGGCAGGGGAGGGCCTCTGCCTCCCCTACATCCTCCACCCTCCCCCCCCATCCGAATTGTGGAGGAATCCGGATTTGCTGTGTACCGCTGCAAAAGGGGGCGGAGGGCCTTTTGCAGTGGACTCTGGAGGCTGGAAGGCAAAGCTGGCTAGGGGTGCCCTGCTGGCCAGAGGGCAGGCAGGCAGGCAGGCAGGCCGGCGAGAAAGCTGTGGGTGGCGATCGCAGGCCCCTGTTTGGGTGTGAAATAAGCCCTGCACCCCAGGCAAGGGGGCCTGGGCCCAGTTCCTGGGCTGCCTGCCTGCCTGCCCTCCCAAGTGAGCCCCCCCTCTGATGGCCTGTCAGTAGCAGCCTTGCAGGGACAGAGAGGGTCTGTGATGCTCCTGACTGGATTTCCCTTCTTTAAACCTGGGAGCTTTGAGATGAGGAGGAAAAAATCAGATGTCATCATTCTGGAAGAGAGGAGAATGGTCTAGAACAGAAGATTTCTGCCTTGACACAGTGGGGGTTGGAAGAAGAGTTGGAGGTTACCGGCTCTGCTCCCACACCCCAATTCCGCGTAAATGTGCTTAAGCTCAGCCCTACCTCACCCCATGCATACACTTTATGTAGTAGTTAGGCCCGGGCTACCATGTTCTCTGGGGGAATGGCTTGTTCCTCTCTTTCCTACCAGCTGTCCCCCTCCTGCTAGGTATGAGTCACCAGTTCAAGACTTGCCCAGCCTTTGAATTGGGTTGGGCCCCTAACTTGAGGAGGGGTGAGGTTTCATTACTTCCCGTCAGGTTTGCCTTCCCACTGGGGACAACAGCCCCACGGCTCCCCTCCTGTGTCCTGCAGACCTTGCCAGGCTGGGATTGGGAAAGTTGTTTTCCCCCTTCTCTAACTTGTTTTAACTGGGAGAGAGGGGGCAGGAGGGAGCAGGAAGCAGCTGTGCCCAGAACAGTGTACTCGGTGGCCCTCAGTCATGTCAAGTTGGGGACTGTCTTGTCTGGCTTTCACCCCTAATTTCCTGCCCATGATGAGGAAATTTCAGGGCTCTGCCCTGAAAATCCTTCCAACAGGCCTGTACGCCCGCCCTCTGCCCTTCATAGTACTGTCATGCTGTGCTTTCTTCTTGGGCTCAACCCTGTGAGGGGAGAGGGGAAACCGAGGCAGAGAGCTTTGGGAAGAAGACAATATTAAGCAAGAAACAGACCCATCAGGATCCCGGGAAGTGAGCAGCTCGAGTCCCGAAGGAAGGCCCGGGTCCTAGGGCGGTTCATGCCAAGGAGCCTAAGTCTTGCACTAAGGTGATTGGTGGTGACTGAAGGACCTAGAGTGACATCTTCTCCTTAACTGTCTAGGCATGCATCTCTAAATCCTAGTTCACAGCAACTCCGCATGGTCCCTCAGGGTGGGGGCAAAGGTCAGTGGTAGACTGTTTGTCCTGACACACTGTATGCCCTGGGTTCTATCCCTGACCCCAGGGAACAGAGCACCTCCAAACACACCCATAGCCCTCCCCTCAGGGGGAGGGCAGACCTGTCCACTCTGAATGTCCTTCTCAGCTTTCCAGGGAGGGGGCCTCCTGCCTCTACTCACCTGATGGTGTAATTGCCTTTCTGCTCCTTGGGAATAGCTCTAGCTCCCCCCACCCCGTTCCTCTCCCTGTGTCTGAACTCCTACTGGGGTTCTCTGTGTTGTTGGACAAGAGTGTTCACTTGTCCTAGTAGACAGATCAAATGCACTTGCAGCCAGGGAGGATGGAAAGGCAAAGAGGAAGGCTCTGCTGAGATGAAGAGACAGTCGGTGGTAGAGCGAGCTTGCCAGGCAGCCCAGGGAGGACTTCTCCCCGGCCCTCTCCTGTCCTGCTTGAGCGTGTTATTAGTCGCTAGGGAAGGTGGACAGTTGAAGTGAGTTATGGGGTTGACATCCTGGGAGAAGGCCCCAGTCTCTGTTCTCCCTAACACCCCTGCTTAGTCCTCCTTTGAAGCCAGACACGCGTAGGAAATCCATTCTGGCAGTTATTTTGATGTTAGGGACAGATTCACAAGACAATTTCTTCTAGTCTTGTTCCTAGGGCGGGCGTTTTGTTTGTTTTGTTTGCTTTGTTACTTTGTATCACTTCCCTTTACTGGGCTTTCTATCCATGTCACCCAGGGCCTGACCTCAAGTCTGGTCCTTCCCAAACCTACATCCTTTTCCAACCCGGTCCTGAGGTTGGGCGCAGCTCAGGTGGGTCACTGAGCAAGCTTAACAGTGCTGGAGGCCCCCAGTTCTGTCCCCAGCACCAACAAAACCCAAACCTTTGCAAAGCCCTTCCGTATTCCAGCTTTACTCTTTCCTGCCTTGGCCCTGCACATGGGAACCCCAGACACACTTCCTGGATTCTCTTCTTGGGGTCTTCCCACTTCATGGATTGCTTACTCTGTCTGTGGCCCACATCGGGGTGAGGGGGGAGCTTGCTTGTCCTTGGGGAACCTAGGGCTGTTGGGTAGGGCTATGCAAGGGTCCCTGAGTTGGTGGTGACTGGTGCCAGGGAACCTGGTCCCGCCCCCTGTGTCTCTGTCCCAGATTTCAGCCTGGTTAGCAGGCTCCTGCATTGTTTGGAGAAGGAAGCAGTTGGCTCTGGAGTGTTTCCGTGCTGTGGCCTCATGGCACTGGTGTGGAGCCTCCCAGGAGGTGAGGGTTAGGGCAGAGGGGATTGTCTGTCACACTCCCATGAGATGACAGTCCTGCAGGCCTGACCTCCTTACCCGTCCCGTCCCCCCCCACCCCGCCCCCACTGTGTGAGAAGCAGCAGGCTCTGATCTGCACTCCCTTAGGTCAGAAGTTGCTGTGTTGGGACTCTCAAAGCCAGAATATTTACTGCTCTGCCCCTGTCTCAAGGGGAGGGAAGAGGGTCATTCTCTGGTTGGCCCCAGGCCAGCTGTGTCACCTATGGGCAACCTGTGCATTAAGCCCCTGTCCTGTCTGTTTTTAGCTGTGTGCTTTGCTGCCTGTCCATCTTCTTACTGGTCTCCCGGAAGCTCTGTCTCTGGCCCTCTGGGCTCATGTCTTACTTGCCTGTACGTTTTGGTCTTCCCAGGCCTGTCCTGTCCTCACCTCTGCAGACCCCCTAGATATCTGGTAGTGGCATCCCTCTCAGGCTTTGCTTCCTGCCCTCACCTCTGCTCATTCGTCCCTTCCTGCACCCAGATTGTCCCCTCCAGCTCCCCAGATTCCTCTCT
>JANBXA010000616.1:1800000-1962500 GCA_030556225.1 Cricetiscus sungorus
GCTAAAGCGTTCTCTTGCTTCACAGTACCAGGATGGGGTGGGTAGCCATGGCACCTTGGGTGTCTCCTTTGGCTGCTACACCCCCAAGGCTGTTGGGGACTGTATTCTCTGGGCTGCGCCTTTGCCACAAGAAGAAAACCAAGCTGCCCTTTCCCTCCCAGCACTTTCTTTCCCCAGATTTGAAGCTTCTCTGGCACTCGATGAGTGGCCTTCTGCCCTTAGCTTCCCAGGCCAAAGGCCTCTGCTCTTACTCAGCCCCTGGTACCAGAAGCCCCACCCCGTGCCCTTCCCGGCACCCCGCCTCCCCCTGCCCCCAATAAGTGGTGTAATCAGAGGCAGCTGTTTGAACTGGAGGAAAGGTCCCCACCCAGCTTCACCCTCCCAGTGGCCAGGATGGGGGTGAACAGGGTGAAGGACTTGCCGTCAGGACCCCAGGGTCAGTATGTTCCCTGCCTGGCCGTTCCTGGCCAAAGGTCTAAGGGTGCTATCTTTTCTCCGGGCTTCACCCAACTGCAGCCCCATCGTGTGTGTGTCCTTCTAATACCTCCAGCGCGGTTGCCCAGGGTGGTGTTTAGGGTGGAAAGAAAACTACCTGTTTTCCTTCCCTACCCCTGCATCTTCCTCACCCCTGCATCCTACCCTGGAAGAGAAAGAGCCTGGGTATTCGGCCCGGAGCCGCCTGTTAGTTTTTTGTTTTGTTTTGTTTTGTTTTTTCCACACAGGGCTTCTCTGTGTAGCCCTGGCTGTCCTGAACTCACGCTGTAGATCAGGTTGACCTCAAACTCACAGAGCTCTGCCTGCCTCTGCCTCCCCAGTGCTGGGATCACAGGTGGGCACCTCGGCCCGGCCCAAACCTCCTTGTGCTTACTCCACTTCCCCCTCCACGTGTCTGCCCCACCCCTGCATGTTGGAAGGACAGAAAGCCTCATGGAGGCACTGGCGATAGGTCGCACTCTTTGTTAACCCTTCAGGTTGATGCAAACCCTGTCTTACTGAATCCCCGTACACATACGTTCACACACGTACATTCTCCCGAACCATAACAGACACACACAGCCCCAGCCAGCACAAACACCCAGCAGACAGAGACACAGGTAGTTTGTGTAGCCCCTGTGGGTGCACTAAGAGTGGCTGCAGAACATTCAGACAGATGCCCACACACGTGTCGTGGCAGGGGCACACAGATCCAGACAGGCGCACACACGCGCGCAAACACGCACATACACACACGCACACGCGCACACACACACACACAGACACACACACGCACATACACACACACGCACATACACACACACACCACACGCACATACACACACATACACACACACATACACACACGCACACACACGCACATACACACACGCACACACAGACACACGCACACACGCACATACACACACGCACACACACACAGACACACACACACGCACATACACACACACCACACGCACATACACACACATACACACACGCACATACACGCACACACACGCACACACACACACACAGACACACACACGCACATACACACACACACATACACACACACGCACATACACACACACACCACACGCACATACACACACATACACACACGCACACACACGCACATACACACACACGCACACACAGACACACACGCACACACAGACACATGCACACACGCACATACACACACACACGCACACACACACATACACACACACAGACACACACGCACATACACGCACATACACGCACATACACACACGCACATACACGCACACACACGCACACACACGCACACACACGCACATACACACACCACACACACGCACACACACACACATACACACACACGCACACGCACAGACACACACGCACATACACACACGCACACACACGCACATACACACACACCACACACACACACGCACACACACACATATACACACACGCCACACACACACGCACACACACGCACATACACGCACACACACGCACATACACACACACCACACACACACACGCACATACACACACGCACATACACACACGCACATACACACACACACAGACACGCACGCACACACACACACACACACACAAACACACACACACACACACACACACACACACACACACACACACACACACACCCGACTATGGAAACTCCCTTGCTCAGAACCTCTGTAATCACCACTACAGGCCTCACATGCACCCTTCCCTGCACCGGGGCCAGCACCAGCGAGGACACACCCTCCCACACCTTACCTATTGAGACCCTTGGTGTCACCTCATCCCTTCTGGAAACTATGGAAATTCAGAGGGATGTTATCAGTAGGCCATGACCTTGGACCTTTCTAGATCCTCCCCTAGGCCTTTGCTCTGTGTTGGAAGCCTGGAATAATACTGCTTAAGAGAAATACAATATAAGTCACATGAGCAGTTTCGAAACTTCCAAGTAGCCAGATTATAAAAGGAAACAGCTAAAATTAATTTGATCTCTTTATCAAATGCACCCAAATACCATTTCAGTATGCCATTACCTGTGTGTAATTAGTAGAGATCTTTTGATACTTGATATAAAAAACTAGTATATATTTTATATGTAGGTTTTGGTTTTTTTTTTTTTTTTTTTTTTTTGAGACCTGCTTTCTCTGTGTAGCCCTGGCTGTCTTGGAACTCACTCTGTAGACCAGGCTGGGCTTGAACTCACAGACATCTGCCTGCCTCTGCCTCTGCCTCCCGTGCTGGGATTAAAGGTGGGCAGTACCGAGCCTGGCTTGATGTATGGTTTAACTCAGGGTTTGAGAACTGCTCATGGCTGGTGCTGTGTATATGAACTGGATACCTGGTGCCTCACTCAACGCCCCGCTCTGTGCTCGGAGAACCACGGAAAGATAGCCTGTTTGTCACCTGATCTCCCCTTCTGCCAGGGACTGTGTTTGCTTAAACTCATCAGAACCTTTCATGTCTGCCTTCTTCCTGCTCTCCTGACTTATAGACTACTGAGGCTTCGGGATCCATAAGCGTGGAGCATTGAGGGTAGGCCCTCGCTTTCCCCTTCACGCGGTTGTGAGATGTGGCGCCACTGCTGTGAACGGAGGCCGCGGGTAGACGGGTCCATCTGGTCCCTAAGGCCTCTTGAAATCCAAAGTGTGTGGCTCAGAAATGCCGACCTTGGTTTATCCCTCACCTGCCCCAATCCAGGGCAGAGGTGACTGAACGTCCGTCTCCGGCATCTTGGTCATGCTGTTACATCTGTTTGCTCCCAGGCCCCCAAAGCAAAGCCCAGAGATGCCAACCAAATGAGCACAATTGTCTGGGGACCGAGCTGTGTGTTCCCATGTCTCGTCTCTGCAATGGGGTCCAAGACTGTATGGATGGTTCGGACGAGGGTGCTCACTGCCGAGGTAAGGGCGCCGCGCACTCCTGTGCTGGGGTGCGTGATCGCTTGGCGCAACATTTGGTGGGACGTCACAGCTCAGGGTTCAAGGGCCACCCTTGCCCTGTCGTGCATGCGTCTGAGACCTGGTCCCACTCCCATGTCCAGGCTTGTCAGTGAATTTAGCGGGTGCCTTGGAGCTTGATCAGGCTGCCCTATGGATGCCTGTTGTGGACACTTTTCTTCTTGCTGTGTATCCCAACAAGTCAAGCCCGTTCTCTGCGTTTTTATTCTCTCCAAACGCTTTCCTACATGACTCCTGGGTGTGGACACATAGGAGCGGGGATGTTGTCATCAGAGCTAGGGTTGGGGACCGCGGCTTTGCCTCACTGACCCTGCCAGGGTCCTAGAAGGCATCCCTCAAGAGCTGCAAGTCTTAGAGGCTCCAAGAGTCGCTCTGATTCTCTCTTCCCATACAGTCTCGAAGCCGGTTGACCGGAAAGCCATTGAGACTGAGGAGGGGACAATAGTGGCGAGGCTGTGGGTTTAAGAGGCCTCCGTGGCGTGGGGAGTGCCAGCCTCCAGGCCTGGCTGCTAGTCTGTCGCTTGTCTTCTGCCCTGGGTTCTGGGCCTGCAGCAGGCAACCTTTGACAGACCTCGAGGAGAGTCATGGGGTTGGGGGTGGGGCCAGTGTCATATGTCATAGGCATGTCAGAACCATCTGCTTGGAGGAGAGGGAGGCACATCTGGATCCTGTCACTTGGGCAGGGGCTGTGGAGCGAAGGGGTTTGTGGGAGATTTTTCTCGCCGTTCTTTTGGCTGGTTTCATCTGGAGCTGTTGGGATGAGATACAGAAAGTAAGTTTGGGGCTAGCTTCAGCCCGTGGCCAGTTTTAACCAGCATCGTGTGTCCAGGGTTGCTTTCTTTGCCAATACATTTTTAGTTTCAGAAACAGACAAGATCTTGGCTTGGAACTTCCTCTCATATTAGACACACATAACACAACCCCCCAAGACGGCTTTTCCAGATTTCCCACCACAGGCAACATTTACCCACTTGGTGAAAACTGGAAAGGTGCTGCCTGATCAGAGAGAATAGCCAAAGCTGTCCCCTTCCCCCTCTCCGCCCCGCAGGCTTCAGGCTTACTGCGTTAAACACCTTAACCTCTCCGAGGTTCTCTCCTAGGTGGGGGTGTGAAATACTTGGACAAAGGGGACCTTGTGGCCTAGCTGCCTGGCCCCGAGCAAACCCTTAATTGGGTCGCTGGCCCAAGGGGGTGCACAGTTCTCCCGCCTCTCCCTACCCCTGTCTTCCCCACTGTGTCTCCCCGAGGAAGTGGGTCACCGTGGAAGGAGGAACTCATCTTGTTCTTCCCCTTCCCCCATCTGGACCCTGGTCTTCCCTCAGAGGCCCCCAGAGTTCAAGGGTGACTTAGGACAGTGCTTCTAGGCCAGAGGGCAGAAGTGGTTGCATTGCCGGCTCCTTCTCCATCCTCGGCTGGAGCTGACACAGTAACTCCTTCAGCTGCAAACCCAAGGCACACGAAAGGAACTGTCTCTTCCGCATCGGAATACCAGAGGCCATCCTGCGGGTGGGGTGGGGTGGGGATAGGGAGGCCTGGATGGTCTAGGTGACAGCAGAGAGAGGCAGCTGCCAATCTACAGCTCTGTGTGTGACCTTGTGCCTGCCACATTGGCCATTTCTAGAATTTGCAAAATAATGCGCTTGCTGTCCTTGGGTACTGCGGCCTTTCCTTCAAAGCAGCTTCGGGAGGGTGACTGCAGACGGGGGCAGTTTGCAGTCTTGGGGTGTCCTGAGTGTGTCTCACTGCCCTTGTGCAGAGCTCCGAGTCAACTGTTCTCGAATGGGCTGTCAACACCACTGTGTCCCCACACCCAGTGGACCCACCTGCTTCTGCAATAGCAGCTTCCAGCTTCAGGCAGATGGCAAGACGTGCAAAGGTACGTGAACGTGACTGCCCGTGAGGGAGCTGGCTGCCAGGTGGGTTGAAGCCGGGCTGGGCTACGGGAGGAAAAGACAAAAAAAAAAGGGTCCAAAGGACCCAGACGTAATGTGGCTATGCGCCCTAAGATTGCTTTCAGTATACCTGCAAGATTTCTTTTTGCCCATGAATTTTGTTGTCAAAAATTAAAACATTAGCCAGATGGTATGGCTCACACCTGTAATTCCAATACTTGAAAAGCTGAGGTAGGTGGATCTCTGTGAGTTCCAGGACAGCCTGGGATACACAGTAAAAACTTCAACTTTTCTCAAAAAAAAAAAAAAAAAAAAAAAAAAATCAAAGTCAGGTGGTAGTGGGCACATCTTTGATCCTAGCACTCTCAAGGTAGAGGCAAGCGGATCTCTGTGAGTTCAAGGCCAGCCTGGCCTACAGAGTGAGTTCCAGGACAACCAAGGCTACACAGAGAAACCCTGTCTCAAAAACAAACAAACAAATAGATGAATTGTCTTCAATCCTGATCCCATCTCTCCGGAGGCAAAATCTCCTAGTTTGCAAGCCCTCTGCTGTGCATGTGCTCACCGCAAACCTAATTGTAAGTCCTGCTGTGTGCGTGAGCCTTTTCTTTCCATAAGTCACTCCGTACTGTAGGTATCACTGTTTGTGCTCCTCAGTACATTCTAGGGCCCCCTCCCTCCCCCTTGATAGTTTGTAGAGATTTAACTCATTCACTGAAAAACCACTTGACGCAGCTGTGACCACAGTTTACTTGGCCATTTCCCTATTGATGAGTAAGATGTTCCCAGTTTTTCCTGTGTCACAAACAATGCGAACTTTGCTGTTTTAAATTTGACTGCCTCGTGTCTGTGCAAATGACACCTTCTCATGAAGCTGGACCTGACTACTCCATAGCACACCCCACAACCAGCTTTCTCTGATTTCTTTCTTCTGTTTTTTTAAATATGTGTCATTGATTTGCTACATACATGTATGTGCACCGCATTCATACGTGGTGTTTGTAGAGGACAGAACAGGGTGTTGGATCAAAACAGCACTAACTTTATGGGATGGTTGTGAGACACCCTGTGGGTGCTAGGACCTGAACCCAGGTCCTCTGCAAGAGAAACAAGTGTTCTTAACAGCTGAGCCACCTCCACAGCCCCTCTGCCTTTTTTTTTTTTTTTTAAAATATTATTTCTATATGTATGAGTGTGAAGGCAGGGTTAAGCCACTACCTGAGTGTTTTGCCTACGTGTGTGTTTGTGTCCCACATATGTACTTGGTGCCTGAAGAGGTCAGAAGGGGCCTTAGGAACCCCTGGAACTGACATTACTGATGGTTCTGAGTCACCACGTGGTGCTGGGAACAGAACCTGGGTGCCCTGGAAAAGCTGTGAAGCCATCTCTGCAGCTCCTGGCCTTTTGTTTTGAATGCAGTGCTAGGGATCAAACCCAGGGCCTTGCACATGTCTAGGAGGCACCCACCACTGATGCACACAACAGTCCTTCTTTGCCTGTGTTTTTCAAAAACACTAGCCATTTCTTACTGTGCTAGCTACCACCTCTAACCCACGCTTTACCTCATACGTCCTTTATTATAACGTCAGCCTTCCATTCATTACCAGAATGTAGGTTTCACGAAGACAGCAGTGAGGCTCTGTTTTCAAATTCATTGCTACATCTCCCACCCCTGCCTCATCGGTTACCCCAAGAAATGTTTTCTGAGTGAACCGGTGATGGAGCAGAGTAGATCCCAGACCTCTCTCTCCTGGGCAGTGGGCTTGCACATTCTGAACCTGCCATCGACGCAGCTGTGATGTCTCAGGGCGCCTCCTGTCCTTTTCTCTCCTCCCAGATTTTGACGAATGCTCAGTGTATGGCACCTGCAGCCAGCTTTGCACCAACACTGATGGTTCCTTCACCTGTGGGTGTGTCGAAGGCTACCTGCTGCAACCTGACAACCGCTCCTGCAAGGCCAAGAACGGTGGGTGGGGCTGCCCCATGGCCACTGCGCCTGGGGCCCGCAGCCGAGGTCCCCAGTGAGGAGTGGCCCCGAGTCACAAGTCCCAACTGACCTCTCTGTGTTCCGTCTTCAGAGCCGGTGGATCGGCCTCCTGTGCTGCTGATTGCCAACTCCCAGAACATCCTAGCTACGTACCTGAGTGGAGCCCAAGTATCCACCATCACGCCCACCAGCACCCGACAGACCACCGCCATGGACTTCAGTTATGCCAACGAGACCGTGTGCTGGGTACACGTCGGGGACAGTGCTTCTCAGACACAACTCAAATGCGCCCGGATGCCTGGCCTGAAGGGCTTTGTGGACGAGCATACCATCAACATCTCCCTCAGCCTGCACCGTGAGTTGCCCATTCAGAGGGCAGGGGAGACGGGCGAGAGACCCTTCTTGGGAAAATTAGGCAGCATGAGCCCTGCTTGGGTCAGGAGCCCAATGAAGAGGCTGAGATAGGGGCTTGATGCCTGTTTGTGGAGGAGCAGAGCCATGCCTATTGTCCTGTTTTGTCCTGCTACACCCTGAGCTGGCTTTTGCACTTCTGGTCCAGGACTAAGGCAGGCCTTGGTGGAGAAATGAATGGTCACTCTCCAGGGACCAGGGACTGTCCCGTCTTTGAAAGAGGAGTGTGGATTAGACCACAGAGGGGCTTTCCCATACAGCCTGAACTAGGGGCCGGGGTGGGAGGGTAGGGGGGGGAGCTAAGGATCTGGAGGAGGGTCAGGGGAGCCTGAGGCTGGCTTAGTCTGGGCTATGGCTAGTCCTCTTACCCCCAGGAGTATGGCGAAAGGACCTCCCACCGCTGGGTAGGTGCCAAGTCCCTGAGCCTGTTTCCGGTCCTTGGCAGTCAATGAGAAGAAGGGAGGAGCCATGAGCCACTTAAGCATTTAGGACATGCTGGCCGTTCCCGTTCAGGCTATCTGCCTAGGCGGCTTTACTGTCCTACACTGAAGAAGGGCTCACGGGTGGGCTCACACGTAGCTGACTGCCGATACACTCCAGTGTTGTTACACAAACAAAGAAAAACTACTTCAGCTGGCAGACTCACATTCCCCGAGGGCCCACAAGGGCTGGCCTGTGGTTGATCTGTCCCCAGCCCTCAGATGTAGTTGGATCTCTGACCCCGAGTAAACCACAGCTCCCTACATCACAGGGTCGGTGCTAGTCTGTCCAGGTCTGATAAACTGGAGTGAAAGCTAGTGGTAAGGAAAGGACACGACTTAGGGACGTGAACTTCGGGGTACTGTTTTTGTTTATTTGTTTTGTTTTTGCTGGTGCCAGTGCTGAGCCCAGGGGCCTCGCTGGCAAGCTCGAAGCATATGTTCTGTAGCCACAGCTCCTGCAGTAGGGTCCATGAAGTTATGAAGGATTCGCTCGCGGTGAGAGGGGACCTTTTGAGGACGGTGGGGACAGAGGGGCCCTGACTGTCTGTAGCCTCGGGATACTGTTCAAACAGTGGCCCTGGCTCCCATTGCTATCGGCATCCAAGGGTCCGCCCGTGATTAGATGGATGTGTGTCCTTCTGCAGTGCTGGGTTCAAGGCTGCCAAGCACTGAGGGTTGGGCTGCTCAGGAAGGAACCCTGTGTGGTGAGGTTGGAGACAACTCCCCTGTTAGTGTTCTTCATTCCCTCTCTACAGGCCTGCCTGGGCAAAGAGATGTGGTGGCCTTTTGTACAGGCTGGCCTCAGGGCCAGACAGTGGGACACTGCTGTGCCCTCGGGAGACCTTCTCCACTTCTGCTCTGGCCTGGTCCACTCTCCTGACTTCCTCCCCACAGAAGCAGGAAGTAACCTTGGGTAGATACCCTCCCTTGGCAAACAGATTTCCCTTGCCTCCCTAGGCTTCCAAACTTTACTGGGCCTCTGGGGCAGAGTCCAGGACCTGAAAGAGACCAAGGTTCTTGGGGAAGCAGTCAAGGGGAGAAGGAGCAAGCAGGCCCCCTCCCTACCTTCTGTCCCTCCCCCCCCCACCCCTACCTTCTGTCCCTCCCCCCCCTACCTTCTGTCCCTCCCTCCTCCCCTACCTTCTGTCCCTTCCTACCTCACCCCTACCTTCTGTCCCTCCCTCCCCCCCTACCTTCTGTCCCTTCCTACCTCACCCCTACCTTCTGTCCCTTCCTCCCCCCGTCCCCTTCCTCCCTCCCCCCGCCCCCTCTACCTTCTGTCCCTTCCTCCCCCCGCCCCCTCTAGCTTCTGTCCCTTCCTACCCCCCCCCGCCCCCTCTCCTGACGCCAGAATGTCTGGCTGTCACCATGAGGATGGTTGTTTGCTCCCATCCCACAAACTAATTATGGGCCCTGGGTTGAGGATGTCGGAAGTGTGTCTGTAACACCCCCCCCAGTACCTCCCCTTCCTCAGGAGGAGGCCTGCCCTGGGGTCAGGGAACTTCAGGGGCCCAGGGACACACCTGTGAGCAGGGGGCTGTCCCTGGAGGATGGAGGAAAAGTCCCCCACCTGGGCCTTCTCAGTCCTCCACGGTAGCTCTCCCTACAATCTGCCCACCCCTCCCCTGTGCCTGGGATCTCTGAGATCCCAGGGACATGCCTAAGGCAGGGTAGTGGGGCGTCAGGAGGTTAGGGTACAGTCTTAGATGTCTGAGAGGTGGGGAGCCAGTGAGGACAGCTTGCTGGTGTTGGGAGATGGGGGAAGCCTGCCTCAGAGGGACCTCTGCAAACAGAAATAGAAGGCAAAGAAGGAAGGAAGTCCGAAAAGGAGCCTGTTCACATGGGTCCCGAAGCACGAAGCATGGGCGGGTCCGGTCTGCTCCGCACTCTCCAGGGCCCATTCTCTCCTCAGATGGGACGGGCTGCGGTCACATTGGCCTAGGCTGCCTTGCCTTGTCTCTTCCCCACCTCTGCTGCAGCCCATACCCACACTCTCCTGCCTAGTGAACCGGGAGACCTGAAGTTCCCAGGCCAGAAAGGAGGGCAGAGGTCTGGCAGTGTAGCTCGTGGCAGGCCCTGCGTCCCATCCCCAGTGCTGAAGAAAAAACCAACAGTGGGGTTAAGGGCGGAGAAATGGCTGGAGCCCACGGCTCCATACAGCAAGAGCCTTACTTCAGATCAGTAAGGGCTTTTCAGAGCATTCCGTCGCACCTCTAGATGGATTGTTGTGTTCATTTCAGTATGCACAAGCTTCTAAAAGGACAACCTGTGAGAGGCCTTCCCTGTGTGGGTCCTGGGACCTAATTCGTGCGATTCAGCTAAGCAGTTAATCCACTCACCATCTCACCAGCCCTGATACCAGGCTTTGTAATTTGAAGACAGTGTACCCCAGGTTACTTCCAACTTGTTACACAGCCAAGGCTAGCCTTGAACTTCTGATCCTTCCTGCCTCTGTCCCCCACCCTAGCTGTAAAGTTATGTTCTTATCTGACGTTATCACTAGGAAATTCTGTGATATTATTACTATACTGTGATGTTATTACTAATTTTCTGTGTGTGTGTGTGTGTGTGTGTGTGTGTGTGTGTGTGTACTTATGTGTATATGTGCATGTAGTCTGCACCATGCATGTCGAGGCTGGAAGTCAATGTTAGATGTCTTCCTCCATAGCTTTCAACCTTATTTTTTAATTATTGTAACACATGTATGAGGGTTTTGCCTGCATGTGTGTCTATGCATGTTTAGTGCCAAGGAAGCCAGAAAATGGTATCAGATCCCTTGAACCCCATGTTCCAGACAGTTGTGAACCACCACCACCTAGGTACTGAACCCAGGGCCTCTGGAGGCGTACAGGTCCCCTAAACCACTGAGCCACCTCTCTAGCCCTGTTCTCTGCCTTGTCTTTCTTTCTTTCTCTCTTTCTTCCTTTCTTTCTTTTTTTTTTTTTTTGAGGTAAGATCTCAGGGAAACTTGCAAGTTCAGCTAGACTGGCTGGCCAGCCCAGGGGTCCTGTTTCTGCCTCTCTGGTGCTGGGATTACACATGTGCACTGCCAGGACCACCTTCTTAAAGTGTTTTTAGAGACAAAGTCTTGCTGTGTAGCTCTGCCTAGCCTGGGGTTTGATATGTAGACCAGGTTGGCCTTGAACTCACAGAGATCTGCCTGCCTCTGCCTCCTGAGAGCTGGAACTAAAGGCGTGCACCACCACTTCCAGCAACAAATAGCTTTTAAGAGTAAATGCTGGGGACAAAGCTCAGGCCCCCATGCACAGGGTGCGAGCCCTTTGTTGACTGAACCGTCTCTCCATCCCTAAGTACACTCTAGCCCAGGCTGGCTCTAACCCATGACATTCTCTCCCATGGGCTTTCCACACGCTGGGCTTGCAAGTGTGAGTCACCGTGCCCATGCTTAGAATCTGTAATATATAAAATCGTGAGTAATTAATACTGTAAGCTGCATATCACGTATTTGGGAAGTGATGCATGAAAGTCAGTTTTGAAACTGACAGCTAAGGGAGTCAACAGGCCCGGTGTTTCCAGAGCCCAGAAAGGGTCTTCCCGTCCCATGAGTAGAAGGAGTAGTCAGTCTAGTGCCCCACCCCCACCCCACAAAACATGGGCCTCTCTCCAGCTTAAATTCCTCAGCCGAAGGACTCTGGATGTCTCCACTGAGGAAGGGTGAGGCTTTGGGACGGGTGAAGCTGCAAATAGTCCTGGAAGGGGGTAGCATCTGATGAAGCTGTTGGGGACTGTGTGCCACAGGGCAGCCTGGAGTGTTTGGTGGGTCCCTGGTGTTTTCCTCCCAGGACCGAGGTGCTGAGTGAGGAGGGAAGGCCCAGCAAAGGACCATACACTGCAAGCACCAGGGTCGCAAAACAAATCCCCAAGCCCAGCTGGCTTACTGTGCTTTTCCCCTCCCTCCTCTGCACCTTCTATGGGGGTTAGAGTGGAGTGGGTGGGTGTGTTTAACAAAAGATCCCAAGAGGAAATGGAATAGTGACTTTTCTAGAGGGGAGGCAAGTAAACACGGGCACCCCGGCCGGGCCTGTGACGTACAGAAAGGGGGCGTTGTACCCTTACCATGTCGGGCACCCACCCTTTCTCCGTCCCATGCTGCGTTTACAGAACGGCTCATACCTGCAGTCCCAACACTTGGGAGGCAGAGTAGGATTTTAGTGTGTTACAGGCAAGTGTGAGCTACAGAGCGGGACCCTATCTTAAAAAAACAAAAAATTACACAAAACTCTCAAATGGGGCATTTCCAGAGTTTACATGTGAAGCCCCCCCATTGGCCTTTCTGACTCCCACAGGCTGTTGTGATATGGGGAGGTCTAGCCGCCCCCATCCTGGCACTCCGGCTTCTGGGTCCCTTTCCCGGTGTCGGTGTCACTAACAGCTCTTCCTTGCTCCTCCTCCCCCGGCCAGCGCCAGCCCTGTGTCTCCGGGCCTAGATCCAGCCTTGCCCTCTCCTCCCCCGCTGTCTCCTTGAAGTTCCTCCCAAGCCAGCCTACCCCCAGCTCTGTCCTCCCTGTGTTCAAGCCAAAGGAAGTAACTTAAGCAAGACAGACGTTTCAGAGCCCAGCGAGAATTTCTCAGTCGTGCAGAGACCCTCAGTCAGGCAAAGCAGAATTCAGGCATTCACCCACAGGATCCTGGCTAGATGTCTGAGCAGGGGTAGGAAGGGTACTCAGGATTTAAGTTACTGGTAAGTTCTGGACTTCCTGGTGAAACAAGCAAGAGCTGAAGTCAAGATTTGGTAGCAAACGGGAACACGAGGCCATGTTATTTAGTAACGCCTGCCAGCCCTGCCTCGCTGGCCAGATCCCTGAGTGGGATTGCAGACCGTCCTCTGCCAATGTCCTGGGGCCACAGAAGGAAGGGAAAGGATGTCTGGCTCGGGAACAGCACGGGGAAAGACTCAGTATTCAGTAAATATTTGTTAAACCGATCAATACGTGAGTGCCTGGCACCAGGGAGGAAATGTGAGGATATGGACTGCTCTCCTCACATCTGGAGTCAGGGGAGCCCGGGGCTGCTGAAGCTATCACAGGGAAAGGCACGTTCGTTCAGTAGGTTAAATTCCTCCCAGCACGGAGGGCTCCTTTGGGCAGGCAAAGCTGCTTCCTATAGGGGAAGTTCCTCCGTGTAGGGAAGCTCCTTCCAGTCAAGGTGGCTCCACTCTGTGGGGACATTGTCTCCTTAGAACACACCGCTGCCCCATCCCGATACCCAGCTTTAGTCAGGGGGCCGCAGGCTGATGGAGATGCAGGAAGGCTTGGGTTAGGGAAGAGGGTGGCGTGGACGGGTACTCGTCCCATTTCACTGATGAGGAAACAGAGGTTGACCGCCCTGCCTGCAGCTCCATTTGGGAGGTGGACAGAGCCGGAATTCAGACCAGCAGAGCCCAGGGCGGAGCGGGGGGAGCGGGGGGGGTTTGCTGGGTGCAGATCAGCGTGAGGCCTGGAACCCAGCGTAAAGGGTTGTTTCGTCGTCCTCGAGGGACTTGGCGCATGCTCTGTAATCTTCGGGTGTACAGATGTGTCTGGAGTTACTTTTGCCAGATGAAAAGACCTCCGTTCCCCACCCACATTTCCTTCTTGTTTTACAGAAAGCAGCTGGAATCATGTAATCGAAGCTCGGGTCTTCTGGGGGTCTGCTGGGGGCCGTGTTTCTGGGAAAGAAAGCTACTTAAGAAATATCTCTTGAGCAATGTGGACGGTGGAGAGGTTGAGAAAATCTGGAGTTGTGTGTGCTGAGCCTTAGCAAGAGAGCTAAGCGCTCTGAACACTCACCGGGCTATTCTCGGGCCTGGGACTGAAAGTCCGTTTTGATGACACAGTCGGGCTGTGGTCTTTCCTTTCTGACTCATTCACCCTTCTCAAGTCCTCAGCTCCGTTCAGGAGACCGCCACGACCCTCCTCCTCTGGGCTCTCGGGCCCTTGGGTTAGTAGCTCCTCACAGGGCACGTCAGCCCTGTGAAGTAGAAGGCGACCCCTACCTTTCAGGGGCTTTATTTGTTCGTTTTTTAGCTTCGTGTCTGTGTTAGAGGCCTGTTTGAGTTAATGTGCATTGTGTGTGTGCAGACAGATACCCTGGTGCTAGAGATATAGACAGTTATGAGCCACCTGATGGAGGTGTTTGGAGACACACCCAGGTGTCAGAGGAGTGACAAGCGTTTACGCACTGAGCCATCTCTCCAAGCCCTGGTTGGTTTTTTTTGAGACAGAGTCTCATTCCACCTCTACTGGCCTTGGAGCTCACTTGTGACCTAGCCTGGCCTTAAGCTCCCGACCCTCCCTCCTCCTCCTTTTCCTCCTAAGTGCTGGGGTTACAAATGTTTGTCACTGCGCCCAGCTTCACCATCTGGGTTTATTGAGTAGGGATCCTCAGCTCCTGTAGACACAAGCCCAGGGTTTCACCTGAACCCTGAGCTGTAGGACCAAGGCCAGTCCCCAAGAGACTGCTAAGGGGCAATGAGGAATGATAATCTCAGTATGGCCTCCTTCCCGGCATAGTTTTGGAGTAGTTGCCTGTGGCTGTTGGGGGTTGAGGAATCTGAACTTTAGGAGAGAGGGAAATAATGTGGCGGGGGGGGGGCGTTGTAACAAAGGAGTTTGCTTGGGACTAATAATCTCCAGCTGCAAAAATACTAAAGGAGAGGCCAGGCTGGCCGGGAGTCATTTCTCCCAGCTTCTCACCTCCCCACCGGCCGGGAGTCATTTCTCCCAGCTTCTCACCTCCCCACCAGCCGGGAGTCATTTCTCCCAGCTTCTCACCTCCCCATCGGCCGGGAGTCATTCCTCCCAGCTTCTCACCTCCCCATCGGCCGGGAGTCATTCCTCCCAGCTTCTCACCTCCCCATCGGCCGGGAGTCATTCCTCCTAGCTTCTCACCTCCCCACCGGCCGGGAGTCATTTCTCCCAGCTTCTCACCTCCCCACCAGCCGGGAGTCATTTCTCCCAGCTTCTCACCTACCCCATCGGCCGGGAGTCATTCCTCCCAGCTTCTCACCTCCCCATCGGCCGGGAGTCATTCCTCCCAGCTTCTCACCTCCCCATCGGCCGGGAGTCATTCCTCCCAGCTTCTCACCTCCCCATCGGCCGGGAGTCATTCCTCCCAGCTTCTCACCTCCCCATCGGCCGGGAGTCATTCCTCCCAGCTTCTCACCTCCCCACCAGCCGGGAGTCATTTCTCCCAGCTTCTCACCTCCCCACCGGCTGGGAGTCATTTCTCCCAGCTTCTCACCTCCCCATCGGCCGGGAGTCATTCCTCCCAGCTTCTCACCTCCCCATCGGCCGGGAGTCATTCCTCCTAGCTTCTCACCTCCCCATCGGCCGGGAGTCATTCCTCCCAGCTTCTCACCTCCCCACCGGCCTGCTGAATGGGACCCTGCTTGGCCTTTAGGAGGTGAGGGGAGCCCAGCCGAGGGCACATATATGAGAGCAGCAACGTCGACTACCCAGAAGCGAGAGGGGCCCTCACTCAGGCAGGTCACCCCGTTTTGGGGCTTGCACAGAGCATGGCACTGCATCTGGGCAAGGCTCTTCTCATTCCCCTTGCCAACAGTGGAAGGGGGAGCAGGGCCAGGGTGTTGCCAGTCCTAGGGCTGGGCAGTGACTCAGGAAGCCGGAGGAAGAAGGAAAGAAGGCCATCTGTGCCAGCTGGTGCTGGGAAAACAAGATTTGGCTGATGAATTTTGCATACATGCCAGTGCCCCCAGACTCCCGCAGTGCCCACCAAGTAACGGGCACGCAGCCCGCGTGATTTCTAGCTGCCCTGCTGGCCGTGTGGCGCTACAGCACGGTCCCTACTTTGGAGGTGGCCCAGTGGTTTCATTTTAATCTGGTTTCTCTGTGGTAACTGCGTGTGGGGCGGCTTGGTTGACGTTAACTCTTACACTGAGCTTTCTTCCTCTGTGGCCTTGTCCCCATCTCTCTCCTTCGCCCCCACTCAAGATGGGGCACTTCTCGGGAGCCCAGAGAGCAGAGTAGGTAGGCTTGGAAATGTGTCAGCACTTGTCGGGGTAATAACTTCTCCCTGTGGCCTCCTTTTCCAGTCTTCTCAGGGTGGGGTTACCAGAGGGGGCCTGAAGAGGAAACCATTTATGAGTCTCCAATGACTGCTTGCCCTTCCCCCCGCCCTGACCTCAGTCCTGTGACTGTGAGTCAGTGCCCCGATGGCCAACTTCCCTGGATGCCACGGTTCTATTCCTTTTACCCCCTCCCACTATTAAGAAATAGCCCTAGGTCCCTGTGGGGAGGAAGGGGGTTAGGGAGGAGTTGAGCCGAGCCCACGGTTATACCTGTAGCTGTGAGGAATCCCTGTGTGCCGAGTGTGGGTAGTGTGGGGTGAGCTTCAGCCATAGGCAGATGTCAGAAAGGTGCCTTTACCTGTTGTTGAAACAGAGCAGACAAAAATATCTTCCTTAGGAATTTGCAAGTCTGGAGAGGCGTTACTTCTGAGGGAGGTATCAGGAGAGGGCATGGAAGCCAGGGTTGCATTGGGAAGGAGGCCAGCAGTCGCCCCCTCTCCCTCCCCCCTCCCCCCTCTCCCTCCCCCCTCCCCCTCCCTGGCTTAGAGTGACCATGGCAGCAGCGCTGCTCCCATCAAAAGCTCCTCTGTCTCCCTTTCTCCTGGTTTATCTCCAGGGTCCTATCTTCACCTTCCTCCTGGACTCTCTGTCCTGCCTTTCCTCTCTTCCCTGCTTCCCTGGGGTGTGAGGGAATTCAACAAGAACAGAAGAAACAGGGACACGAGGGGGAGTTTTAGTCGCGTTACTAATTCCCAACCTTGTGCCACCAATTTTGTGTCATGCTCTAAGGGCTCGATATTTTGAAATACTTGTCTCTAAGCTGGGTTCACTTATGAATTCTGCTGTCCAGTTTTCTGTTTTTTTAACTTGTGCAATGTGTACAGCTTCCAGCCAGTACTTCTCCTTAGTAAGAAACAGACTTGCCATGTACAGTGAACATAAGTCTTGCCCAAACCAAAGATATGTACTGTTTAGGTGAGTTAGGGTGCTCTCATCGAAAGTAAAGGCTACTTAGAAAGAAGATACTGGGGTGAAGTGCTAGGCTGGCCCTCCTGCCTTTTGGGACTATGGAAGCTCTCTCCTGCCGAAGGCAGGGTTAGAATTGGAATAGCCTGTCAGTCAGCCAAGGCTCCTCATCCTTCCTGCTTGTGACAACCCTGAGTCCGGGCTGGGGGCTGGGGGCTGGGGGTTGAGTATATTCGGAGATTTCCATTTGGAGAGACCAGATCCTTGGGGACACAAAGAGCATCAGAGTGTGACTCTGCCTGTGACCCCACAGGAGCTCAGGAGAAGGTGACTGTAGCTGGCTGGGGGAGGGTCAGGCCCCAGAGAGGGCGAGCTCAGAGGAGGGGTGGGTGTCTGTGGGAGGGCCTGGCCCACACGCTCTCTCCTTCACTCTGCAGACGTGGAGCAGATGGCCATCGACTGGCTGACGGGAAACTTCTACTTTGTGGACGACATCGACGATCGCATCTTTGTCTGCAACGGGAACGGGGACACCTGTGTCACTCTGCTCGACCTGGAGCTCTACAACCCCAAAGGCATCGCCCTGGACCCAGCCATGGGGTGAGTGAGAATGCCAGGCCAGGGTTCTGACCCTGGAGAGAGGGTCCCGGTACCCGAAGCCCGCGCGCCGTCTACCGTGTGAGCCCGCAGCCCGCACGCTGTCTGACGTGTGTGCCCGCAGCCCGCACCCTAACGTGTGAGCCCGAAGCCCGCACCCTGTCTAACGTGTCTGCCCCCACAGGAAGGTGTTCTTCACTGACTACGGGCAGATTCCAAAGGTGGAACGATGTGACATGGACGGACAGAACCGCACCAAGCTGGTCGATAGCAAGATCGTATTCCCACATGGCATCACCCTGGACCTCGTCAGCCGCCTCGTCTACTGGGCGGATGCCTACCTAGACTACATTGAGGTGGTGGACTATGAGGGCAGGGGCCGGCAGACCATCATCCAGGGCATCCTGGTGAGGGAGCGTTTGTCTGAAGGAAACACTAACCGGTCTTTTGGTGAGGGGGCCAGGTCTTTGTTGGGGGGTTGATCTCTAGGGCTCCCGGTAAGTGTGGACAGTAGGGACGGGGCGAGGTAGTCAACTCAGGTCTTTGGTGTGAGTGGAGCCATCAGGGATGTGGCAGAGGGGGGGGCATGGCTTTCATTCTGATGGCAGCAGACACTTCAGGCACTTTCTACTTCCTTGTTCTTACTTCATGCTTAAAATTAAGGCCCCTGGAGATGCGCAGGCAGCTGACGAAAGCTCAGAGGTGTTGGGTAATTTGCCAGAGGCTACACAACTGGGCAGCAAGTGTTTGATGCTCGCCTCTGTGGCACAGCATTCATTCTGGAGAGGCTTCCGTGAGCGGCCGTCCTTGGGGCCACTGTAGGCTTCCGTGGAACACAAGTGCATACTCAGCACCCCCCCCCAAAAGCTCTGTCAAGCTGCATCGTCCACAATCCTTTGTGCACAGAGGTTAGGGCCCGAGTCTAACACAGCTGAAAGCGTCAAAGCATCTACCGCGAGCTTAATTCTGTGAAGGACATTTTTTCCTGCCCTCGCTGGGTGGAATGGTCCACTAATCAGCACTCCAGGTGCTGGATAGCACTGTCACCGGAGAGGCAGTGTGTGTGTGTGTGTGTGTGTGTGTGTGTGTGTGTGTGTGTGTGTGTTTGGGGGAGGGGATGGTGACATCTCGTAGGAAGCTCCAGAAACTCTTTAGAGAGGGGCTTTGTGAAGGATGACTAACAAACTCCAGAATAGAGGAGTCAGGAATTGAGCGCTGGCTTAAATAAAACTGGAAGGTGAGCTCGGGAAGGTAGATGGTAGAGTTTGGGCAGAAGCCACAGGCCTGTCAGGCGAAGGAAGGAAACACTTCTGTCTCGGTGACCAAGCTCGCCTGCCTGCCACCCCAGATCGAGCACCTGTATGGCCTGACCGTGTTCGAGAACTACCTGTACGCCACCAACTCGGACAACGCCAACACGCAGCAGAAGACCAGTGTTATCCGAGTGAACCGTTTCAACAGCACTGAGTATCAGGTTGTCACCAGAGTGGACAAGGGAGGCGCCGTGCACATCTACCACCAGAGACGGCAGCCCCGGGGTAAGCAGGTCCCATGACCCCTGCAAAGCTGGCTTCGCCCCGAAGGAGTCCAGGTTTGGGACCACAGTTCTTCTAGGGGGCCGTTATCATTTTATGTTGCTTTTGGAGACGGGGTTTCTCAGTGTTGCCTTAGGCGGTCCTGGAACGCCTCCCTCCGTAGTCAAGGCTGGCCTCAAAGTCACAGAGATCGTCCTTAGTGGCCAGCCTTAGTCCTATGGCTTCCGAAGAACAAAGACCCACTCTGATGGCCTAAGCGTGAGCCGGGGCCTTGAGGGTGCTGACAGCTCTCCAATCTACCCCAGTGCGGAGTCATGCCTGTGAGAATGACCAGTACGGGAAGCCAGGTGGCTGCTCCGACATCTGCCTGCTGGCCAACAGCCACAAGGCGAGGACCTGCAGGTGCCGGTCGGGCTTCAGCCTGGGAAGCGACGGGAAATCGTGCAAGAGTGAGTGCCGAAGACTGGGAGGGTGGGGCGAGTGGGCTTGCTGGGTGTGGGGCTGGGTGCTCGGGTGTTCTCCCGCAGCCCACTGCCTCTGTGGGGATGCAAATAATCAAGGGCAGAGGTGTAAGGAGCAGTGCTCTTCCTACAGCCCGTTCGTTCGTTCGTTCGTTAGTTCGTTCATTCATTCATTCATTCATCCATTCATTCGTAGTTAGCAAACACACACTGGGTGTTTGACACTGTCCTGGCAATGAAGAATGTGTGAGGACAATAAAGTGAGCATATGACAGTGAGAGCCTCTCTGAGGATGTGCTGTCTAAGCCCAGCTCTCTCTGAATGAAGTAAGGTAGCCAGCCATAGCCACACGATTTACCTGAGAAGAGAGACGGGAACTTAAGGATGCAAAGGCCCGGAGGCTGGTGTAGGGCGCTGTGTGCAGAGACCACTGGCCCAGGGGTGTAAGTGAAGGGAGGTGTTCCTCGCTGGGATGAGAAACGGCATGATTGGGTTCATACTGAATAAGCTTACTTGGTGCTGGGCAAAGAGGCTGGGTTGCAGGAAGAAGCTAGGCGGCTATTTCTGTGGCGTGAGTAAGAGTGATGTGGTTTAGGCTAGGACGGAGGTAGAGGAAGTAAGTGGTGGAGAGTGACCAGATTCCGGTATATTTTGAAAGTACTCCTTTTAGGTCCCAGGTTTCACTACTGAATAGTGGATGCTAAAGTGACAACAGCCTCCCTTCTCCGACTTCCCATCACACATGTCAAACCCCCAGGGACACTTAGTTGTCCTAGGACTGGAGTTGAGCATGGTACCCTGGGTTCTCTTTGACCCACTCAGAGCCCCGTCTGCTCTATGTCCTGACCAGCACAGCCAAGGCACAGTCTGCGTCTCCTCAGACCCAGACTCCCAAGCTGGGTGGTGCCTATGTGTGCACGCACATGTGTGTGTGTGTACGCGCATGTGTGTGTACGTGTGTGCGTGCATGCGTGAGTGTGTGTGCGTGTGCATGTGGGGGATGCGTGTGTGTACCTGTGTGTGCATGCATGCGTGAGTGTGTGTGAGAGAGTGTGCGTGTGGGGGGATGCGTGTGTGTACCTGTGTGTGTGTGCATGTGTGAGTGTGTGTGCGTGAGTGTGTGTGTGTGTGCGCGTGCATGCGTGAGTGTGTGTGTGAGTGTGCGTGTGTGTAACTTCATGCCCTTTGTGCCTGCCTCAGAGCCTGAGCATGAACTGTTCCTCGTATACGGCAAGGGCCGGCCAGGCATCATTAGAGGCATGGACATGGGGGCCAAGGTCCCAGATGAGCACATGATCCCTATTGAGAACCTTATGAACCCACGGGCTCTGGACTTCCACGCTGAGACTGGCTTCATCTACTTTGCCGACACCACCAGCTACCTCATTGGACGCCAGAAAATTGATGGCACTGAGCGGGAGACCATCCTGAAGGACGGTAAGGTGTCAGAAGCGGGAGGTGTGTGGGTAGTGCTCCTGAGGGATGTGGCGCCCGGAGAAAGACATCAGAGCTGAGACGTCTCCCTCACAGCATGAAGAGTCCTCTGCTGACTGGCTGGCTGGGCTGGTTGGCATGGAGATGAGGGGACAGACAGGTTGACCCTTGTGTGACCTCCTTCTTGGCTGAGGATAGGTGGGTTAGGCAGCGTGGGCCGCCTTTGCCAGCCCTTGAGAAAACGTAGGGTCTCTCTGCCTTTGGCTCAGAGCCCTGGAACTGTGTGTAGCCGGCAGCCAGGAGAGGCCTGAGTCAGAGCTGGGCCTGCCAGTCCACACGTGTGCATGCAGAGAGTTCAGCTGCATCTCGTGGCCATGGGAGCCTGCACCTTGGCGTGGCCTGAGAAAAAATGTGTCCTGTTGGTTCCCTCTGACCTACTTTGGCAGGGCCACTGTGGAGTATCCTCAGAGCCGTCCCCGTGGAGGCTTCTGAGCTGTGTGTGTTTTGCCTCAGATCTGTACGTTGGGGCCCAGGGCCTGGTTCCCTAACCAGTCAGTCTGGCTGATTGATGCCAGTCACGGCCCTGCCTGTGCCCTGCTCCCCACGTCCCCTGCAAGCCAGAGAGCCTCAGCAGTCAGCAGTCATGAGACTGTGTGGGAGTCAGCAGTAAGCCCCGCTCAGCAAAAGGTTGGGGTTCCCTTTACCGGGGGAACTAATATTTTGGGATGCTTAAGATGAGCCCTTTGGCTAAGGGAAAAGTCACTTCCTAATTTATTCATTTTGTGAGCTCAGGGATTTTAGGCCTAGGACATGGAGTCACACTTGTTCAAGTAGCCGGTGCGTGTTGCCTCAGCTGTCTGCCTAAGCACAGCCCAGACATGCCCTCATTCGGGAGCTCGCATCAGCGTCCGCCTCAGCATCATTACCTGGCTGCCCATGCCAGTTTTCACTGACTGACTAAACCCAGAGGGTCCCCGCCCCAGCCGGTCTTCCCATCGACTCTCCCAGCCTGGCCCCCCCGTCTCCCCTGCTTCACGTGTCCTTTTAAGGGTCGTGGTCACCACCGTCTCCCTCTCCCGCCCCTACAGGCATTCACAATGTGGAGGGCGTGGCTGTGGACTGGATGGGAGACAACCTTTATTGGACTGATGACGGCCCCAAGAAGACCATTAGCGTGGCCAGACTGCAGAAAGCCGCCCAGACTAGGAAGACTCTAATCGAGGGCAAGATGGCGCACCCCAGGGCCATTGTGGTGGACCCACTCAACGGGTTAGTCCGCCCCGGCCTCGGGTAGGGGGACAGGAATGGCACAGCAGGCGCCGTGGGGCCGAGGCAGGCAGGGACCGGAGCCTGAAGAAGGGCAGAGAGCGAAGCCCTGACACGTACCCAGACATCTGCTTCTGCCTCTGCAAGCACACAGCGCTGTACCGGTTCCCTGGCCTGTGCCGCCCCGGCCTTGGGTCTGCTCCGTGTGTGTTTGCCCACAGCTGCCCACCTGGCCGCCCCCTATCCGTGCTGTCTGGAACGCCGGGTCCCAGCAGATTTAGTTCCCATCCGTTTGAGTCTCAGGGAAGCCGTCCGCGCCCTTCTTCTCCCCACCTGCTGTCCAGGTTCTCCCCTTGTCACTTAATTTTCCCCCTGATCTTATCACTCTCGATACAACCTTCTCGGGATGTGCGCTCCCGAGGGGTGGGGAAACCTCGGTCTCTGCCAGACACCAGGTGTCTGCTGGATGGAGGCCAGAGTAAGTGCAACCTGTGTAAACAGCTCAGCGAGATCCCATGTGCTGACCCGACACTGCCCACAGGTGGATGTACTGGACAGACTGGGAGGAGGACCCCAAAGACAGCCGGCGAGGGCGGCTCGAGAGGGCTTGGATGGACGGCTCACACCGAGACATCTTTGTCACCTCCAAGACGGTGCTTTGGCCCAATGGGCTAAGCCTGGATATCCCGGCTGGACGCCTCTACTGGGTTGATGCCTTCTACGACCGAATCGAGACCATACTGCTCAATGGCACAGACCGGAAGGTGGGCATGCTGAACCCTGTTCCTACGCAGGACACTCCGTCAGAGTGTGGGTGTCCGTGCATCCGGGCCTGAGTGCGTGCCTGTATGTTTGTGTGTTGTGCGTGCTGTCATGATCACCTGAGATGTCTGTCCCCATCTGACCCCTCACTTTCCTGAAAGCCTCTGTGTGCCTCTCGCCTCTCTTCTTGCACAACGCGTGTACAACACACTTTTGTGTAATCGTGCACCAGAGGGAGGCGCCTGGGGCAGCTCAGGAGTGTGTTTGTGTTTCTGTGTGGGCCTTCACAATACAGCTCCTGGCTACCTCTGTGGTCTCATGTCCCCTACTCCCCACATCTCAACACTCTGAGCACTCTGAACCAGCAACACTAGAGATCGTCACTAGAGACTCCTTGCACACATCATAAGACCTCTACTCCTCAGCCTTTGCTTCCTGGAAATCTACCCAGCTCCTCCTGGTCCCTCTAACCCCAGATTACCCATATATGCCCTCCATGAGACAGTGGGTTCTCAAGAACAAATCTGTTCTTAGTACCTTTCACAACATGGCTCTTAACAGATCCCAGTAGGCTGGGGTTGGTGGCACACGCCTTTAATCCCAGCACTTGGGAGGCACAGGAAGGCAGATCTGTGAGTTCAAGGCTAGTCTGGTCTATCGAGCTAGGTCCAGGACAGACTACAAAGAAACCCTGTCTTGAAAAAAAAAAAAAAAAAAAAAAAAAACCAAACAAATCCCAGTAAATGTTTAATTATGTGGAGAAATGAATGGTTGAATACTAGCTGGTGTGTGTGTGTGTGTTTGGGAGCCATAACAGAGTATGAATGCCCCTTGAGAGGACAGTATGGACAGTCCTTTCTGGGTGACCTGGAGGAGTCAGCAGTACCGGGCCCCTCAGGCACCTCTGCTTACCCTCGTGTCCTCAGAAACACCCCCTCCATCCCTAGATTGTATATGAGGGTCCTGAACTGAATCATGCCTTTGGCCTGTGTCACCATGGCAACTTCCTCTTTTGGACCGAGTATCGGAGTGGCAGTGTGTACCGCCTGGAGCGGGGTGCAGCAGGGACACCCCCCACCGTGACACTTCTGCGCAGTGAGCGACCTCCCATTTTTGAGATCCGGATGTATGATGCTCAGCAGCAGCAAGGTACCCCTCACAGGCCGGGGCAGCGGTCGTAGGGTGGGGCCGCAGCCTCTGATGCCCAGGCCTTCTGCGGAGTCCTCCGACTGCTCCCATTCGCTCCCTGTCCCGTAGCTGTGTCCTCTCTCGCCACGCGCTGCCCTTCCCTCTCTCTCGCCACGCGCTGCCCTTCCCTAACCGCTGCCCCGTCCCTGTCCCCTCTCCTGCAGTGGGCACCAACAGGTGCAGAGTGAATAATGGAGGGTGTAGCAGCCTGTGCCTAGCCACGCCAGGGAGCCGGCAGTGCGCCTGTGCGGAGGACCAGGTGTTGGATTCAGATGGTGTCACTTGCTTGGGTATGAGGGGGCCTGGCGGGCAAGGATGGGAAGGCCGCCCCAGCAGTCTGAGATGGCGGGGAGGAGGCAGGGAAGCTTCAGGGAAGGCTCTGGGGGGAAAGGCAGGTTGGGTGTGGGGACTCGAAAAGAGCATGAAGACCAGGGCAGGCGAGTGAGGAACGAGGCAGCCGTGTAAGGAGGAAGCTGTTCTCAACCCCTTCTAGCTTTATTCGCTATTAACGGAGTAAAATAACAGTAGTTCAAAATACTGTAAGCTGAGCATGCTAGCACAGGAATTTAACCCCAGCACTCGGGAGGCAGAGGCAGGCGGATCTCTGTGAGTTCCAGGCCAGCCTGGTCTACAGAGTGAGCTCTAGGGCTGCATAGTGAAACCCTGTCTTAAAAAACAAACAAACAAACAAACAAAAAAACCCCGCAAAAACAAAGCCAATAAAATATTGTAAATTAGCCAAGTAAGGTGTACATACCTGTAATCCTAACATTGGGGAGCTGAGGAAGTAGGATTGCAAGGTCCAGGCCAGCATGGAGACCCTATATCAAAAGCAAATTTTGGAAAGGAAATTAGAACTGTGACCACTGCTGTATTGTTGTAAGTCACGCGGGTTGGTAATTTGTGTCTGCCTCTTTGGCTCTTATCTGTCACAGCATTCTCTGTATTTCCTTTATTGATTTATTCTAAAGTGCTGGGGAATCAATCCGGTGCCTCACATACACTAGGGAATCAGCCTATAGTGGAGATACAGCCCCAACCCCTTACGCTCATTATTTCATGTATTTGTTTTTATTTTGCTTGTGTGTGTGTGTGTGTGTGTGTGTGTGTGTGTGTGTGTGTGCGCACTGTGTGCGTGCAGTACCCATGGTGGCCAGAAGAGGGCATCAGATGCCCTGGAGCTAGAGTTACAGTGGGTTGCCAGCCACCACGTGGGTGCTGGAGATAGACCCTAGGTCATTGCTCTTGGCCTCTGAGACAGCTCTCCAGCCCCCGAGCTCATGATTATAAATAGCCATGTTGGTCACTAGGTGAGGCATTAGGTCCAGTTCTCAGTGTCACACACAACTCAGATCAAAATAAAAGTGGGTGTTCCTTGTAAAAATGAATAAATAAATGTACAGTGTAGAAAGATATAAAGTAGAATATGCAAACCGTGCCCAGCTCTCCCGACTCTCAATGTCACACCGTGTCTCTGCATCAGGGGTCCTACTGCATACTCTGCTGCTTCTGGCTTCTGTCACTCGGCAGTGTGTCTCCAATACATGAGCAGCATTTTCTGATGGCCCAACTGTGCCACTTAGTAAATGTCCCATCGTTTACTCAGCTGTTTCCCTACTGCTATGGAAACAACCTCTACGGTTTGTGGCTGTCTTTTTTTTTTTTTTTTTATGATCGCAGCCAACACTCACTGAGCATAGACTATATGTTTTAAGCATTTCCCGTGTAGTAACCGTATTCCCAAAAACATCTCTTTGGGGGATGGCATTTTTATTATCCCTATTTACAAGGGAAGAAACTTGATGTCCAAGTTAGCACAGTCAGACCTGAAAGCCTGAGCCCAGATCCCGTTTCTTAAAATGCCTTTCTCACCTACTTATGCTTTCTTGTGGTTGGAATAATTTTCTTATCTCGGTGTTAGGAGTGAAAGGGGGCGGGGTCAGTAGCCGGGCAGGCGGTGGTAGTGCACACCTTTAATCCCAGCACTCGGGAGGCAGAGGCAGGTGGATCTCTGTGAGTGTAGACCCAGCCTGGTCTACACAGAGTTCCCAGCTGGTCAAGGCGTGCAGTGAAATCTTCTCTCAAAAACAAAACAAGCAAGCAAACGAGACCCAGCTGAGAGCAAGGGTAAGGTCAGTGGTGGTTGAGCACGTCGGTAGAGACTTTGAAACTGAGAGGGCCCAGGGTAACAGTTGTCTTTGTGGCATTGATGTCATTGGGAGGGAGGCAGGAATGGTTGCAGAGAGAGGACCAGGGGCAGAGAGCATCCTCAGCCATGACAGGGAGCAGCCTGAGAAGGTCAACGCTGATTTCTAGGAAGGCGGGGGGTGGGGGGTGGGGGGGGAGAATAGTCCAGAAACTCTGAGCACACCCCAACAGTGGTCCATGCAGCAGAGGAGGGACCCTAGAAATACGGTGAGAAAGGGAAGTGCAAAGCTCAGCGATGGTGAGGTGTCCCTACTGGGGAAAGGATGGGTGGAGCGTGAGGTCTGGGGCTGTCTTCATTCCTGCAGTGCAGCTGATGGATTTGTGGAAGAGAAAATCCAGGACAGGACCTGGGGGGGGGGAGGGGCCTGAGATGACTCAGGAAGTCCTCAGTGCACCACACAAATCTCTGATGAGTAGTAATGGGCTCTCCCCAAAGCTGTTTAACTCGCAGACTGCAGGGAGATACAGAAATTGCCATGTGCTGCCTGAGAAAGCGTTGCCACTTCTAACCAAATGATTAGCTCATGGAGAATTATGTTCTAGGGGGAAATTACTATGTATTATCAAAAACAACAAATCAAAAGAGAAGTGTGTCCCGTGACCTGGGTCTAACCGTCCCCCTCTCGCTCCCGTGGTGCCCACAGCGAACCCATCCTACGTGCCCCCACCCCAGTGCCAGCCGGGCGAGTTCGCATGTGCCAACAGCCGCTGCATCCAGGAACGCTGGAAATGTGACGGAGACAATGACTGCCTGGACAACAGCGACGAGGCACCTGCACTGTGTCGTGAGTCGTCCTGCCGGCCCCTGGCAGCCAGGAGGCTTTGCCTGTACCTGAGTGCACCCAGAACTGAGACTCTGCCCTCTCACTGACCCTGACCTGCTTCCCCTCCCCAGATCAACACACCTGTCCCTCGGACAGATTTAAGTGTGAGAACAACAGATGTATCCCCAACCGCTGGCTCTGCGACGGGGATAACGATTGCGGGAACAGCGAGGATGAATCCAACGCCACCTGTTCAGGTGTGGGAGGGGGCGCAGCGGCTGCGGAGCCCGAGAGAAAAGAGTCTGGGGGCCCAGAGCAGAGGGGAGGGGTCCACCAGTCCTGCCAGCATGCACAGCCCTACAGAGCTGGGTTTACAGGGAAATGCGTGCAGATGGGCATGAGGAGAAATGTGGGCGGAGCTTTCCCCAAAGATCCCAGAGACCCTTGGGAGATGGAGTTGGGCACCGGTGTGGTGTGGACAGTAGGGGATAACGTCAGACATGGCGGGCACGGGAGAGGCGACGATGGGGGGGAGGGGGACACGAAGAGAGGGACCAGATAATGAAAGCGCACGCCTGCACCTCCAGCTCGCACCTGCCCACCCAATCAGTTCTCCTGTGCCAGCGGCCGCTGCATCCCTATCTCCTGGACCTGTGATCTGGATGATGACTGTGGGGACCGCTCAGATGAGTCAGCCTCATGTGGTGAGAGGGACAGCAGGGAAGCCAGGCTGGCGGAGGGAGGGGCCGCGCTCCTGCACCTGGCCGCCTTGAGGGAGTTATCTCTGTGGCCTCGTGGAGTTGCATCTACAGCAGGGATCCAACACTAGCACCGCCAGCACAGCACTGGTTTGGTTTGGGAGCTGGGGGCTCGGCGCTTGGGTTGGTGTCTAGCAGGGGTGAACGAACCATTTCCTGGTGAAGCCCCTCGCCCCGTCTGGCTAGGGGTTCCTGCTGATGTACTGTCCCCTTCACCAGCTGCTCAGTGAGAATGTGCAACTTAGAGGCCCCTACTCAACTGTCCCTTCTCCCTGACAGCCTATCCCACCTGCTTCCCTCTGACTCAGTTTACCTGCAACAACGGCAGATGTATCAACATCAACTGGCGTTGTGACAATGGTAAGAAGAGCTCACCTCCTCCCTTCCACTGTAGTTCCTAGGAAAGGACCAGAGGTCGCAGCCAGATCCCCAGATGGAGAGGGCTGAGATCTCAGACTCAAGCTGGGGCTCTCAGCAGGGCACTGAAACCCTGAGGGATTGGCTAGGGTAGAAGAGGAGAGGCCAGAAGTTCTGTGGCGGCACCGGGTTGGGCAGAAGGAAGGCCCTGCCTCGTGTCATTCCCGCCTGGGCAGGGCAGAGCTGCCCATCCTCTGGGAGCATGTGAGGATTGGGGAAAGTGAGGGTCAGAGGGCAGAACCAGGAGCCTAGAGGCCACCCCCTTTTCCTACACCCCCTCTCTCCTGGGGTCCTCACGTCCTGCCCCAGTCCCTGGGCTGCAGGCTTGGAAGCACAGCCATGGACCGGGTGATGTCAGCCCTGAGCCACAGGGGACCACAGTGTGCGTAAACACACTGCAAGTGACTGTTGCGTGTGCTGTCTCGGGCTCTGTCCTGTCCTGTGTTGTGCAGTGTGGTGCCGTCCTGTGTGGTGTGGTGCTGTGTGTGCTGTGTGCTGTGTGTGCTGTGTGTGCTGTGTGTGCTGTGTGTGTGTGCTGTGTGCTGTGTGTGTGTGTGTGTGTGTGTGTGTGTGTGTGTGTGTGTGGAGTGGTGCTGTGTGCTGTGTGTGCTGTGTGTGCTGTGTGCTGTGTGCTGTGTGTGCTGTGTGCTGTGTGTGTGTGGTGTGGTGCTGTGTGTGCTGTGTGTGTGTGTGTGTGTGTGTGTGTGTGTGTGTGTGTGTGTGGTGTGGTGCTGTGTGCTGTGTGTGCTGTGTGTGCTGTGTGTGTGTGGTGTGGTGTGGTGCTGTGAGCTGTGTGCTGTGTGCTGTGTGTGCTGTGTGTGCTGTGTGCTGTGTGTGCTGTGTGCTGTGTGTGCTGTATGCTGTGTGTGCTGTGTGGTGTGTGTGTGTGTGTGTGTGTGTGTGTGTGTGGTGTGGTGCTGTGTGCTGTGTGGTGTGGTGTGGTGCTGTGTGCTGTGTGTGCTGTGTGCTATGTGTGTGTGTGGTATGGTGTGGTGCTGTGTGTGCTGTGTGCTGTGTGCTCTGTGTGCTGTGTGCTGTCCCTGCTGTCCCTGCTGTGCCTGCTGTGCCTGCTGTCCCAGTGGCTCCCGCCCGCCCTGCCTCACACGTGAGGTTGGGTCGGGCCCGTGTTGTGCTCCTCTTTGCTGTGTCTCAAGTGCCAATGGTCGCCCTGGCGGTTTCTGTGTTTCAGAGAAGGATTGTGGGGACGGTTCTGACGAAAAGACCTGTCCTGAGCCTGCCGGTCAGTGCATAGAAACACATGCACCATCACCCCAGGGCCCACTGGCCTCAGTTTCCCCAAGCCCCTAGGCTCCTTGGCCCAGAGTGCAGGACACATGCAGACGAAAGCAGCAGAGTCAGGAGTGGCAGAGAGGACATGGTGGGGGGGGCTGAGGTGCCACCGAGGAGGCTGAGACCTGGGGGGGGGAAACGCAAACCAGTCAGAGGGTCAAGTATACCCAGAGAGGACTGGTCATCTTGTCTTTGAGTCCTGTTAGTGCGAGGGGCGTCACTCTAGGGCTCGGGACGCAGGGTGTTCACCCGGGTACCTACTTCAGAATTCCCTGAGCTTAGCTGCAGGCAAAGCCCGGGAGTTAGCACCCAGTGCCAGTGTCTGGCCATGCCCAAGCTCAGGGTGTGCTGGGATAAAGGCCTCTCCGCCAGCAAGCACTTACCTATTCCGCCTCCCTTGGTCTCACAAACCAGAGGAACCTCTGCCTAGCCCCTCAGAAGTAAAGGGTCCCTGTCCCCACACTGTGCTGCAAAGGGCATCCACACCCCTAGCTTTCTTAGACTCGAGGGAGGGGCCTCCTAGAGCCCGCCCCCTGCCCCCTGCCCCCTGCCCTGTGGGCCATGGTGCATGCTGCAGTCTATGCAGTTTCTGTGACTTTTCTGTTTGTTGTTTTCTCAGTGGGGGCGGGGCGGGCTGCGGGTGGGAACTAGGGCAGAGTGGGCCAAGCTGGGCTCACACAAAAGCTGTCCTGCTGACCAGATGTTCGACTCTCCCCGTCTCCCCCTCACCCCAGACAATGACTGTGGGGACAACAGTGACGAAGCTGGCTGCAGTCACTCCTGCTCTAGTACGCAGTTCAAGTGCAACAGCGGGAGATGCATCCCTGAACACTGGACCTGTGACGGGGACAATGACTGTGGAGACTACAGCGACGAGACGCACGCTAACTGCACCAATCAGGGTGAGCCCGTCCATCCACCCGGGCTCTGAGCTGCCTCTCGTCCTTGAGGAGGCTCCAGGCCCGCGGGGAAGAGATTGCTGGCAGATCATTGCCACACTGTAAGATTGGGTGGCCTTAGGTTTCAGCTGTACCCCGTCAACTTGTTATCTGGGTGGCCTTGGGCAAGTTACTTGATCGCTGCAGGCCAAGGGGTAAGAACAGCACCCACGAGGCCCCGCCGATAGGGAGGTGTGCGAAGCAGGCACAGGGACGCCGCTCAGTGACGTCCGGTTATGGCATGAGATTGACAGGGAGTCTAAGCGGGCGTGGTGGCTCACGCCTGTAATCCCTGCACACAGGAGGCAGAGGCAGGAGATCTGTCTGGAAGAGAAGAGTACAAAGGATTGGAGGGAGTGAGGAAGGCGCCCAGGGCCCAGAAGAGGCGTCCTGGGGAGGCCCTCTCTGGGGTGATGGTTTCATTGCTTTGGCCCATCGCTACATGAAAGACTACAGACATAGGAAATGCCTTTTTTTTATTTCCTGTGAGATTGATTATGTTTTAACACTGGCGTATTAGTTTTCTAAGGTTTCTGTAACACAGAGCCACAAACTGAGTGACTTAAACAAGAGAAGTCCTCAGGACTGGCTCCTCCCCAGCCCATGAAGGGAAACACGTCCCTTGTCTCAGAAACCTTTGGCCTTCCTTTACGATACTCTTTATCCTGTCTCCGCCTTCATCTTCACGTGTGTCTTGCCTGAGTGGATCTGTTTCTGGGTCCACATTTTTCTTTGCATATGCTGCTAATTAGGCTTTACTACCGCAGTGATTGTACACAGCAAAGACACTATGGCCAAACAAGGCGGCCTTGACATGTACGGGGGAGGGGGGGTTCCCACAGCATTGGCCTTGACATGTACGGGGGGAGGGGGGTTCCCACAGCATTGGCCTTGACATGAACGGGGGAGGGGGGGTTCCCACAGCATTGGCCTTGACATGAACGGGGGAGGGGGGTTCCCACAGCATTGGCCTTGACATGAACGGGGGAGGGGGTTCCCACAGCATTGGCCTTGACATGTACTGGGGGGAGGGGGGTTCCCACAGCATTGGCCTTGACATGTACGGGGGAGGGGGGGTTCCCACAGCATTGGCCTTGACATGTACGGGGGAGGGGGGTTCCCACAGCATTGGCCTTGACATGAACGGGGGAGGGGGGTTCCCACAGCATTGGCCTTGACATGAACGGGGGAGGGGGGGGTTCCCACAGCATTGGCCTTGACATGTACGGGGGAGGGGGGTTCCCACAGCATTGGCCTTGACATGTACGGGGGAGGGGGGGTTCCCACAGCATTGGCCTTGACATGAACGGGGGAGGGGGGTTCCCACAGCATTGGCCTTGACATGAACGGGGGAGGGGGGGTTCCCACAGCATTGGCCTTGACATGAACGGGGGGAGGGGGTTCCCACAGCATTGGCCTGACATGAACGGGGGAGGGGGGGTTCCCACAGCATTGGCCTTGACATGTACGGGGGAGGGGGGTTCCCACAGCATTGGCCTTGACATGTACGGGGGAGGGGGTTCCCACAGCATTGGCCTTGACATGTACGGGGGAGGGGGGTTCCCACAGCATTGGCCTTGACATGTACGGGGGAGGGGGGTTCCCACAGCATTGGCCTTGACATGTACGGGGGAGGGGGGCTCCCACAGCATTGGCCTTGACATGTACGGGGGAGGGGGGTTCCCACAGCATTGGCCTTGACATGAACGGGGGAGGGGGGTTCCCACAGCATTGGCCTTGACATGAACGGGGGAGGGGGGTTCCCACAGCATTGGCCTTGACATGAACGGGGGTTCTGCAGATTGTAGTTCAGCTCATGACAACTTGTTACAACGGACATTGCTTTCTGGCCCACGGCCCACCAGCTGCAGTCTCTGCCTCAGAGTTAGAACTGTGAACATTAGGTGCGTGAGCCCACAATGCATCCAGCTGGGGGACAGGAGAGTGCTCAGGGTCGTCTCTGGGTTGGGTGGGGCCTGCCACACGGGATCGGGGGTCAGATTGGCAGGCAGGCGGCAGGCAGGCAGGCAGGCAGGCAGGCAGGCAGCAGGCAGGCAGGCAGGCAGACGAAGCCTCTTGCATTACAAGGGAATGAGGGTACTCTGGAAGCAGCAGCTTCCAATAGCGCATGGGAGTCCGGCCAAAGCGTGACCTGAAAGGCAGTGGGGAACTTTGGAGAATGGTACCGTGTTGGTAACGACTCTGGAAGGAAATTAGATTGAACGTCAGGCACTCTGGGGAAGGAGAGGCAGGTCATAGACAGCTGGTGAGAGCTGGGATGTGAGACTCCAGTCCCCGGCCTGTCGTGGCGGGGAGAGTGGGCAGTGGGCTCAGAATGACAGCGTGAGACCTAGCCCAGCACCTGACCAGGGTTCACATGGGTGGCATTTCCGCTATGTTGCCGGCCTTACAGGGTCGGATGGGGCACAGGAAGGCCCTGGTGGACCAGTGAGCTTGTGCCCCAACCCGGCCGCCAGGCTGCAGGGGCTTTCTGCACACATGGAAAAATATCGCTGAGACCTCTGACCCCTCGCCCACCTTTGACCCACGCTCTGCCTCCCACCCCTTCTCCCCATTCTACCCTTTTGGCCCATCTCAGCGGCTTCACGCTGGGGCTCCCTTGGCCAGGTGTGCCCTTAGTGCCTCGCTGTCACTTAATTCTTGTCCCTCCCCCCCCTTTCCAAACGATTCTGAACAGAGTCCCGTTGACAGTCTGAAGTGTCACCCCAAGAGGCTGGCACCGTTACTGCTTTATCTCCATAATGTGTGTCGTTGCTTGCAGTCAAAGCCTGGATCTAGCTCCCTCCTCTAGACCCTGAGTTACGTAGGGGTAAGAACTTGATCTTTAGTCCCTGACAGCACCCGGGATGGTTCCTGGAGCAGCATAGCTGGTCCTCAGGGAGTGTGGAGTAAATGAGGAAAACAATTAGATTCGGTGTGTTTGAGATCCGGCCTGACAAAATTCTTCGCCGGTGCACATCCCACGTGTCCAAGGGGGATATTAGACAGGGTGACCACTGCAGTCCTTGCAGGTGTGACATCTGAGTCTCTTCGTGGGTTGGGGCTTCCAGGCTGCTGGGAGGTTCACAGCCTGGGCCTCCTCATCTGGGAAAGTTTGGACCCAGAGTGCCTCTCCTCCTGATGTACCCCCTCGCCCCTGTGTCCCCCCAGCCACAAGACCTCCTGGTGGTTGCCATACCGATGAGTTCCAGTGCCGGCTAGATGGCCTGTGCATCCCCCTGCGGTGGCGCTGTGATGGGGACACTGACTGCATGGATTCTAGCGATGAGAAGAGCTGCGAGGGCGTGACCCACGTTTGTGACCCAAACGTTAAGTTTGGCTGCAGGGACTCAGGTGAGAAGAGACCCTCGGCTGTGGCAGCCTGTGGAGGAGGGGCCATCTTGAAACCTTGATGGTGGCATGGTGTTGGGGGTGCATGAAGGACCTGAGAGCCCAACCCCTGGCCGGGATTGAGCATCAGCGCCTTCTGCGGATACCTCCCCTCTTAGTTACCTGTGTGTGTTTGGTAGAAAAGGCTTCGTGGTTCGTGTGGGGTCCACAGCACTTCAGCACCGACTGGGTGTGGTCAGGGCATGGAGAGTCCCAGTTTCCAGGCCTGATTCCTCATTCTGCGCCCATCTCATCCCTCAGCTCGGTGCATCAGCAAAGCGTGGGTGTGTGACGGTGACAGCGACTGTGAGGATAACTCGGATGAGGAGAACTGTGAGGCCCTGGCCTGCAGGCCACCCTCACATCCCTGTGCCAACAACACCTCTGTCTGCCTGCCCCCCGACAAGCTGTGTGACGGCAAAGATGACTGTGGCGATGGTTCCGACGAGGGCGAGCTCTGCGGTGAGGCCCTTGGCGTCCGCGGTGTGGAGAGGCGTCCCGGCAGGGCAGTTAGGAGGGGGTCTGGGGCAAGAGCGGTCACATCGGCGGTGTCTCCAACAGTGTGCATTGATCTAGGGCTTACCGTGGCCCTGTGGGAGGCATCCCGGGCCGACAGCTTGTCCTCTACTGGGTGGCCCTGTGAGGCAGCGACAGTTTTGTCTCCAGATGAGAAAGAGGAGGCACAGAGCCCTTGAATAAAGTAGTCCAGAGTCATACTGCTCTGCAGGCACATCAGGGAGGGGGTGTGTGGCACTCCTGACCTGAAACAGACCCCTTAACCTAACCACTGAAGGGGAGGCCAGGCTGGAGGTTTGATCTGAGCAGTCTTCTGGGGGAGGGAAACTTAACTGGGCTCCCAGAAATGAGCAAAGTGTGCAGATGGAGGATAAGGTACAGGGTCAGGTTCAGGGAGGGTCACACGGGGTGAGCAAAGCAAACAGGACACTGACTTCTGGGAAAGAACAGCGGGGAAGGATGCGGCTATCCTAGACAGGCCCAGAAGCTGCTGACGTGGTGGCCAGAGAGCCAGTCCCAGGGCGTGCCCGAGGGGTCAGGGCATTCCCCTCTGCACCTCCCCCAAATACACCTCAGCGGGTGAGGTCAAAGAGAAGGCCTTGACCTGAGCGGAGGCACAGTGCCCCCATCGCAGCTGTGGACCCAAGAGGACAGCGCTGCGGGTGAAGGCATCGATGGCCTAGGTGTCAGGTTCCCGTGTGCCGTTCTAGTCCGTTCTGGTCCCGAGGAACCCGAGGCAGAGGCCTTACGGGGGCTGCGGGGAGGAGTGCAGGGCTTGGAATAGGATACAAAACATGTGCCGGCTCCACGGAGCCTGTCCTGCCTCCTTCCAGATGTTGACCTGGACCTGTCCCCCGCCTGTCCCCACAGACCAATGCTCTCTCAATAATGGTGGCTGCTCTCACAACTGTTCGGTGGCTCCAGGCGAAGGCATTGTGTGCTCGTGCCCCCTGGGCATGGAGCTGGCCCCGGACAACCACACCTGCCAGATCCAGAGCTACTGTGCCAAGCACCTCAAATGCAGCCAGAAGTGTGACCAGAACAAGTTCAGTGTGAAGTGTTCGTGCTATGAGGGCTGGGTCCTGGAGCCTGACGGCGAGAGCTGCCGCAGTCTGGGTAAGCTGGCACGGGGGAGCGTGGCCAGCTAGCCCCGCAGTCCTGGCCGTGTCCCTGAGCTGCAGTGTGCTGGGCGCTCACGTGGCCAAACATGGACGTTTTCCCTGTGGGAGTCGTCCAGGGCCCACAGACACCCCTGACTGCCTGGCCCAAAGCACAGTGCGTATCCCTTGATGACCCGATCACGTCCCTCCCCACCAGATCCCTTCAAACCTTTCATCATCTTCTCCAACCGTCACGAGATCCGCCGTATTGACCTCCACAAAGGGGACTACAGTGTCTTGGTGCCCGGCCTGCGCAATACTATTGCCCTCGACTTCCACCTCAGCCAGAGCGCCCTCTACTGGACGGACGTGGTAGAAGACAAGATCTATCGTGGGAAGCTGCTGGACAACGGAGGTGACTCGCTGGGTCTGGGAGCCGAGCCAGGATTACACACAGATAGCACTTGGGCAATCAGGGTCACAGACCCAAGGCTGAGGCCCCGGCTCCCCATCCCCCCACCTCTCCCCTGTTAATTGGCTTAGATTTTGCTGTGGGTCTCTTGGAGCCTAATGCCCATAATTACGATTGCCGCTAGCCCGATAATTAACAAAATGATCACCCTTTCTTTGGAGTGGCCCAAAGCCTGGCTCCCCAATGTTGAAATTCAGGCTTGGAGGGAAAATACCTTGTAGGAATGGGATACCTGAGCTCTCTGTCTCATGGTAGCCTGAGCCATCACAGGCTCGGTATTGAGCTTCTGATGTACAACAGGCACTGGTCGCGGCGTTGATGGAGACGGTTTTACATTATGTGTCAGGGTGGGTCTCTCAGGAGGTGGCATCTGAACATAGGCAAGAAAAAGGAGGAATTTGTATTGCTGACTATCAAGGAAACTTGAAAACATCTCAAATGTCCGTTGTCTGGAGAATAGCTAAGGAAACTGATCTCTTTGTCACATGACAGTTTTTAAAATAGTAAGATGCAGGGACATATTAACATGCAATATCTTCAGGACATTTTATGGGGTAATTTCTAGCAAGTTTCATCATCCTTATACTGTGTACAGACATGTTTCCAGAAGCTCCCACCCTCCCTGACCTGTTTTCCCAGCTAACCCCATCAGGGCACTCACCCCTCCTCCGGGAGCCCCTTTCTCCCCACCTTCTGGTGGAAAGAGGCCTGGGTGAGGGAAGTAGGGGCATTGGGAACACCGCCTGTGGGAGCCAGACATGCCAGAGGGCTCGGCCCACCAGGGTGAGGTGACTCTCTGAGGGACCTAGGAGCTACACCTCCGCCATGCCCCCCCCAGGGCCCATGCCCCCTCAGGATCCATGCCCCCCCAGGGCCCATGCCCCCCCAGGGCCCATGCCCCCTCAGGATCCATGCCCCCCCAGGGCCCATGCCCCCCCAGAGCCCATGCCCCCCAGGATCCATGCCCCCCCAGGGCCCATGCCCCCCCAGGATCCATGCCCCCCCAGGGCCCATGCCCCCCCAGGGCCCATGCCCCCTCAGGGTCCATGCCCCCCCAGGGTCCATGCCGCCCCAGGGCCCATGCCCCCCAGGGCCCATGCCCCCCAGGATCCATGCCCCCCAGGATCCATGCCCCCCAGGATCCATGCCCCCCCAGGATCCATGCCCCCCCAGGGCCCATGCCCCCCAGGGCCCATGCCCCCCCAGGGCCCATGCCCCCCAGGATCCATGCCCCCCAGGATCCATGCCCCCCCCAGGGCCCATGCCCCCCCAGGGCCCATGCCCCCCCCCCAGGGCCCATGCCCCCCCCCCCAGGGCCCATGCCCCCCCAGGGTCCATGCCCCCCCAGGGTCCATGCCCCCCCAGGGCCCATGCCCCCCCAGGGCCCATGCCCCCCAGGATCCATGCCCCCCCAGGGCCCATGCCCCCCCCAGGGCCCATGCCCCCCCCCAGGATCCATGTCCCCCCAGGGTCCATGCCCCCCCCAGGATCCATGCCCCCCCAGGGCCCATGCCCCCCCAGGGTCCATGCCTCCCAGGATCCAGGCCCCCCTAGGGTCCATGCCCCCCCAGGGTCCATGCCCCCCCCAGGGTTCCTCACCACTTACAATCTTCTCTTCTAGCCCTGACCAGCTTTGAGGTAGTGATTCAGTATGGCCTGGCCACACCTGAGGGCCTGGCTGTAGACTGGATTGCAGGCAACATCTACTGGGTGGAGAGTAACCTGGACCAGATTGAGGTGGCCAAGCTGGATGGAACCCTGCGGACCACTCTGCTGGCGGGGGACATTGAGCACCCAAGGGCAATCGCGCTGGACCCTCGAGATGGGTGAGGATTGTGGCCACCCCTTCCTGTCCCTCCCTGGCCCTGTGGTTCAGCCTGGCCAGGGACATGTCTTGGTACTATTGCTTGCCCCCATGCTCTACCTACGGTGCTACCACCACCAACTTCGGCCTTCCTCACTCGCCCCTAGGATTCTGTTTTGGACAGACTGGGATGCCAGCCTGCCAAGGATTGAGGCAGCATCCATGAGTGGGGCTGGGCGCCGTACCATCCACCGAGAGACAGGCTCTGGGGGCTGGCCCAACGGGCTCACTGTGGACTACCTGGAGAAGCGTATCCTCTGGATTGATGCCAGGTCCGTGCTCTCTACCAACCACGGTTGAGGCAGCAGCACCTGGGCAGGGGGAGGGGCCTGGGACCAGCAGGAGCAAAGGTGAAGCCAACACCGCAGAAGCAGATTTGGGGTGAGGGACGGGGAGGACTGAAGAGAGGAAAAGCTCGCGTCGGTGTCCTCCGCCGAGGGCTCTGCCTGCCCAGAACTCACACCATAGCTCCGGATGCCATGGGCAAGCCTGGGAAGGAACTTCAGGCGACTCCTTTAGGGGTCACAAGGCTAGGATGCCGACCCCACCCCACCCTGGCCCCCTCGGTCTTTCATCCTCTCTTTGGTCACCTGGTGTGGGGCTCAGGGAAGGAGTTCCCTGGCATATTCTGCTAGAAGGGCTGTCGGCCGGGCGAGGAAGACGGCGTGCCCGTGCAGGATATCCCACCGAGACCCCGTTGACTATTCCCTCAGGTCGGATGCCATCTACTCAGCCCGGTACGACGGCTCGGGTCACATGGAAGTGCTTCGGGGACACGAATTCCTGTCACACCCATTTGCAGTGACACTGTATGGGGGGGAGGTGTACTGGACGGACTGGCGAACAAACACGCTAGCAAAGGCCAACAAGTGGACAGGCCACAATGTCACCGTGGTGCAGAGGACCAACACACAGCCCTTCGACCTGCAGGTGTACCACCCCTCCCGGCAGCCCACGGGTAAGGCGCCGCTCCCTGCAGGCAGCCGCTGGTCAGGGAGGATGCTGGGAGAATAGGAGGGGCCTGTGCTGGCACAGTGAGGGTGGGCAGGATGGGTATCCAGATGAGAAGGGCGGGGTAGGGACCAACAAGTCACAGAGTGATCGTGCCGTCTTCTCTCCGGGTCAGCTCCAAATCCGTGCGAGGCCAACGGGGGCCGGGGCCCCTGTTCCCACCTGTGCCTCATCAACTACAACCGGACTGTGTCCTGTGCTTGCCCCCACCTCATGAAGCTGAAGGACAATACCACCTGCTATGGTAGGAAGCCGCTTTCTTCCCCAGACAGCCGTGGGTAAACTGAGGCTGAAGGGGAGGCCTGAGGCCTCCAGAGTTAAGCAAAGGGATGGCTGGAAGGAGAGGCTCCCAAGACTGCTACAGGACCTGACAGAGGTGACACCGCATCGTTGTGGTACTTCTCGACCGCCGGGTCGAGACCCCTTTGGGCATCAAATGACCCTTTCACAGGGGCTGCATATCAGGCACGCCGTGTATTAGATATTTACGTTGTGACTCATAACAGTAGCAGAATTACAGTTATTGTGGCGTAGCAACCAAATAATTTCATGGTTGGGGTCACCAGGACATGAGGGTCTGTATTAAAGGGTCTCGGTGTTAGGAAAGCTGAGAACCACTGTCATAGTGTAAGGCCATCGGGAGGAGCCGGAGGGGGCTGGGGAGCTAACTGAGGCAGGCGGGGAACCTGAAGGCAAGGGAGTGCCTTCGGTGACCAGCCTGCGCCCCACAGAGTTTAAGAAGTTCCTGCTGTACGCACGTCAGATGGAGATCCGGGGTGTAGACCTTGATGCCCCCTACTACAACTACATCATCTCCTTCACGGTCCCCGACATTGACAACGTCACGGTGCTGGACTACGATGCCCGAGAGCAGCGCGTTTACTGGTCCGATGTGCGGACACAAGCCATCAAGCGGGCCTTCATCAATGGCACAGGAGTGGAGACCGTCGTCTCTGCAGGTTCTGGCGCTGTCCCTGCCCCCAGGGCTGGCACCAACCGTGTCCCCATGGCCCTGATGTCCTTCCCCATTTATGCCTTTAGACTTACCAAATGCCCACGGGCTGGCTGTGGACTGGGTGTCCCGGAATCTGTTCTGGACAAGTTACGACACCAACAAGAAGCAGATTAACGTGGCCCGGCTAGACGGCTCCTTCAAGAATGCGGTGGTGCAGGGCCTAGAGCAGCCTCACGGCCTGGTCGTCCACCCGCTTCGTGGGTGAGTGTGCGGCTCGGGGCTGGGGCGGGGGAGGCCCCCTGTGCAGCGGGAGGGAGGGAACTCTTACCCTCTCTTCTCCGTACTTTCCCAGCACGCTCTACTGGACCGATGGTGACAACATCAGCATGGCCAACATGGATGGCAGTAACCGCACTCTGCTCTTCAGCGGCCAGAAGGGCCCTGTGGGTATGTGCTTGCCCTGTTTGCTCCTGTAGGGCCTTTCAGCCCCCCACTAGGTATTCCTAGTCTCTCTGGTGCCCTCGGTCTCTTCCAGTCCCCATCGTGCCTGCCCTTACCCCACCTTGTCCCAGACCTGTGGTGATGAGATCAGAGAGAAGTCAGCCCCAGCACACCTTACCTCCTCAGCATCTCGCAGACAAGAGAGCCATTTCCTGTTTGTCCCTGCTTACATTCTGTGTCTGTCTGTACAGACCTCTGTGGCTAGCTAGCAGCAAACTCTGTTCTCTGACCCCCAGACAGGCTTTATTTGTATCAGAAAGAGACCACCACACGGCCCCATACGTCCTTCCCTGTCCCCAGTCCTGGATGCGGTCCTGGTGCGGGGCTCCATGGCTGTGATGTCCATTTTCCTTCCAGGACTGGCTATCGACTTCCCTGAGAGCAAACTCTACTGGATCAGCTCTGGGAACCACACAATTAACCGATGCAATCTAGACGGGAGTGGCCTGGAAGTCATTGACGCCATGCGGAGCCAGCTGGGCAAGGCCACTGCTCTGGCCATCATGGGTGAGGGCTCAGGTGGGAGGAAGGATGGAAGGAGGGCAGGCCAGGCACAATGGGCTGGATGGTGGGGCATCTCCTGGGTACCACCTCCCACCGCACGTCTGCGGGAGGGTTGAATTAAGGGCCTTCCTTCCCGAGCGTCTTATCCCCTCCTGTCTGCCCCAGGGGACAAGCTGTGGTGGGCAGATCAATTGTCGGAGAAGATGGGCACATGCAACAAGGCTGATGGCTCTGGCTCTGTGGTTCTGAGGAACAGCACCACGTTGGTCATGCACATGAAGGTGTATGACGAGACCATCCAGCTAGGTAGGCAGTGGGTGAGGGGTGTGGTGTCCAGAGGGGTGGGAGAGGGTAGGAGAGGGGTTTCAAAGCTGTCCCCAAGAGCAGCCTGCCAGAGCAGTGGGCCACGGGAGTAAAGGATGGGTTAGGAGCCCCTTGCCACCCACAGGGACTTCTTTGCCTTACCTCCTGTGTCGTGTAGGCTCACAGTCTGGCTAGACGGTCCAGGGGTCTAGGAAGACAAAAGACCTGTGAGTTGGGTTTGTGGGGGACCCTGACAGGTCCAGGATTCCAAGGTGAATCTAGTTGATGGGGGCACCATGCTACCCCTAGCAGCCCAAGCCTGCATCTGGGTCTGCCATGAAGGCCGACTAACCGTTACGCTCTGTCCTTCCCCAGAGCTCGAGGGTACTAACCCCTGCAGCGTCAACAATGGAGACTGCTCCCAGCTCTGCCTGCCAACCTCAGGCACAACTCGCTCCTGTATGTGTACAGCTGGCTATAGCCTCCGGAGTGGACAGCAGGCCTGCGAGGGTCAGTTCCTGGCATCCCAGCCTAACCTTCATTCCTCTCGCCCTAACTTGCATTTGGGAAAGACCCAGGCATCTTCTGGGTTCGATGCTCACCGGGCATCCCTCTTCTGAGTACCATGGATAAAAGCTTGAGCCAGAAGATGGGGCCAGCATAGCGAGAAGCTGAACCACAAAGTGGCGGTGACCGTCCGTCCAGTGTCTGCAGTAGGGTTTAGTGAGGTGGCGCCAGGCAACAGAAGCAGGGCCAGCGTAGCTGAAGAGGCGTGCTGAGCCTTGGGTTTATAAAATCGGTAGAACATAAAATGCTTGGCACAATGGGGAAACAGGTTGGTGGTGACGCTGCTAGAGTGTGCTTAGCATGCCCTGATCCCTAGGTTCTAACCGAGCCACGTGTGCACGCACGCATACATACCATACAAGAGGCAAGAAATATAGGGAAACCGCCAAGTTCCAGGGCCATTGTGCCCTGCAGTGTGTGGAGTGTGGGAAGTCTGATAAGGGTGTGAGGTGGGGTGGGGTTCCTTGGGTTCCCAGCCAGGAGTGCCTGGAAAGTGGTGTTTGGAGGAGATTAACCTGGCGGCAGAAAGCTTACGGAGTGGGGGAGGGAGAAAAACCTGTTAGGAGACAGAGACGTGTGAGAGAGGAGACAGGCTCTGGGCTGGGTAGCAACGGCTTGCAGAGAAGGGATGAGACTCAGACATTTCACAAGAATTTGCTCATTCGCAAGCTTCCGCCAGGATAGCACTTTCTTTCTCAGAGCCCTCTGCCAGAAACTGCTTTGATGTGGGTGGGGTTAAACGGAACGCCCGGCCTGTGAGCAAAGTGGAAACAAGGTTTCTTGTTTGTTTTGTTTTTGCTGCACGGCTCCTCCGAGCCTAGTGTACCAGTGTGCACCGCACATCTTTTGAGACAAGGCTGTTAGTGTCTGGGATTTCCCAAATGCACCTGTCCTCTCTCCCTCCCTCCCTCCCTCCCTCCCTTCCTTCCTTCCTTCCTTCCTTCCTTCCTTCCTTCCTTCCTTCCTTCCTTCCTCCCTTCCTCCCCCCTCCCTCCCTCTCTCCCCCCTCCCTCCCTCCCTTTCCTTTCACAGAGCTCAAGCAACCAAATCCTGTTGTGGGGGAAGGATTCACTTGGGCGCACACTGCGTCAAGGGGATGAAAGTCAGGGAGGGTCTGGGATGCACTGGTGTGATGCCTCTAGGAAACCGGAAAACTGCGGGCAAGCAGGGTGCTGGGAACATTGTGTCGGAAAAGGGTTTGGAATAGAGTAGGCACGGATGAAGAGGAAACTAAGGTCAAACTCAGGGTCAAACCGGGAATGTAGACCTTGGAGCCTGGCCACTCCAGCTGTCGGCTCTGATCCTCGCAGCCTCCCCTGAGGGCCTTGGAAGGCGCAGGGTTGAATTAAGTGGAGGGCTGGCCCGGCGGGAGCTGGGAGAGGCGCCTACGTCTCTTCCTGCCCTCTAGTGGTGATGGGTGGTTCTGCAGGTGGTCCCTCGGCGGGGCCCTGCCCATGCTCCCGTGTGAGGAGTGTGTCGTCCAGGTCAAGGACATGGTGGCAGAAACTGACAAAGGGAAGGCCAGAAGGACGGGTTGGGGTGACAGGAGCCAAGCTTTGTCACTCATGCCTGCAGTGTCCTTGCATTTCAGGTGTGGGGTCTTTCCTCCTCTACTCTGTGCACGAGGGAATCCGGGGGATCCCGCTGGATCCCAACGACAAGTCAGATGCCCTGGTCCCCGTGTCGGGAACGTCACTGGCTGTTGGAATCGACTTCCATGCTGGTGAGCTACATTGGCCGTGGGGACTGGTCCACCGCGTGCTTATGAGAGTGTCACACTTGAAGTCCTACCAGAGTTGCCTGTACTGATTATAGCAGCTGCCTACTCCTTCCTTCTGCTGTCACCCCCCGCCCCAGCAAGCACCTGGCACCTCCAGCCTTCACTTACTGTCTTTCCCCTCCTTGCCTTGCCTCTACGTGGATGGCCATGCTCATGCCTGCCCCTCTGTTTCCAGAAAATGACACTATTTATTGGGTGGACATGGGCCTGAGTACCATCAGCCGGGCCAAGCGTGACCAGACGTGGCGAGAAGACGTAGTGACCAATGGCATTGGCCGTGTGGAAGGCATCGCCGTGGACTGGATTGCAGGTGAACAGTGGCGGGGGAAAGGCAGAGGCCCAGCAGACGTGAGGTCTAAGCAGCTATGGGCAGGGGCCACGGGAAAATGTGGATGAGGTATGTGACTCTACCAATCTTCCCAAACCGACTCTGCCCTCAGGCAACATCTACTGGACAGACCAGGGTTTCGATGTAATCGAGGTTGCCCGGCTCAACGGCTCTTTCCGTTATGTGGTGATTTCCCAGGGTCTAGACAAGCCTCGGGCCATCACTGTCCACCCGGAGAAGGGGTAAGGACCTAGGCCAGCTGGCGTGGATCGGCCTTGTCACTCTGACCACAGTATATACGGTGACAAGGCCCAGTGCCCGCATGGTTTGGGCTCTGACTCCCCCTTCCATCCCTATCCCCCAGGTACCTGTTCTGGACCGAATGGGGTCATTACCCACGTATCGAGCGGTCTCGCCTAGACGGTACCGAGAGAGTGGTACTGGTCAATGTCAGCATCAGCTGGCCCAATGGCATCTCAGTAGACTATCAGGTATGGGTGAGCTGATGGAGTAGTTGGCCTGGGTCTTCCCTGTTAGTCTCCCCGTGGGTAAACGAAGACAGGGTTAGTCACAGACCAGGGTGTTACAGAGTCTTCTAACCCCTCTGTCACCTAGAGTAGTCACCTGCCCTAGGTGATGCGGGCGTGGTCACTCCAATGTGGCCTGAGGGAAAGCTGGGTGTGGTGCCGCGGCCTGTGTAACCCCAGCACCCCAGAGGCTGAGGCAGGAGGATCATTCAAGTTTGAGGTCAATGTTGCAGACTGGCTTGGGCTACCCAGTTAAGAGCTTGGTCTCTCTGAGCAGTGGTGGCGCACACTTTAATCCCAGCACTCAGGAGGCAGGGGCAGGGGGATCTCTGTGAGTTCAAGACCAGCCTGGTCTACAGAGCAAGTTCCAGGATAACCAGGGCTGTTACACAGAGAAACCCTGTCTCGAAAAACCAAAAAAAAAAAAGTAGGGAGTGGAGGGTGTGGCCTGGGATGTGGGATGCAGCCTGGCTAGAAGTTTGGTCCCTGAGGGAGGTGGGCGCTTGTGGCCTGCAGGGCGGAAAGCTATACTGGTGTGACGCCCGGATGGACAAGATCGAACGCATTGACCTGGAGACCGGCGAAGACCGTGAGGTCGTCCTGTCCAGCAACAACATGGACATGTTCTCCGTGTCCGTGTTTGAGGATTTCATCTATTGGAGTGACAGGTGAGAGCCGTGCGGTGGGAGATGTTGTTCTGTATATGTTTCTCTTATTGGTTGATGAATAGAACACTGATTGGCCAGGCAGGAAGATAGGTGGGGCTAGGAGATGAGGAGAATTCTGGGAAGTGTAGGGATTGAGACAGAGGTGGCCAATGAGAAGCCCTAGTCTTGGGCCAACAGTTTCAAAGTTACTATGTGTCTCTGTGTGTTTATTTGGGGCTCAGGTGCCACGGGACCAGCCCGGGCAGAAAGCTTACATAACAGCTGTGTCCTGTTTCTCCCGTGTGTCTCTGCTTTTTGGTTAATTGGCACCCTGTTCACATCTTTCCTTTCTCCAGGACTCACGCCAACGGCTCCATCAAGCGCGGATGCAAAGACAATGCCACCGACTCCGTGCCTCTGAGAACTGGCATTGGTGTGCAGCTCAAAGACATCAAGGTCTTCAACAGGGACAGGCAGAAAGGTGAGGCTGTGCTCTGGGCCAGGACAGAAAGAAGGACAAGACAGCCTGGGGCCGGGAGGAGAAGCAGTGCGTGTGGGGTGCCGTACCACGGCTGAGCAGGGTTCAGCTGCAATCCCAGAGGGCAGAGGCGCCCACGAGCCTTCTGCTGTGCCCTGTACTACCTTCCGATGCTCCCTGCCCCCAGGTACCAACGTGTGTGCGGTAGCCAATGGCGGGTGCCAGCAACTCTGCCTGTACCGGGGTGGCGGACAGCGGGCCTGTGCCTGTGCCCACGGGATGCTGGCAGAAGATGGGACCTCGTGCCGAGAATACGCCGGCTACCTGCTCTACTCAGAGCGGACTATCCTCAAGAGTATCCACCTGTCGGATGAGCGCAATCTCAACGCACCTGTGCAGCCCTTCGAAGACCCTGAGCACATGAAGAACGTCATTGCCCTGGCTTTTGACTACCGAGCGGGCACCTCCCCCGGCACCCCTAACCGAATCTTCTTCAGTGATATCCACTTTGGGAACATCCAGCAGATCAACGATGACGGCTCAGGGAGGACCACCATCGTGGAAAGTGAGCCAAGCCTGAGTCCTCCCCAGCAGTGGTGCTAAGGGGCTGGCAGCCCGGACTCACAGGCAGTAACCAACTCACCCATGCTTTAAATCCCCCCTGTTCTAAGGCAGCGGTTCTCAGCCCAAGGGTCTGGAGCCCCGGGGGTGGAGGGGGTCAAAGGTCTCAAGTCGGATCTCCTGCACATCAGATATTTACATTGGGATTCATAACAGTAGCAAAATTACAGTTATGAAGTAGCAGCGAAAATAATGTTATTGGGGTCAGCACATGAGGAACTGAAGTGAATGGTCACGGCGTTACAAGGTTGGGAACCACTGTCCTAGAGGCTGGCTAATCCACTGCCATTGTAGTAACCTGCATGTTCTCCCGTTTGAACCAGGAGGAGGCCCCGTCCTTCCTTGCACTGGTAACCCCCCCCCCCCAAGGTTACACAGCACCAGTGCAGACATGGTCCCAGGCGCAACTCTGGTCACGTAGGACTTGGTAACGCCATTGAGTGTCCAACCCTGACCTCAGGAGTGTGCCAGAGCAGTGGCTACCTCGGCCGACACCCTGACACCGCCCCATCTCTCAGAACTCTTCTGTTTCCCGTCCTCAGCTTCAGGCTGTCTACTTGCCCTGCCCATACACACCCCTCTTAACTTTCTTTATAGCCGCAGACAGCCTTGATGTGAACCTCTGATCCCCTGCCAGTCCCTTGCCTTGCCCCAGTGCTGGGGTCATCTGGGGTTATAGGTGTGTGTACTACCATGCTTTTAGTACGGTCCCAGGACTTGAACGCAGGGCCTGGTGCGTGCTGGGCAAGCACTGTGTCACCTGAGGTTCGTTCCCAGTCCCAGTTTGTCCCCTCTTTGTGCAGCAGGTCGCACAGACCATCCATTGTAGCTTATACAGCAGAAAAAGGACAGGTGTGTGCTTAAGTCCTGGGACATTTTCTGCACCGTGTCCTGTCTGTGTCTAAAAAGCAGTGTTCTAGTGCTGGTGGAGCTCGCTGGCAGAGTACGTGCTTAGCATGCACGGGACGTGGGTCCGTCCGCAGCAACTTAATGGATACTCCTAATCTCAGCTCCATCGGGAGAGCCTGGGAGCCGGCCCCTCCCCTCAAGCTGTTCATGCTACAGTGTACTCAGACTTCTGGCAGCCACGCAGACGTAAATGGAGGCGCCGCTGCCCACCTTACCCCAGGCATCATTTGCACCAGTGTTCAGCTCTGTCTCTGTTTATGCTCTTTAACCGACCTTGTGTCTGCTTTACAAAACCTTCAGGTTCAAGGCCTCTAGAAGTAGATCTTTCCATCTGGCCCCAGTGGGATTCAATTACCCGAAATCTCCACACTTGAATAAGCAGAACCCCAAGCTCCTGAAGAGTGTGACCACACATAGGCCAAGTGTTGGGGGCAGGGGAGGAGCCGGAAGGTGGGCCGTGGGTCATGGCACCAGAGGAGTTGCAGCCAATCAGACCCAAGAGGCCTCCCAGCTGCACTACCGTATCCCACAATCCCTCAGTGGGCCGGGCCCTAGCCATTCCCGTGGTCAGCACGTACCAGGCCGCCCCTCAGCACCTGCTCTTTGACCCCTCTCAACCCACAGCTGTTTCTGTCTCCTCACAGATGTTGGCTCTGTGGAAGGCCTGGCCTATCACCGGGGCTGGGACACGCTGTACTGGACAAGCTACACAACATCCACCATCACCCGCCACACGGTGGACCAGACTCGCCCAGGGGCCTTCGAGAGGGAGACCGTGATCACCATGTCAGGAGACGACCATCCAAGGGCGTTTGTTCTAGATGAGTGCCAGAAGTGAGCAGCCAGGGAGGGGATCACCGGCTGGGGGGAAGGGAGCACCGGCGGGGGGAGGGGAGCACCGGCGGGGGGAGGAGAGCACCAGCCCGGGGGAGGGGACCTGTGTGGGAGGCATGGGGCCTCAGTGAGGCGCATAAGCTCTCTGGGCTTCAGTTCTGGCTTTGTGACTGGCGTTTGTGGCCAGCCGCGATCAAACGGTGAAGCCCTCGCTAGTGTTGGACTCAGAGCTGCAGCTGAACCTGAGTCTGTTCACGGCTCTGCTGAGCTGAGGTCTGACCAGGGAGTGACAGGGGCAGTGACAGTAACCACGAGGCACTGTGATGGCAGTTGTGGGCACAAGGGAGTAGGGAGAAGAACAGGCCCGCAAGGGGACCGTCCACTGCTCTGAGCGTGGCTGGTCTGAGCAGGGCATGTCTCCAGCCTGCCCAGTGTGTCTTCCCTCATCTCACTGGGTGGGGCCTCAGTGAGCCACACCCTCCCCATAGCTGTTCTGGCTGTGTCTGTGTGAACTCGTGTATACGCGCGCGTACACACACACGCACGCGTACACACACGTGTACACGCACGCACACACACACATGCACACACGCGTACACACACGCACACACACCGTACACACACATACACACGCACGCACACACACACACATGCACACACGCGTACACACACGCACACACACCGTACACACACATACACACGCACGCACACACACACACACACACACACACACACGCACACGCACACCGTCCCAGATCAGCGAATATAACCCTCGTTCGTCAACTTGGTATAACTCTAGCCAGATCCAGTCCAGGATACCCAACACAAGGACCCTCTGTGCACTTCTGCCACAGATGTCTGAGTATGGGGACACAAAGATTTCCTGCCCTAACCTCAGTGACCTTACCTATCTGGGCTGCCTAGGGCATGGCCTTCCTGGGCCTCCAGGGAGAAACCGTCATGCTAAGTTTTCTGCCATTCTAGAAGAGACATCATTGTGACCCATTAAGTTCCTCTCGGGCTGAGCCCAGGAAAAAGCCCTCTCCAGAGCCAGTGGTCTCTGAAAAACCAAAACTTAGAAAATGGACCAGGCGACAAGAATGCAGAGGTCCTGTTTACTCACGTGAAGGGTAGAGGATGGTATGGAGGAACCAGTGACCTGGCCTGGCTGGAAGTCTAGGCAGGCAGCTCAGGGCAGTCTGAGGGGTGCCTGGAGGGCACTGACACCGAGGTGTGAGATGGTCTCGTGGACCTGGTAGGAGCTAGTGTGTCAGGAGAGAGGCTGCCTTGGCCATGCTTCTCCTGACAGGTGGAAAGCCCACCATGCTTCTAGCTGCTGGTCACCTACTCCCTTCTCCAGGCACACTGTACCACAAAGCGGCTTTGCCAGAGTCTGAACCCACAGTGCATCCCCCGTAAGCCAGTTTGGTGTTCTACCGTGAGTACAGTCTGGGTTGGACCTGACTATAGAGGGTGTGGCAGCTGCTCTAAGGCCAGACTGTACAAGTCAAGAAAGCACTCGGGCCAGGCATGGAGGTGCCGCCTGAAATCTCAGCACTGGGGAGCTGGCAGTAGGAAGAATGGGAGTTGGGGGTCATTAAGCTATAGCAGGAATTGAAGGTTAGCCTGGGATACATCAGGCCTTATCTAAGGGAGGGAGGAGGGACAGGGACAAGGACGGAGAGGGGAGAGAGAGAGAGAGAGAGAGAGAGAGAGAGAGAGAGAGAGAGAGAGAGAGAGAGGGAGAGAGAGAGAGAGGGAGAGAGGGACAGGGAGAGAGGGACAGGGAGAAAGAGAGGGGCAGGGAGAGAGAGAGGGGGGGGACAGGGAGAGAGAGAGGGACAGGGAGAGAGAGAGGGACAAGGAGAGAGAGAGGGACAGGGAGAGAGAGAGAGAGAGAGAGAGAGAGAGAGAGAGAGAGAGAGAGAGAGAGAGAGATAGCTGCTGAACAGGTTGACACCTTCATCCATGAAGAGTTCTCTCACTAGCCAGGAGGCAGAGGCAGGCAGATCTGGGTTCAAGGCCAGCCTGGTCTACAGCGTGAGCTCCAACACCGCCAGGGATACAGAGAAACCGTGTCTCAGAAGAGTCTTATCCCTGAGAGATGGGCCCTACCAGGGCCTCCAAGAAGGAGATGAGTTTCGCTGTGGTAGATTAGAGTTGGGAGAAGAAGGAGATGGAAGAAATCTGAGCTGTAGCTGGGTCGGTAGACAGCTCACCTAGCACGCATACAGTCCAGAGTTCAATTCCCAGCACCGCCTGGACCTGGGGTGAGAGTGCATTCCTATAGCACTTGGGAGATGGAGGCAGGAGGACCAGAAGTTAAAGTCATCCTTGGCTACATAGAGAGTTCAAGGCCAGCCCAGGGTGGAGAGAGAGTCTGTGTGGCGTTCATCAGTTAGAGCAGGGAGAGGCCTGGCCAGGGGTGGCCAGGCGTGGGTTCCATTCAGAAGCTGTGTTTTGTGTTCCTTGGAGCATCTTAGGGGAAAGTGTCTTTACATAAATGGTTCACCACCCCAGGACGCACGATCCACCCGGAGCTGTCTGAGGGTGATCATGCTGCCACTGTGTTACTTACTGTCCCCTGAGGTCCTCACCACAGCCCCATAAGTAGCAGGGCGTGGCTGTGAGTCAGACTCCAAGTTCACAAAGGCCTTAAAATTGTGGAGAAAGCAAATTTTGAGGGTACAACACACATGGGTGTGCCCAAGACCAAGGAAACCGTCAACACTTAACAAGGGTTTCCTGGGTAATCTGGTGAGGAGCCCGTGTCGGTACAGAGAGAACGGTTAGCAATAAACTCGGAGAACTCTGTCGTTGAGATGAATGTACACTATTTATTTAATCTTTACAAGCCTCTGTGAGGTGGCAATATTGTATTATCTTCCACCAAACAAGAGAAAGCTAAGGTGCAGAGTGGTCAGGTAAGTTGACTAAAGGCGGGAAAGTGGTGGAACCAGGACCAGAGGCTGGGAGCCTGTGTCACTTGCTTGGTGACACAGCTGCCACCTGTCTAAGTACAGGAGGTGAAATCACATCTCAGCTGTGTCCTGCAGTAATGGCATGGCCAGTGGCTGGGATCGTAGGCACCAAGGCTGGGATCAGTTACAGAGCACACATCCTGGGTTGTTGTCTCTGAGGTTGGCCCGTGCCCTCCAAGGCGGACCCTTAGGTTCTGATCCCTTTTGTAAGGATTCAGGCATTACGCCGGCCTGCCCCTGGCAGAATGCACACTCAGGCAGTGCCCTGGTCAGCCCAGGTGCAAAGGACCCTGTTAAAAGAAAGACCCCCGCTCACCTATGCCCTCTTTCCTGCCCCTCTCTCTCTCTTTCCCGCTGTTCCTGTCTCCCTCTTCTCTTCTGCCCTCTCTCTGTCTCTGTGTCTCTTTACCTGTTTTTCTTTTTCCTTTCCCCTTCTCTCCCCTTTCTAATAAAACTTCCCACTCAAACTCTGTCTGCCTGGCACGTTTGTCCCTCCGCCTTGGTCAACCTCGCCTGTCATGGAATCCGCCAGGGTTTCTCACGAATTATTCCTAACATCTTTTTCCCATCAGCTTGATGTTCTGGACCAATTGGAACGAACTCCATCCTAGCATCATGCGGGCAGCTCTGTCTGGAGCCAACGTCCTGACCCTCATTGAGAAGGACATTCGCACACCCAATGGCTTGGCCATTGACCACCGTGCCGAGAAGCTGTACTTCTCGGATGCCACCTTGGACAAGATTGAGCGCTGCGAGTACGACGGCTCCCACCGCTATGTGAGTCTCGGGGTGGGGGTGGGTAGGGACAAAGGGGAAACCAGGTCAGGACAGCCAGACTACCCAGATACTGAGCACCAGCTGGGGAGGATAAAAACTCCCACCTGCGTTCTCGCCTCCGCCCCGTGGGGCTCTGACGTCGCTTAGACAAGGGAGAAGGCAAGGTGCGTCCACCGTCCTTCGCTTTCTAACTTCGCAAGCTCCCCTTGCCCTGCCCCCACTTTGATAGGGTCAGTAAAGCGACTGGAGCCACACAGGGACACTGACGCTCCTGTCCCAACAGGTGATCCTCAAGTCCGAGCCCGTCCACCCCTTTGGGCTGGCTGTGTATGGAGAGCACATTTTCTGGACTGACTGGGTACGGCGGGCTGTGCAGCGGGCCAACAAATATGTGGGCAGTGACATGAAGCTGCTTCGCGTGGACATCCCCCAGCAGCCCATGGGCATCATCGCTGTGGCCAACGACACCAACAGCTGTGAGTACAGCCTGCGCCAGCATTGCACACATGGCGGTACGCCTCTCTCAGGACTCTGCTGTACGGATAAATATCTTTCGATTTTTCAAGGCCAGGTTTACAGAGCTTTGGAGGCTGTCCTGGAGCTCACTCTGTAGACCAGGCTGGCCTGAACTCACAGATCCCCCTGCCTCTGCCTCCCGAGTGCTGGAATTAAAGGCGTGTGGCTCCACCGCCCAGCCAGATAAATTTCTTTACATACCTTTAGTCCCCCCAGAAACTCAAAGCCCCAACATTCCGCAACCCCAGCTCCCTCAAGACATCTGTTTACATGCATGGACTTGACATACTTGGGTTCATCTCCTGAGAACCGCACACGAACACACAAGCACCGCACACGAACACGCGAGCACCGCACACACTAACACACGAGCACCGCACGCTAACACACGAGCACCGCACGCTAACACACGAGCACCGCGCACGAACACACGAGCACCGCACACGAACACGCGAGCACCGCACACTAACACACGAGCACCACACGCTAACACGCGAGCACCGCACACACTAACACACGAGCACCACACGCTAACACACGAGCACCTCACACGAACACGCGAGCACCGCACACGAACACGCGAGCACCGCACACGAACACGCGAGCACCGCACACACTAACACATGAGCACCGCACACACATTCATATTGCTGGTGCCTCTAGGACCTCATCCCCATCCCTGGAGATCCTGTCATACAGCCTAATAATTCTCTCCACCCACAGCTACCACACCCCACATGCCAGGCACAGCCTATGCCCTTCCTCAGCCTGTATATAAACACACGTGCCTACAGCTGACCCAGATTACCTGATGTGTGTGTGTGTGTGTGTGTGTGTGTGTGTGTGTGTGTGTGTGTGTGTGTGTAACAGATCCAAGTCTTTCCCAAGCCTTATGCACACCTCGGCCACCACTGTGTGTATGATAAAGTGTGGTGAACCTTGTGTGAGGGACCTTGTCGGTTCCATGGCTGGTGAGGGTGACTGAGTTGGGGACAGACGTGCCAGGCAGAGCTTAGTGGGAAGTTTTATTAGAGAGGGGAAGGAGGGAGAAGGAAAGAGAAAACAGGTAAAGTGACACAGAGACACAGGGAGGACAGAAGAGGGAGACAGGAAAAGTCCTGTCTGTCCCGGGGGAACCGTGGGAAAGAGAGTAAGTGGTGGGAGGTCTTTCTTTTGCACCTGGGCTGACCAGGGCACTGCCTGAGCGCATTCTGCCAGGTGACAGGGGCAGGCCAGCGTAATGCCTGAGTCCTAACACTATGCACATATCTCAAAACTGGACCTAGAATCCTCCCCGAGATTCATCTCAAAGCCCTCAGCACCCCACGCCAGGTCCTCCCCCCGTATGAACCCCATGGCTGCTGGGGTCACGCAGAGCCCCGGAATATTAGGGGGGCATCTGGGGAGGGTGCGGAGTGGGAGCCACCATGCAGCTCACAGGTCTCCTCTGTCTCTGCTCAGGCGAACTCTCCCCCTGCCGCATCAACAATGGAGGCTGCCAGGATCTATGTCTGCTCACCCACCAAGGCCACGTCAACTGCTCCTGTCGAGGGGGCCGGGTCCTCCAGGAGGACTTCACCTGCCGGGGTGAGGAAGCTGCTTGGAGCTGGGGCAGAGGCTGCTGGGAAGCCTTCTTGCAGACTCTAGCCCGGGCTACAGCGCTGCACTCGGCTGAGCCCCCACTCACAGAAGCCTCTCTCCATCCCCAGCTGTGAACTCCTCCTGCCGGGCACAAGACCAGTTTGAGTGTGCCAGCGGCGAATGCATCAGTTTCAGCCTCACCTGTGACGGCACCTCCCACTGCAAGGACAAGTCTGATGAGAAGCCCTCCTACTGCAGTAAGGCCCCACCTGGGACCCCTGCCCGGGCTCCTGCCCCTCCTGGCCCAGCTCCCCAGCCCTGACCCAGGAGGGGGCTCACCAGCCCTGTGCCCGCTATGACCTCACACCCCCACCCCGCCACCCTCACAGACTCCCGACGCTGCAAGAAGACTTTCCGCCAGTGCAACAACGGTCGCTGCATCTCCAACTCGCTGTGGTGCAATGGGGCAGATGACTGCGGGGACGGCTCCGATGAGATCCCCTGCAACAGTGAGTGGGGCGCTGTGAGCCCTGGCCTCGCCCCCACCTCGCCCCCCAGGCCCAGGACAGCTAGTTCAGGGCACGCGAGAGCAGGCTGGAGCTCTGCCCCGGGCCCTTGTGGCCTACAGAGGGACTCCGGCCTGGCGGTCCCTGCGGTCGGTCTGACGTACCCTTGGGTCCTGTTGTAGAGACAGCCTGTGGTGTGGGTGAGTTCCGCTGCCGAGACGGGTCCTGCATCGGAAACTCCAGTCGCTGCAACCAGTTTGTGGATTGTGAGGACGCCTCCGATGAGATGAACTGCAGTGAGTGACACCCCGCCTGTGCCTGCTCCGTCCTCAGCCCACCCGTGACCCTTCTTCCTGCCTCAGCCTGGTCTGCCCTGTTTCCTCTGAGCCTCCCTTAGCAGCCCGTGATTTTTGGGGCCCTGACTCTGTCCCTTTCCTGCTCTCCTGGAATCCATGGCAGTAGTGAGCGAGCGGGCGAGTGAGCACCAAATATAAAGTGTCTCCTAAGTGTTCCGGAAACAAAGCCACCACAGGGCCAGAGCGTGTCTTAGAGGGAACTGGGTCATGACCCCTGTCTTAGGCTTTCTATTGCTGCGAAGAGGAGCCATCCATGGCCATGGCAACCCTTACAGAGGAAGCATTTAATCGGGTGGCGCACTAACAGTTTCACGGGTTCAGTCCATCATCATCGTGTCAGGGAGCATGGCTAGCAGACACTCTGGTGCTGCAGCTGAGTCAGCTGAGACACTGGGCGGCATCCTGAGCGTAGGAAACCTCATAGCCCGCCCCCTCAGTGACACACTTCCTCCAACAAAGCCACGCCTCCTCACAGGGCCACTCCCTGTGAGAGTGTGGGGGCCAGTTCCATTCAAACTGCCAAGCCTCCTCAGCCCGTCCCCTCACCCTCCTCTCCACACCAGGCGCCACTGACTGCAGCAGCTATTTCCGCCTGGGTGTGAAAGGCGTGCTGTTCCAGCCCTGTGAGCGGACATCCCTCTGCTACGCGCCCAGCTGGGTGTGCGACGGAGCCAATGACTGTGGAGACCACAGTGACGAGCGTGACTGCCCAGGTCAGCCAGCGGTGGCTGCGGGAGGGACCGTAGGCCCAGGGCTAGCAGGGCCTTACACACCTCCCTTCTATTCCCAGGCGTGAAGCGCCCCAGGTGTCCCCTCAACTACTTTGCCTGCCCCAGTGGGCGCTGCATCCCTATGAGCTGGACGTGCGACAAAGAGGATGACTGTGAACACGGCGAGGATGAGACCCACTGCAGTGAGTGGCGCAGCGCCCCCAGTGCCCGCAGCACCATCCCCAGCGTCCCCAGCGCCCGCAACAGCGCCCCCAGCGCCCGCAGCGCCCACCACCGCATGGGCCCCCTCATAGTCCTTATGCACCGTGCCCTTCCTGGAGAAGGCCCTGGGTTTATGCCTCACTCTCAGACGGCAGATTAGGGTCCTTTGGCTTGTGCTGGGCCTCGTGGGAAAGGGTGGCGTGGGCGTCCCCCCTGTCTTTCCCTGCCATCCCTCCTGCCCTGTCACTATTCCAGACAAGTTCTGCTCAGAGGCTCAGTTTGAATGCCGGAACCACCGATGCATCTCCAAGCAGTGGCTGTGTGACGGCAGCGATGACTGCGGAGACGGCTCAGATGAGGCAGCGCACTGCGGTAAGGCGTGGCCTGAGCCCAGACTCCGGGAGGTGCCCCGAGAAGAGACATCCGTCCCCCCCCCAGGAGCGCGCACATCGGTGGGGTGTGTTGTCCCGTCATGGCTGCCAGCTTGGCCCTGGCCTCCTGAGTCCCTGTCTCCTTCCTCCTCACACAGAAGGCAAGACTTGCGGCCCCTCCTCCTTCTCCTGTCCTGGCACCCATGTGTGCGTCCCCGAGCGCTGGCTCTGTGATGGTGACAAGGACTGTGCTGATGGCGCGGATGAGAGCATCTCGGCCGGCTGCTGTGAGTGGGAGAGGCCGGGAGGAATGGGTGGAAACTTCGGTGACTTTAGCTCCTGTGCCCATTCACACCCCTCCTCCACCCACCCGGTGCTCCGTCCACCCTACCTCCCACATCCCAGGACCCCAGGATGGGGAAGGAGGCCTGAGGGGAGTTCTGCCTCTGTCCCCAGTGTACAATAGCACCTGTGACGACCGTGAGTTCATGTGCCAAAACCGTCTGTGCATTCCCAAGCATTTTGTGTGTGACCACGACCGAGACTGTGCAGACGGCTCTGACGAGTCACCCGAGTGCGGTGAGTGCTGGGACCAGAGGAGGCGCCGGGCCTGGCTGTGCTGCCACCGTGCCAGGGCGGCAGCCTCATCGCCCTCCCCCACCACACAGAGTACCCAACCTGCGGCCCCAACGAGTTCCGCTGCGCCAACGGGCGGTGTCTGAGCTCCCGCCAGTGGGAGTGTGACGGTGAGAATGACTGCCATGACCAGAGTGACGAGGCCCCCAAGAACCCACACTGCACCAGCCCAGGTGAGCCCAGCGGGCCGCCCCGTCCCCTCGCCCTCCTTTCCCTCCTCCTGGGACCCCACACTGACCTGTCCCTGCCCACCCCCCCACAGAGCACAAGTGCAATGCCTCGTCACAGTTCCTGTGTAGCACTGGGCGCTGCGTGGCTGAGGCGTTGCTGTGCAATGGCCAGGATGACTGCGGGGACGGCTCCGATGAACACGGGTGCCACGTGAACGAGTGTCTCAACCACAAGCTCAGCGGCTGCAGTCAGGACTGTGAGGACCTTAAGATAGGCTTTAAGGTACGCGGGACCGATGGTTTGCTCCACCCCCTCCGCCTCCCATCACTCCGCCAGGCAGTGTGCTGGGCTCTGGGGGTGCAGCAGGGATCTCCACCTGCGTGGGTTTATTCGTACACAGGTGAGGTAAAGGCTAGGCGAGAAGTGAGCGGGGTTAGCAAGCAGGCAACAGGTTGGTAGCTCTAGAGTGCAAGGGAGAGGCCCAGCCTGGAGGAAGAATCGTAACCCTGGAGATGCTATTCAAACCGCCAAGGAAGTGAGTACAGAGCCTTAGCGTGCACTAAGCTTCACTGAGGGACACATACCGCAGCCACATGCGGAAGGCTTGGGGAGGGGTCAAGATCACTGCCTCTGCCACTTGCCTTCTCCTGTCCTCCCCTGTCCTGGTCTCTGGTTTCCAAAAGGGGACGCCCAGCCCCCACTGTGTCCTCAGCCCGGCTTCCCTGTATCCATAGTGCCGCTGTCGCCCTGGCTTCCGGCTTAAAGACGATGGCAGGACCTGTGCAGACGTGGATGAATGTAGCACCACCTTCCCCTGCAGCCAGCTCTGTATCAACACCCATGGCAGCTACAAGTGTCTGTGTGTGGAGGGCTACGCGCCCCGCGGTGGCGACCCCCACAGCTGCAAAGCTGTCACTGGTGAGATGGATGTGGTTGGGACAGCTGTGGGCTGGGGCCAGGGGTGGCAGTTGGGAGAGGGAAAGGGACAGTGTAGTATAGCTGAAGATAAAAAAAGCTACTGGAACAAAGACTAAAGCTACTCGAATGTTCCTGAGCCGGGACCCTCTGCCTACAGACGAGGAGCCGTTCCTCATCTTTGCCAACCGCTACTACCTGCGCAAGCTCAACCTGGACGGCTCCAACTACACACTGCTTAAACAGGTGCCCACACCCAAGCCTTCCCCACACCCATTGACTGCCCGACTTCAGACATCCTTCCCCACATATACATGTGCCCTGGCAGCAGCTGACTTCCCCGTCCCCATTCCAAACCCAGGGCCTGAACAATGCCGTCGCCTTGGACTTTGACTACCGAGAGCAGATGATCTACTGGACCGACGTGACCACCCAGGGCAGCATGATCCGAAGGATGCACCTTAATGGTAGCAACGTGCAGGTAACGAGGGGGCTGCTCCAGTGATCTCACGGCGACCAGGGGCCCCACAGATGACCCCACGCCCCTCCTCTCCTGCCTACCCTGATTCTCCCTCCTCTCTGAGCCACAGAAACGTCCTGCCTGTTTTAGCTTCTCCCTCCCTAAACTCTGCACACGTGCGGACACTGCTGCTGCCTCCCCTCACTGTGTGCGCTAGGTGTGTGTGGGTGGCCCTGAGGCCCCTGCGGTGAGCGCTTAGTGTCAGGCTCTGAACGGGACATTTTAGATCTGTCGTCTTCCTAACAAGACCAGGAGCCGTGGTCCGTTTCACAGGCGGGAGAGATCGGGCCCCAGAGAGACAGCGTTCTGCTCAGAGTCCTCCCAGAGAGAGAGAGTTCTGCTCAGAGTGCTCCTAGAGAGACAGAATCCTCCCAGAGAGACAGCGTTCTGCTCAGAGTCCTCCCAGAGAGACAGAGTCCTCCCAGAGAGACAGCGTTCTGCTCAGAGTCCTCCCAGAGAGACAGAGTTCTGCTCAGAGTCCTCCCAGAGAGACAGCGTTCTGCTCAGAGTCCTCCCAGAGTCAGAGTTCTGCTCAGAGTCCTCCCAAAGAGACAGCGTTCTGCTCAGAGTCCTCCCAGAGAGAGAGTTCTGCTCAGAGTGCTCCCTTCCTTGCAGGTGCTGCACCGGACGGGCCTTAGCAACCCAGACGGGCTGGCTGTGGACTGGGTGGGTGGCAATCTGTACTGGTGTGACAAAGGCAGAGACACCATTGAGGTGTCTAAGCTCAATGGGGCCTATCGGACCGTGCTGGTCAGCTCTGGCCTCCGCGAGCCCAGGGCTCTGGTGGTGGACGTACAGAATGGGTAAGTGGCCAAGCGGGGCGGGACGCAGGCCCAGCCTCTCCACGGGCTTCTGGCGTCATAGGTCTCCAGACTCCTGGGGTTTACCGCCTCTCCCCACCTGCCAGGTACCTGTACTGGACGGACTGGGGTGACCACTCACTGATCGGTCGGATCGGCATGGATGGGTCTGGCCGCAGCGTCATTGTGGACACTAAGATCACGTGGCCCAATGGTCTGACACTGGACTACGTCACGGAACGGATCTACTGGGCCGACGCCCGTGAGGACTACATTGAGTTTGCCAGCCTGGACGGCTCCAATCGCCACGTTGGTCCGTATGCCAGCGAGGCTGCCTGGGGTCTACAGTGATGAGAGTTCAGTCCGGAAGGGGGGGGGAGGGAAGAGGGCATTGTGTACAGCCCAGACACCAGGCCACAATCGGCTCCCGACCCACGTGCAGCCAGGATGACGGCCCGAGCGGTGGGTGCATGGGAACTGTCAGAGGAACGTCTGTGCTCCTGTGGAGCAGATGGACAGGCTGTCAGTATGACCTTAGGAAGCCCTAGAAGTGTCCGCTACGGGGTCGTGATGGGAGCTAAGGAGCTCAGGCAGGCACGGAACCCGGTCTGCACTTGGTGCCAGCTGCCGTCTTTCCCCCGCCCCCACAGTGCTGAGCCAGGACATTCCACACATCTTTGCACTGACCCTGTTTGAAGACTACGTCTACTGGACAGACTGGGAAACGAAGTCCATCAACCGAGCCCACAAGACTACGGGTGCCAACAAAACCCTGCTCATCAGCACCCTGCACCGGCCCATGGACCTCCACGTCTTCCACGCCCTACGCCAGCCAGATGGTGAGCAAGCAGACGTGGGCGTGGGCTGGGGAAACAAAAGAGTGGACCGTGCATGAGAGGCCCTGTTCTCGGGACGGCTCAGGACACAGCCGCAGTGGGAGCATCCCTGACAGGTAGTGGGCGTGCAGAGGCTGCAGTCCGGATGGTCAGGTTCTTGGCAGCTTCAGTCCATCCAGGACTCAACACTGGGGTCTCCTGGCAGCCACACCCTGAAGTCAGGGAGCCCAGAGACATCAAGGAAACCAAACCTGAGCTGATCCTGGGCATTGAGAGGGCCTTTCCCGTGTCCTGCCTCAATCCCCTAACGAAGGCGGTGGGATAAAGATCTACCGTGCCTCTGAGCAGGATGGCCAGAGACCATTCCCAGCAGGACCCACCCTGGCAGTCAGAAACCCGTGACCCAAGAGTCGTATACCAGGACCGGTCACGACCCTTCCACCGCATTCTCTCTGACAGTGCCCAATCACCCCTGCAAAGTCAACAATGGCGGCTGCAGCAACCTGTGCCTGCTGTCCCCTGGCGGTGGCCACAAATGCGCCTGCCCCACCAACTTCTACCTGGGTGGCGATGGCCGTACCTGTGTGTCCAACTGCACGGCAAGCCAGGTAAGGGTCCCCCAAGCCTGCCGCGGGCCCACGCCTCGGCCCCTGACCCCTCAACACCCGCATCCCGCATCGCCGTGCTGACGCCCGCACGCTTCTTGCCTACCTCTCGCCTTCCCCTCAGCGATACTTTTACACTTCTCACCTTACAAACACCCCTGTGCCCTAGTGCTGGCCTCACCAGTGTCACTCGCCCGCTTCCCACGCCCTCCCGCAATCACCCCTCATCTGGCCTCCTCCCGTCGTCACATTCCAGCTGACTGTCCAGCTCTACCTTCCCCTCCCCACTACTTCTCTGAAAATCTTTTGAGTTCCCCAAGCCCACACAAGCCCCCAGCAACGCCATCTTCCCCACCTGCCCTCCAGTTTGTGTGCAAGAATGACAAGTGCATCCCGTTCTGGTGGAAGTGTGACACTGAAGACGATTGCGGAGACCACTCGGATGAGCCTCCAGACTGCCGTGAGTGTCCAGGGCGCGGGAGGCGCCGGAAGGCTCCTCACCGGCCCCCCGAGGGCAGACTCTTGAGGGACTTACTGGCTCCCTGCTCGCTCTTTTTTCCGTGTGTGTGTGTGTGTGTGTGTGTGTGTGTGTGTCCTGCTGAATGTGTGGAGGTCAGAGGGCAGCTTTCAGAAATCAGTTTCTCTCCTTCCGCCATGGGTTCTGAGGGTCTCAGGTCTTCAGGCCGAGGTGACAAGCATCGCTGGGCCATCTCACACCCTCTCTCCTGACACTGAGCCTTCCTTCTCGGTAGCCGAGTTCAAATGCCGCCCGGGGCAGTTCCAGTGCTCAACGGGCATCTGTACCAACCCTGCCTTCATCTGTGATGGGGACAATGACTGCCAAGACAACAGTGACGAGGCCAACTGTGGTAAGGAGCTGCCTAGATGCCAGCCCTTCCTGCCCGCACTTGCCGATTCAGAAAACAAGCAGGGACAGCTTTTCCCTAAGCTGCATCTGGGCCCCACGAGGGACAGGGAGGCCCCTGCAGGCCCCGGGTCCTCTACCTGTCATTGGTTACCTCCCCTTCTCCCACCGCCAGACATTCACGTCTGCCTGCCTAGTCAGTTCAAGTGTACCAACACCAACCGCTGTATTCCCGGCATCTTCCGTTGCAACGGACAGGACAACTGCGGGGACGGCGAAGATGAACGGGACTGCCGTGAGTGCCAGGTTCAGGGTAGTGGGCGGGGTGCTGTCACAGCCACCATTGAGCGGTGGCGTGAGTCATGTCTCGTGGCTCCTGGTTCGCTCACAAAAGCACTGTGCTCAGTATGGACAGTCGGCAGATCCAGAAAACCAAACCATTCCTTCCTCCTCACGACGACCGGGCTGGGCGTTTCGAAGAGGGTCGGGTCGACATGGTGACTAAAAACTGGGAAGGAGGCTTCAGGGCCAGGTCCTCATTTTCTCGTCCACCTTGCAGCTGAGGTAACCTGCGCCCCCAACCAGTTCCAGTGCTCCATTACCAAGCGCTGCATCCCCCGAGTCTGGGTCTGTGACAGGGACAATGACTGTGTGGACGGCAGTGACGAGCCCGCAAACTGCAGTGAGTGCTGCCCATCGCCCCCAGTCCCATCTCCCCTGCGCTGCGCTGCCTTCGCCCAGCGGTCCCCCCAGGGGACTCCTCACCCTGCCCACGCTCTGCAGCCCAGATGACCTGTGGAGTAGATGAGTTCCGCTGCAAGGACTCGGGCCGCTGCATCCCAGCGCGCTGGAAGTGTGATGGCGAGGACGACTGTGGCGATGGCTCGGATGAACCCAAGGAAGAGTGTGGTAAGCGCGCTCAGGTTAGGGCGGAATGAAGGCCCCCCGGCCTCGGCACGGCCCCTCAGCACGGCCTTGTGGGTGTTTTCCCTGTCGTCCCCACCACCTCCCAATGCCTTGACGCTCTCTCTAGCCACCCCCAAAATCTCCTGTGCCCAGTCTGTGCATCTGCCCCACCCCCACCCCCACCCCCACCCTGTCAACTGCGCATGGTCCGTCCTGTTCGGACCGTCCTGCAGATCCCACACAGTATGTGCAGCAAGGGTGCCACTCACTGCCCGAGCCCTGGAGCCCAGCTTTCCCAGGCTGCAGGGACCCCAGCTCCCCACTGGTGCCAATCCTCACCTGCCCACCCTGGACCGTGTCCTCGGCCACCCACTCCATCCCCGGTAACGCGGAAGTCTCCCTCCCGTAGACGAGCGAACCTGCGAGCCATACCAGTTCCGCTGCAAGAACAATCGCTGTGTGCCCGGCCGCTGGCAGTGCGACTACGACAATGACTGTGGGGACAACTCTGACGAGGAGAGCTGCAGTACGTCCCAAGTCCTACGCCTCGCCCTGCCCATCACCTTCCCAGGCCCCGCCCCACCCCGCCCCGCCCTCCTCAGCACCAGTAGCCCCTCCCACCAGCTGGGGGAGGCCCTCCCCGGGCACGGGGTCGGGACCCCTGTGCCGCGCTCCATCCCACTCCATGTCGTGTACTTGACCCATTTCACCTCATCTCGTGTTTCTCTCCATTTTTACACTGTCCTCTTGGGGTTGCAGAGGTAGGTGTCTCCGTTGTGCCCCCGTCCCTGCCACCTCTGCCTCCGCCCCGGAGCCTTGCCCATCCCTGTGCTGTCCTTCTGCCCATCGCCCTTAACTGGCCTCTCCCCAGACCTGCTGCTTGTCTCAGTGGTCTTGTCCCTCCCTCCCCTACACGACCTGTCCTCAGGACAGGACCAGGGACCCGTGCCCGCTCCCGTGTGTCTGCTCCGAGCCCAGCCAAGCTGCCTGGGTTTGGTTGGGTTCATCGTCACACCAGTCAGCTGTGTCCTCCACGAGCATAGGAATGAGCCTTGGGCTTGGGAGTACTGTTTCCCAGGGCGGGAGGTGCCCTGTGCCCACTGTGCTGGGGCCTGTCTTTCCGCAGCCCCTCGGCCCTGCTCTGAGAGCGAATTCTCCTGTGCCAACGGCCGCTGCATTGCGGGGCGCTGGAAGTGTGATGGGGATCATGACTGTGCCGACGGCTCAGACGAGGTGAGTAGGGCGGTCTCCACGAAGGGGGTGGCCTCAGCATTAGGGCAGGCCCCCGGGGCCTGACCAGACTGCTGGCCCCCATGCCCACAGAAAGACTGTAGCCCCCGCTGTGACATGGACCAGTTCCAGTGCAAGAGTGGCCACTGCATCCCCCTGCGCTGGCGCTGCGATGCGGACGCTGACTGCATGGACGGCAGTGATGAGGAAGCCTGTGGCACCGGGGGTGAGCCCCTCCAGCCTGGCGTCGCCGCCCCTCCCCCTCCCCCCAGAAAACCTTTTCTGAGCATGCACTGAGCGCCAGGCACTGTCCGGCCGCTGGCGCTTCTGAGGCAGGTTGTGTCCTAACCTTTAAGGGGGCTCGCTAGGTGGGAATCCAGCAGAAGCCTGGAGACTGTGTCCCCCAGCGCCCTGCTCCCCTCCGTTCCCTGGGGCCGTCAGTAAGCCGGGTCTGCTCAGTAGCAGTGTGCCACCTGCCGGCTCCAAGCTGAGGCGTGCAGCAGGGTTCCCACCTGGAAGGCAGGCTTCCTGATGCTCCTCTGTAAGCTGAGGATCACCACCTAAAGCTTGCGCCTGCCACAGGCTGTGCTGGGCTCAGGCGTCCTGTCTCATCCGCTCAGGAAGAGCCCCTCTGAGGACACAGCCCGAAGTAGCCTCTCCTCCCCTATACCGGAGGAAGCAGGCAGTTAAGACACCCGAGTCTCCAGCTTCCCTGTGACCCCCGGGCCTCAGCCCCACCCACGGAGGGCGTGGCAGACACGATCCTGCAGCCGCAGCCTGCATTCATTCATTCATTCATTCATTCATTCATTCGCACCCCTTTGTTCGCCCCGTGCCCAGTGAGGACCTGCCCGTTGGATGAATTCCAGTGTAATAACACCCTGTGCAAGCCGCTGGCCTGGAAGTGTGACGGGGAGGACGACTGTGGGGATAACTCAGATGAGAACCCGGAGGAGTGCGGTAAGAATTAGGGCGGGGCCGGGCGGGGCCAGGGGGTGTCCAAGGCAGGACAGAGCATCGGGCGGGAAGGCGCTCCCGTACTCCCCAGTGGACACCCACCCCGTTTCCCGGCTTCTCCAGCCCGGTTCGTGTGTCCTCCCAACCGGCCCTTCCGCTGCAAGAATGACCGCGTCTGCCTGTGGATCGGGCGCCAGTGTGACGGCACGGACAACTGTGGTGATGGCACTGATGAGGAAGACTGTGGTGAGCTGAGGACAGTGAGGGGGCGGAGCTGCATCGCACCTGGGGCGGGGCAGACAGCTCTGCCAGGCTGAGCTGGGCCCGGGCTCTGGGGCTGCACACCCATCCCTGCCCTCAGCTTGATGAGCAGACAGGACACATCTATGCTAGCAAGATCTCTGTGGAAGGAAGGGTAGGTGGCGTGGCCAGTACCCAGAGCCTGAAGCCTCTTCCCTCCCCTCCCCAGAGCCCCCCCACGACCCAGAACCCCCACTGCAAAGACAAGAAGGAGTTCCTGTGCCGGAACCAGCGCTGTCTGTCATCCTCGCTGCGCTGTAACATGTTTGATGACTGTGGTGATGGCTCCGATGAGGAGGACTGCAGCATCGGTAGGACCAGGAGCCAGAGCAGAGGGGAGGGTACCAGGGATGGATGGGGCTTGCGTGCCGGGGGCGGGGCTTATGGGCTGGGGCGGGGCTTCAGCGCCAGGGGTGGGGCTTAGGCTCCAGGGCGGGGCTTAGGTGAGAGAAGCCACTGTTTGTCCCCCACAGACCCCAAGCTGACCAGCTGCGCCACCAACGCCAGCATCTGTGGGGACGAAGCACGTTGCGTGCGCACCGAGAAAGCTGCCTACTGCGCCTGCCGCTCAGGCTTCCACACTGTGCCAGGCCAGCCCGGATGCCAGGGTAGGAAAAGCTGGACGGGAGGTGGGTGGGCAGGAACCCCAGGTCCCAGACTCCCCATGACCCTCGATGTAACCCCCAGACATCAACGAGTGTCTGCGCTTCGGCACCTGCTCGCAGCTCTGCAACAACACGAAGGGTAGCCACCTGTGTAGCTGCGCCCGCAACTTCATGAAGACGCACAACACGTGCAAGGCTGAAGGTGCTGGAGTCGGGAAGGACGTGCGGCTGGGTGGGTGGGGCCAGGCCACACGGGCGGGTGGAATGGAGCCCAAAAATACTTCATTGCTCAGGCGTGGGTCCCCAGACTCAGGGTACATACAGGGCGATGCCATCCTGAGCAAAGCGTGGGAGCGCAGAGGGCGCCAGCTGGGTTCCTGAAGTCCTGTGAGAGCCACGCTCCCCCTTCCTTGCCCCTCCCCTCCCTCCCCCCAGGTTAACAGTATGGGTAGACTCAGTCACGTGGGCCCACCTGCATATCCTCCCCGTGCTCTGACACGGCATTGAACCTTCCACGTGCCCGAGCTCACACAGCTCACAGGGCACACGCACATGGACGTGTGTATACACCCCCTCCAGAGGGCTCTGTGCCGTTGACATACACCCCACATGCCTGTCCCCTCTCAGCCAATAATTGATTCTACAGTGCAGAATTCCTGAGGTTGTGGGGCAGGGGAGTGGGGTGCAAGGACGGATTGCTGAAGGATCTGGTCACTCTGTTATCAGTTTGGGCCACAGGTTCGAGTCCTCAGGCCTGATGTTGGATGCACCAATACCAGAAACATCCCTTTCTGTCCAAAACAAATGGTTTGATTAGATCCAAGGCTACTGCAGAGGGCCAGGGTCTCAGCTGGAGGTCGTCCCTGTCCAGTACCTGGCTGTATGAGTCCCCAGGATGGAACTGGGGCCCTGGGCTCCTGCCTGCACCTCTCAACCCTGTCTGACAGGTGGCCTCTGACTCTGGCAGGCTCCGAGTACCAGGTCCTGTACATCGCCGATGACAATGAGATACGCAGCTTGTTCCCCGGGCACCCCCACTCAGCCTATGAGCAGACCTTTCAGGGCGATGAAAACGTCCGAATAGACGCCATGGACGTGCACGTCAAGGCCGGCCGTGTCTACTGGACTAACTGGCACACAGGGACAATCTCCTACCGGAGCCTGCCACCTGCTGCGCCTCCTACCACTTCCAACCGCCACCGGAGGCAGATCGACCGCGGTGTCACGCACCTCAACGTAAGTGCCCAGCCTTCGGAGTTTGTAGACAGTAGAGCAGTACCTACTCCTAGGCTCGTGTGGAGTACGGTGATAGAATGTGGGAGCCCTCGGCTTGATCCTCAGCAACAGAAATGGAAATAGAATAATAATGATAAATAAATACTTAATCTCATGCCTTTAACCCCAGCGCTCAGGAGGCAGAGCAGGAGGATCTCTGTGAGTTCAAGGTCAGCCTAGTCTAAAGAGCGAGTTCCAGGACAGGCTCCAAAGCTACAGAGAACCCTACTTTGAAAAACCAAAATAATAGTAGTAATAATAATAATAATACCTAATCTTACAGGCTGCTTGGTTTTAGTGCTAGGCGAGAGCTTTACCAGTGAACTACACACTCCCAGCTTCATAGACTGTTTCATTTACTTAGAAAATGCCTGTGCATCATGTGTACATTCATGGTGCACATGGAGAACTCAGGACGACTTGGAGTTAGTTATTCCTCTGCTTCTACCATCTGAGGCCCAGGGACCTGAACCCAGGTCATCAGGCTTGACAGCAAGCACCTTTATCCATGGGACCATCTCACGGCCCCCTCCCAGCCCCAGAGCCGTTTATTTAACGTGAGGATTAACTAGAAAGACACGAAGATGAGCCAGGCGTGGTGGCTCATGCCTGTAATTCCAGCGTTCGAGAAACGGAGGGAAACAGAACGATAAGAGGTTAGCCTGGGCTACGCCGTGAACGCCAGATCCACCTGAGCAGGGCTAGAGACCTAGTCCAAAGAGAAAGAAGGACCTGGGCACTGGTTAGCCATGTTAGTCAGTGGGGACAGACTCGGGGATGGGGATGATGGACGGACGGCAGAAGGTCCTGGTCTCTGAATACGTGACACCGCTTAGATTTCAGGGCTGAAGATGCCGAGGGGGATTGCCATCGACTGGGTGGCCGGAAACGTATACTGGACCGACTCTGGCCGCGACGTGATCGAGGTGGCGCAAATGAAGGGCGAGAACCGCAAGACCCTCATCTCGGGCATGATTGATGAGCCCCACGCCATCGTGGTGGACCCACTGAGGGGGTGGGCAGGGGTCCTGGGGGGAGGCGCTTGGGCTGGTAGTGTTGGGAAGCCCTTAGGCCCAGCATCCACAGGGACAGAGACCACTGGCTCAAGGCTCCTCAAGCCACAGTGGGGACTCCCAGTGGAATGGCTAACCTCTGCTTGATGGGCTGTCATGTGTAGCGGGTGTGTGTGTGTGTGTGTGGGTGTGTGGGTGTGTGTGTGGGTGCTCTGCCCCTTTAGATGCTACTGGTTTCGCATCTTGTAATTAGAGTAGGTGATGCGTGTCGGACGTTGTCTCCTGGGTCTCAATGTGAAGAGGACAGGCGTCTTCCGCCCGTTGCCCAGTGGCATTCGTACCAGGCTAGGTGCTGCCTACTTTGGTCTTTGCTTGGCGACCAACCGGCTCTCACTTGTCCCTCCTCAGTACCATGTACTGGTCAGACTGGGGGAACCATCCCAAGATCGAAACAGCTGCGATGGACGGGACCCTTCGAGAGACTCTGGTGCAGGATAACATCCAGTGGCCCACAGGTCCCTGGGGCAGGGGTCGGGAGAGGGAGGGACAGGGCTCTGGTCCCAGCCGCTACAAAAGTCACCCAAATTCAGGGCAGTGGGGCAGGCAGCTTCCACCCGGTCGGGCTAAGGGCCATGGGAGCGTTTTCCAGATGGGCGACCGGGAGAAATCCCGTCAGCTCTGTCTGTCCTCTGTGCCCAGCCTGCCGTGGCAGAGGCTGAGCCCTCACAGCAACTCTCTCGCCTCAGGCTTAGCTGTGGATTACCACAACGAACGGTTATACTGGGCAGACGCCAAGCTTTCAGTCATTGGCAGCATCCGGCTCAATGGCACTGACCCCATCGTGGCTGCTGACAGCAAACGAGGTCAGAGGATGGCTGGTGGCAGCGCCGTCGGTCCCTAACCCGTCATCGGGCCTCCCGCCCTCCCTCCTGAGTCCTTTTCAGTTAGCCTGGTCCCCCATTCATTACTGCCCCAATGTGGAGCTCTGTGGAGTCAGCAGGGGCGGGAAGATGAGGAGAAAGCCCACGTCTCCTGTGACCCCCGAGGTCGTGGGGTGATGAGACCGTTTGCCAGTAGCGGGCAGGGATGGCTGGTTCTGATGGAGCCCAGTGTCTTACGATAGTGGGTCCCGGGCCCAGGCAGCCATCTTGCTTTAGCCCGACCCTTCTCTCCCCCCCCCCAGGCCTCAGTCACCCCTTCAGCATTGATGTGTTTGAGGATTACATCTACGGTGTCACTTACATCAATAACCGTGTCTTCAAGATCCACAAGTTTGGACACAGCCCCCTGATCAACCTGACTGGGAGCCTGAGCCACGCCTCAGACGTGGTCCTCTACCATCAACACAAGCAGCCTGAGGGTATGCTAGAGGGAAGCCCAGGGTGTGGTGGGCGGGGCGGCCAGGGAGGAGGGAGTGCTGAATCCACGGCGCAGCGAGCCTAACCCTTCCACACGCCTGCAGTGACCAACCCCTGTGACCGTAAGAAGTGTGAGTGGCTGTGTCTCCTGAGCCCCAGTGGGCCTGTCTGTACGTGTCCCAACGGAAAGAGACTGGACAACGGCACCTGTGTGCCTGTGCCCTCTCCAACCCCCCCCCTCCGGATGGTATGCACACCCCTTCCTGGGGACCCTAGCGTCCTTTTCCTGTAGGCTCTGCCTTCTCTCAGCCTGGAGCCCACTCCTCTGCACTGATGAGCTCTTGTCACAGCCCCTAGGCCTGGGACCTGCACCCTGCAATGCTTAAATGGCGGCAGCTGTTTCCTCAATGCACGGAGGCAGCCAAAGTGTCGCTGCCAGCCCCGTTACACGGGCGACAAGTGTGAGCTGGACCAGTGCTGGGGGTACTGTGGCAATGGGGGCACTTGTGCCGCCTCGCCCTCTGGTATGTCCCCCGACCCTCAGGCAGACGCCTCGCCTTCCCTCACCCTCCTCCTGTTGCCACAGCATCCGCCCCCTCTGCTGTGGCTTCCCCGGGGTCCCTCCCAGCTCTGGTATGGGTGCAGGTGGTTCCCAGCACCGCGGTCCCACTCGTAAACCCTCTCCCATCAGGCATGCCCACATGCCGGTGCCCAACAGGCTTCACGGGCCCCAAATGCACGCAGCAGGTGTGTGCGGGCTATTGTGCCAACAACAGCACCTGCACCGTCAACCAGGGCAACCAGCCTCAGTGCCGATGTCTACCTGGCTTCCTGGGAGATCGTTGCCAGTACTGTGAGTGAAGTCATCCTCAGCCCCAGGGGAGGAAGAGGCAAGCGGGAACCCACAGGGAAGCCACACACAGATGAGCCGTGCCCGGGCTGTGGGTGCTGCCCACCATGTTGGCACACCACCCTGGTGTAGGGACATCCTTGCGTCCTGGGGTCTGTGGCAGGACAGGAGGGGCTCGGGAGTCATCTCTAGGCTGTGGAGATGGCTGATCCCTGCATGATGAACCCTTATGGAGGTGGGGCTCCATTCCCAACCACAGGGCAGTGTTCGGGCTACTGTGAGAACTTCGGCACCTGTCAGATGGCTGCCAACGGCTCCCGGCAATGTCGCTGCACTGTCTACTACGAGGGACCCAAATGTGAGGTTGACAAGTGCAGCCGCTGCCTCCAGGGAGCCTGTGTGGTCAATAAGCAGACTGGAGATGTCACCTGCAAGTGAGTGGCCTCCACATTCTGCCCTGTCACAACCGTCGCGCCCCACCCTGCCACCCCTAGCCCTGTTGGAGCGTCACAGGCCGCCAGCCCATGGTCAGATGTTGATTCTCTCTGCAGTTGCACTGATGGCCGGATAGCCCCTAGTTGTCTGACCTGCATTGATCACTGCAGCAACGGTGGCTCCTGCACCATGAACAGCAAGATGATGCCTGAGTGCCGGTGAGTTGGGCCTGAGCCTCACCAGGAAGAGCAGGAGAACCATCTGGCCCCCGTGGCTCGGCCTAGTTCCTGCAACAACTACGGGGTGGTTGCAGAGGTGGTGCCTGCCCACTCAGCTTTGCTTCGCTGCCCGCAGGTGCCCACCACATATGACAGGACCCCGTTGCGAGGACCACGTCGTCAGTCAGCAACAGCCTGGACGTAAGTTTTGGAATGAGCGGGGCTGCCAAGACCTAGAGCGAGAGCCTGTGGGGTCCCCACCCCCAACTCTGTCTTCACACTCAGTTTTCCGACCTCTCTCTCTAGATGTGGCCTCCATCCTGGTCCCCCTGCTGCTGCTCCTGCTCCTGCTTCTGGTGGCAGGGGTGGTATTCTGGTATAAGCGGCGAGTGCGAGGGTGAGCCTCTGGGAGTCTGGAGAATTCCGTTATCTTACAGCCCCCTTCACTGGCATCGCTGCCCTCTGACTCCTGCCTTTCCCCAGGGCCAAGGGTTTCCAGCACCAGCGGATGAGCAATGGGGCCATGAACGTGGAGATCGGGAACCCCACCTACAAGATGTACGAGGGTGGAGAGCCGGATGACGTCGGGGGCCTGTTGGATGCTGACTTTGCCCTTGACCCTGACAAGGTAGACTGGAGGCCACCGAAGGGGCTTCCAGGCTCCCAGGGCTGGGGGTGGCCAGGATGACTAAAGGTGTCACACGGAATGATGGCTCAGAGGTGGGAGTAGAACGTACTAAGCCTCTCAACCCTCTGTCACTTCTGTAGCCTACCAACTTTACCAATCCAGTGTATGCCACACTCTACATGGGGGGCCATGGCAGCCGCCACTCCCTGGCCAGCACGGACGAGAAGCGAGAACTCCTGGGCCGGGGACCTGAGGACGAGATAGGGGATCCCTTGGCGTAGGACCCTGCCCTGACGGATATCCCCACAAAGCCCCCGCCGGACGCGAGTCCTTCAGTGAGCCCCCTCCCCAGCCAGCCCTTCCCCGGCCGGCCCTGCCGGATGTACAACTGTAAACATGAAGGAGTTACTTTTTATATGTGAGCGAGCACAGTATTATCTCCTCCACTCTCCTCCCGCCTGTTCCTCAGCACCCCACGCCCCATGCTGCCTCAGCGGGCAGGGAGGGAGGGCTCTGTGGCTCAAAGGTACGAAGGAGCCCACCTTTCCCCACCACACACCCCGGGAGCTGGTGGTAGCTTCTGCCCGTGCAACACCCTCGCCAAGGCTCCCTGTCCAAAGTTCCCCCTCTCGGTTCTCGGGGGTGGTTACTTCTTGGGAGGTGGTGCCTCCTGCTGGCCCTGTCTGGAAGATTTGGCCTTGCGAGGTAGGAAGAGAAGGGGTTTCCTAGTTCTTGAGGGAAGTCCCCCTGAGCCCCCTGCTCCCACCTTAGTGGCAACTCTGAGACAGCCCTTCCAGACAGGCTCTCCCTATCCAGTGCCCCACTGTGGCTCCTAGGGCTGTGTACATTCTTTGGTAACTGTCCCCCAGCTTCCCCTCCCCTGAGGACCAGGAAGGGTGAGGACCAAGGAAGGGCAAGTGGGCAGCCCCATTTTGGGGACGTGAGCGTTTTAATAATTTTTGCTGAATTCCTTTACAACTAAATAACACAGATATTGTTATAAATAAAATTGTAAAAAAGAAAAAAAGAGAAAAAAAAAAGAAAAGAAAAGAAAAAAGCCACTGTGTCTGACTACTAGTGTGAGATTTTGGGGGCCGGGGCTGTGCTTGCCTGCTCCAGCCACCAGAGGGAGCCGTCCCGCACACCGGAGGCTGGCCTGAGAACCTGTGGCAGGAAGAGCCGTTTTTTATTGGCGTGTGACTTGTGATTGTAGGATCCGGTGTCCCTACCCCAGCGCACTGCCCTAGAGGTCCGTTTCACCGCTTTATACCCCTCACTGTACACTTTCCCCCACTGTCCTCTGCAGCGAGCTGCCATACCAGAAAGAAATGAGCACATTGGGTCATCAGCCTTCCCCCGCCTTCGGGATGGCCGCCCCCAGCTCCCTTTGAAATGTTGACATCTTACTGTGTGGTGTCATGGGTAAAACCGCAGCTGTAAGGCCCCCAAGCTGATTCCCTGGGAGAGTGAGCACAAGCCTGCTCAGAGAATTGTCCTCTGACCGCCACTTGGGGGAGAGGGGCTAGAGAGAAGGAGGGTCAAGAAGGCCTCCGGCAAACACTGCAGGCATTCCAGGAGTTGACCAAGAGAAGACTTGGGCCTTCTAAGTTATTTCAGGTCTCCTTGAACCTCTCTGAGGGGACTGAACCTCTTGCAGGTTAGGTAGCTTACACTGTCCAGAACTGAGGAGGGTTGGAACCCTGTGCTCCCAACAGCAGCCAACACAAGGCTTCGCAAAGGAGCAGCTCTGCTTCTCATCCCTGACCTCACTGGCTCAGCTCCCCCCCGCCCAGCCACCCAGGCATTTATCCCTGGCTGCCTCCCTTGGGAAAGTTTACGGATAGACGCACAGGAACAAGACTAGTCCCTTCCCAGCTTCATCCCCACAGCCTGCTCTGAGACCCTCACACTCCTCCCTAGGGCCCTGTGATAAGCGACCCCTGCCGGGAAAGAAAAGGGGGGGTGTCCTTGTTGATCCTTAAGTGATAGGCAGGTGTGTGGCTCCTTCTGGCCAGCAGGTGGCATCTACACTGCTGTGGCACGGTTTATCCTAATTATGCACCTGCCGAGGACCCTAGCCCAGCCTCTCACTTCCTTCCCTGAGGCTATTTTGTGCTGACCCTTCTACCCTCTGTCAGCCATCTTCCTTCCCTTCCCCAGAGCCTGCTCATTGTGTCCCACCCCACCCCACCCCAGCAGCCTCACCCTCACAGCCCCTCCTTCTGCCAGCCTGCATCTGTAGCCCCACCCCCACCCCTGCCCTGGGGGAGTCACTGATTCCCTGCCTGTCACCTCAAGATCCTGGGTAGAGCAAGATGGCCCCCAGCTGCGGCTTAGGTTAGCACCCTCCCTCTGCTGGCCAGGGCCAGAAGGGTCCACCTGGAACAATCTCCCAGCAATCTAGCAGCCAAAGAGGAGGAGGGTATCTCCAGAACCAAGAGATACTGAACAGAAATATACAGGCTGACGCAGATCAAATGAAAGGCAGGGATTCACAGGGAGATTTTCGGGAACAGGGGCCAAGACCCAGGGATAAGTAGCATACACGTGTGTATACGGGCACATATGTGTCATCTCTGAGAAAATGCAATGGCCTGAGACTGGCCAAAGCAGTGATAGGGTGGGTCTGGTCTCCTGAAGATGGAGATTCTGGCCATGGGTTTGTCCTAGGCACCCTTTGCCTTCATCTAGTACTAAAACAGGTCCCCTACTTGGGCTCAGCCCTGAATTCTGGTCGGGACCATTTGGCCTTGTTCTTGACACTTTTGTCCTGCCTTTCTCCTCTCAGCCCTGACTGCAGCCAAATGGCTGCTTCCTGGTTTCTGCCTCCTTGGGAGTCACTAAGTCAGCCTCACCCTCAGCATTCCTGTCCTCTCCCCGACCCTCTCTTTTTGGTGTGTGTCGTCTGTTCTTTTCATATTCTCCGGCTTGTCTTTAGTGTGTGTGTCCAGCTCCGTGGGTGTTTGCCCCTGTCAAGGCGGGGGAGTGTTTGTGTACCTACCTGTTTATCTCACTGTATGCTCCTGTGTATAAATCCTGTGTCCCACTGGAGTGTGCTGGTGTGCCTCTGTGTGTGCTGGTCTGTCTATGTGCGCTCATTGTAGCAGGCGGCTATGAATGTGGTGTACCCTGGGGACGTGTCTTGGGGGTGTGAGCCTGTCTCCTCATGTCTTTGCTCCGTTCCTATTTCTTGGTGTCTAGGTGTTGGTCATACCACCACCTCAGACTCAGCCACGGTGCATAGCAACAGCTGACAGTTGAAGACTCCCTGGGCAGGGAAGAGAGAGACCGGTGGGAGGAGGGAACAGACGAAGAGCGAGCCCAGCCAGTGGATGATGACAGACAGTGCGGTGCTGGAGCTGGGGACAGAGACAAGGACAGAGATAGACAGGGAAGGGGACAGGACAGGACGGGAAGGGCTGGGAGTGGAAGATGGGGCCGTGGATTGTACCAAGAGGCGGGGCAGATGGCACTGAGGACTTCCTGCCCAGCCCCCAGCTCTGAGCTGGACAAGGGTCAGCAATGCGGGTCAAGGGGCAAACTTAAAAAGAGCCGGTCTAGCCAAGGGGTCCCGAGACCGCAGAGGTGCGGCGGGGCGGGGCGGGGCGGGGCGGGGCGCCGTTTGTCAACCCTATTGACAGACGTGATGGGGTTTCCGTCCGTGATCAATGATTCTCATCTCCGGGCCGAATGAGCCGCGGGGCGCCCATCCATCCCCGTCAGCACCGCGCGCGCCGTGGTAGTCGCCCGAGGCCCGGCCAGACCTCGCCTCAGCCCCCGTCCCGCTCTCTGCACGGGACCCACCTTGGCCTGGAGCACAGAAGGGACCCCTCTGCGCCCCGATCTCCTAGGACCCTGGTCCTGCGGCGCGCACCACCGAGCCTGGCGGGGCCCCTGTTCCACGACGCCCCCTTCGTGCATACGGTCCAGAGCCTAGAGCCCCACGCCCAGTCCTAGCCCTCATCCGCGCCCAGACCTGGCGTCTTTGGGGCGCCGCCCCCCAAGCCCCTCGACCCTCCCCGGCTTCACACCTGAGCCAGGGGCGTGTCCGGGGCGTGTCGCGGTGAAAGTCACCTTCGGTGCCCCCAGCTGGGCGGGAGGGGGCGCGCGGGGCGCGGCCGGGATTGGAGCACCGCGGAGCCCCGCCCCTCCCGCCCGCCCGACTCAGACCCAACTTTCTCCCCCGCCCGCGCCCCGCCCCCAGCGCCGCGCTCCGCTCCGCTCGCTCGGCGCTCAGTCCGCGGGCCGAGCCGCCCGCTCCCGCCGCCGCCCTCAGCCCGGAGCCCCGAGTCCTGCCTGCGCCCAGTCCGGCCCACCCCAGGACCCGCCCTGCCCGACCCGCTCGGCCTCCCGGGAAGATGCGGCTGCTCCCGGAATGGCTCCTCTTGCTCTTTGGGCCGTGGCTCCTTAGGAAGGTAAGGGTGACAGAACCAGAACCAAGGCGCGGGGTCCCGGATGCCAAGAACCCTGCGTGCCAGGGGGCTCCGTGCGTCCGCCCCGCCCCCAGCACTAAGCGTCCCAACTTTGTGCGTCGTGGGGGACGCGGACAGACAGACTGCCCGCTTTCGGACTGGCATGCGCCCAGCGCAAGTTGGCTAAGGGTTAGAAGAAGGTGCGGGGTGGAGGCCGGGCTCCGATCCGCTTCAGGCGTGACGGGGGAGGGGACGAAGCGCGACCCGCGAGTGCGCCAGACAGGGAAGGAGTGCGAGACAGACAGACAAGCCAGAGGGTGCTAGCCTAGCCTTCTTTCCGCGCCTACTTTGCTTGGCTTCTTCTCTGTCTGTCCTTCCACCCCTCACCCTCACCCTCACCTTCCCATTTCTCTTCTTACTTGTCACAAAGCCAGGTAGGCTCTGAGATCCGAGCATACATGGCCCGGGCACGCGCTTACAGGACCCGCACCAGCAGGGCCGAACTTGGCTACAGTCGCCCATCACATTTCCCGCGGATCACCATCTCCCCTGCACAACCTCACAGACACACCCCCCTTTCGCGCCGGGTGGGTGGGGGTTGTCTGGAAGGGGAGTCTCTCCTCCCACCTCCTCCCTGCCCCCCAGCCTTCTTCGCTGCCTCTTTTCCTGGGGTTTTGGGGTGAAAGGGCCCAGACCTCCTCCTACCGGACCCGTACCTTGAAATCGTCGTCAGCTCATATACACGGTGTGCTCATACGTGCCCTTGTGGAGTGCGTGGATTAACACCATCCCCTGTATGCTAGCGTGTGTCCAGGGAACCCAGGCTCAGTGTTTAGCACTGGGGCCCAGAGTGAATGTCGATGCTGGTGTGCCATGGAGAAGCGAACCGTCTTGGCGTGGACGACTGTACCTGCTTCACAGTGCAGCCATCTATGTGCCCGGCTGTGTGACCCACGGCTTCTTCCGTCCCCAACTATGACCCATCTCCTTTAAGGACGAGCAGGTGGCTGCTCCATAGCTTCACCCGTGGAACTCAGTCACCAGCCCCTAAGAGAGTCCAGAAGAGGCAAATTATTCTCTGAAACACCTGGACCCCCAGTGGCCTCAAAAATCACAGTAGGGTAGAGACTGTCCTCATGAGCCAGGAGAGTCCTGAGACCCCCCCCCCCAGGCCACCTGCCCAGTGACCTTGATTGGGTGGAAGCTGAGGGGTGCACTGTGTGAACACTGCTAGTGGGAGTTTCTTTGGAACCGGAGGCTAGGTTTTACACCAGGAAGGATGCAGGAGAGGGTCCGGGTCAACACCACAGTGTATGAAGGCCTGGGGTCAAAGAGAGGATTCCATTGCCCTGACCCACACCCCACCCCCAACTTCTCCCCTCCCCCCCCCATCAAATTAACTCCCCCGTGGACAGATCTGGTTTAATTTCCTTCGCCCCCTGGAGGGGAATGAAACATCTGGCCGAGACTTGAGGGAGTTTAAGCATGAGGGTATGAAAGATGGGCTCTGTCTGCCTGGGAGATAGCTGCAGCTGCAGGGTGGCTGCGTGGGAATGGGCAGGAAGCGTCTCTCTGCCATTTGGTCCAGCCTGTGGACATATGAGAATGTGTGTAACTTTGCACAGGGGATTGGATGAAGAGATGTGTCCTCGTGTAGGCTTGTGTGATGTGTAGACCCCCAGGGTCTCTGATGTATTTGCACAGTGGGGCACATCTGTTGTTTGTGTGTGAGTGTGTATCATGGCTTGGAGTCCAGTTGAGCATGAGCGTGGATTGTGAGCCCTCAGCAGTGACGTTCGTACACCTGAATGTAAACATGTGCACTCGAGTTTGTGTCCGCAGCCAGGGATGTCCTGGTGCCAGTGTGGGAGTGGGCAAAAGGTGACATTAATGACACTGGTGGGCACAGTTTGCAAGTCAGGTCCTTGGGAAATCTTGACCGTCAATACTACCAGCCCTACCTTCCCTCGGGAGTTCTGGGGCTTCTAGGCCTTTCAGGTCTGGCTTCCATTGCCCTGGGGGCTCCGGCTTCTTGGCTGGCCTGGCTGCTTCAGGCTCTTCCCAATACCACCTTCAACTCCTTTCCGTCCATCCTCTGCCTTCTTGCCCCTTGCCAAAGCAGCTGCCTACCAGGAGAAACAGCAGGCCATCAATAGTCACTAATCACTAATCACTAATCACTAATTAGCTGGGGGAGGGTGGGTGGGGAAGCCTGTGGGACCCTTCAGCTCTATCCTGCCTCAGGGAAGGATTAGACCTCTGCAAGTCTCTCAGCCTAGGCCAGCCACAACCCTTGTGCCTCCCACCTCCTTACCCTCCTCAGGCCCCTAGCTAATCTCTGGCTGGGCCACTTAGGCACGCACAGCCTGGGCTTGGGCCCAGAGCTGCTGGCTGGGATTTGGGGGGGGGGGTAATCAGGGGCCGCAGCTGGGCCAGGGATACTGGGGGTGGGGGTGTTACAGTGACAGTTCCCTTGGGCCAGAGCTGTAGCCAAGCCTCACATCCTGGATGGGAGGGGCACCATAGGAAAGGAGAATTTGCAGAGGGTCATGCTTGGGCTGGGTGAGCAGCTAGATCAGAGATCTAGGAGGAGGTAACCACGGCCAAGAGATTTAGTGATAAAGCAGAAGGAAGGCAGAGCAGGGTCACCGGGGGCAGGGACCCACACGTGGATAGTGTCGAGATGGCCCTTGAAAGACAGCAGGAAAGGAGGGGTCAGTTGGAATAATGGGCAAGGAGCTTGGGAACTTTGGATAGGGAGAGCCCAGGTAACTCAGTTTAGGCGCGGACAAGGGGGCAATATTAACAGGAGAGGGGGCAGGCCGCAATGGAGAGGTCTTCTAGTTTAAGCTCAAAGGGGATCCCAGGATATACAGTAGAAGGAAAAGAGAACCGGCCTTGAGCACTGGAAATTGGCGAGTCTCCCCCTCTCCCCACGCCTGCCCCTCCTCCACCTCTACCCCGCCCACTCCCCCTCCAGCTCAGGCTTCGGGAAATTACATCCCCGCTCCGCGGCTCCCCCCAACCCCCACCGCGCCCTGGAGCCGGCGCCTTTATAGGCACATTTATTGCAATAATAAAGTGAGGCGGGGGGCGGGGGCGGGGGGGCAGCCGTTCCCGGGGGGACCGTGCCGGCTCTAGGAAGCAGGGAAATAAAATAAAATAAAATAAAATCAAAATTCAGATAACGGTGAGCCTTGCGCAGCAGGCCGCGGGCTGGCGAACGGGTGGGGCTGCGGGGGAGAGGGCGATCGGCCCAAGGACAGAGCCCACCTCACCAGCAGGCCTCATCCCTGCTCTGTAGTAGTGTCTGAAGAGGTCCCTTTGCCTCTACTGGCCTGGGCCCCTCCCAAACTCGATTCCCAAGCCCGCCTGCCCCTTCTGCCTTTTCCTCATCTGAGCACCTGTCCTCAAGCTCACATCGCTGTCCACATTGTCTTTCTCTTCCCTTCCACGGTACATCCCATTGCAGGTCCCCGGTGGCTTCCCCAACCCATCTCCTAGGTCTCTATCCGTCAGCAACCTTGTCTCTACCTAATAACCGTCTTTCTTGCTGCCTTGCTGTTCGGCCCCATCCCGTCCCCCATCCCGTCCCCCTGCCCCCTCCTCATGCCAGCCAGTGTCCACTGCCCATCTGTCCTTGCTCATGCCTGTGGCCATTTTAGCACCTATCTGCATCTATACCGTCTTCGTTCTTCTGGGCTGGACCCAAACACCTAGTCACCGTCTACAGGCCCTTCCCCTCTTGCCCCCATGTCTACCCACGCTTCCAACAGCCCCGTACCCAATCCTAGTTCCTAGTCCGGTCCAGTTCTGCCCTAATATCCCAGGCAGACTTCACCCCTTCACCCTTCCCTGACCCAACTGCGGCAAGTTCTCCACTTGAAGGACTCCCGTGCTATTTGCTTGTTTCCCCAACCCAGGCCTAAAGTGTTCCTTTCCCAAACACAGGGTGCCTTCGCCTCCCCATGAATAAATCCTGAGCTCAGTCTGACCCAAAGGGAAGAGAGAAGCAATGGACCAGGCTGCAGGCCCAGGGGAGGTGCACCCTGCATTGCGGCTGAGGGGCCCCACAGCCTTATTATCTTCCCTCCCAATCCCCAGCAGTCTTGTCCCCAGAGAGCATCAGGAGGTAGCCTCAACTCCCCCTCAGGTGCGTGGGCCTGCTGCCTCGGGGCAAAGTGTTCCTGGCTGAGTTCCTCCGGAACAGGCCTGAAGGAGTCAGCCACCACACACCTCTACCTCCTACCCCAGCTGACAGCCAGCCGGCTAGCCTCTCGCCTCTGCAAATGTCACCGAGCCCAATTAGTTTAATTAAACTAGCTTTCAAGTTAGGGGGGTCCCTCCTTGGACGACACGTCGCTCAGGCCCTTAGTCATGGGGGGGTGGGTGGACTCGCAAGGGGCTCCCTTACCACACCCTGTGCTGTGCCCCTCCCCCAATCCTCTGCTCCCAACCCACTGCTGGAGGAGATGGCCACAGAAACGTCACAGTGTCACGGGGTGGGGGCGCCCCCCAACTGGAAATTAGAGACAGAGATTGGGAAAACAGTGGGGGGGAGAGAGAGCAGGAGAGGGAGAGCGAGCCTGAGAGACCAAGGAAGCCAGAGGGAGGATTTTATTTTATTTTATTCCATGTTCCCATTTCTCGGCTCATTTCCTCTCAGGCTCTCGCCCCTCCCGGTCCGAGCTCCCCATCCCCAAGGTCGCTTCAGCTGCCTCCCCCTCCCCCCCAGCCCTTCCCTTTTATCTTAGCAGTCTCCAGCAGTGGGGTGGGGGCTGTGGGTACCAAAGCCCAGGGATTTGCCAGGATCACAGAAGCAGACAGCAATTTGTCTGGGATCAGAGGTGGGGGGGACACCCTGGCCCCTCTCTCTGCCCTGCCAAACCTCATTCCCACCCATCCCTTCCTCTGAGGAGATTGAATCTGCCAGCCCTGAGCAGTCCCAGACTGGGTGCAGGACACAGAGTGCCAGGGTGTCCAGGGGAGCAAGAGCTGGAGTATTTGGCATCGTAGCATTGAGCCAGCGACTTGGGGTGGGGGAGAGAAGGCTGGGAGAGCTGGAAATAGAGGTTTGGTCCAGAGTGGGAGAAATTAGACTTCAACAGCACACCCTTTGCTTCCCCTGCCTCCAACCCCCTTCCTGGGGGTCAGTCCCATCTCCTGGGGTTCAGTCCCATCTCCTGCCCTCACCTCCACCCCAGCCTCTTCCCTAGCCCTACTCAGGTACACCCTCGGGGTGTCAGATGCCATCTCAAGCTTGTCTGTCTGAGTCAATCACTCCTGCCGCCTCCACCCCCCTCACCTGGGCTGGGAGGAGGGCTGGATGGGAGAAGGAATAAATATGTATGACGTGCGGGTGGCGGCAGCATTAATAACCTGGGATCAACGCTGCAGGGACGGAGACCAGGATGTAGAGAGTCTAGCCCAGCTCTGCCATTCTTTTCCCTGTGGACACAGTGTGTACTACTTACTCGGGTGTCTGCAAACAGAGGGGTCACCCATGCTTCCCGCCCTTTACCACTCTACCCGCAGCCTGCAAATCAGCACACTCTGGCATCCATCCAATGAACACACACCACTGACCCTGTGGAGACACCCCCTTAGAAAGACCCTGACATGAACAAGCAGCGGATTCATACAGGAAAAATGACACCTCTAGATAATCACACAGCCACCCTGTACACAGGCACACAACTGCCACAGCTGCACACACACATATGCATACCCCCACACCCCAGGTAATTCAAGCACAAATACACAATGGATGGCAGTCACAAGTCGATGGGGACAGACACACACAGACACACACACACACACACTCACACACACACACACAGCCTCCTCTTGCTGATATACACGGGCATTCAGGCAGACACATACACAGAGAAAATAAACACAGCCTTCATAGCTGAAGCTACCGCAGACAGACACACGGACACATATACACAACATTTCAGGATAACAACCACCCCAGGCACACACAGACTGTCTTTCTCAAGGGACTTGCAGACAGTCAGAGCCCTACTACCCGTGGTGTGTAGCACCGCTGACTGACACTGACACACTCTGCTCCTCCCTCCCCCCTTCTCCTGCCTGCCAGAGCAGCCTCTCCATATTTCTTCTTCTCACTCTCCCTCGCTCATTCCCAGCTCCTTCACTCCCGGCCACCCCCTCCACACACACCCCAAGATAATTGATGGCCCGGGCCTGGCCCTGTCGCTCCCGCCTCTCGATCCATCTTGTACTGGCATCAGAGCTGTCTCCTAGATCCCCCCGCCACCTGAGACAGGCCGGCATGGTGGCTCCTCCGGCTCCTCCACGCTAAGGAGTGGGGACAGGAGGAACTTCAACCCATGGTCTCAGACTCTTGTCTGCTCAGTTGGGTCCTTAGAGGCCCCTCCCGGACGGAAGCGGCAGAAGATCGCTGTTTCCTGATGCTGGGTGTTGAGGATGCCACAGTCAGGCTCATCACTGGAAACATCACAGGGCAGACTACCCAGAAAGGGTCGCCCATTTCCCCACCCACACCAAAACTGGCTGTCTCTGAGCCCACACTGGAGCTCTGGGACAGCGTCGTTTCCGCAGGTGTAGAAGCTAGGGCCAAATTCCCAGGGCTTGAAAGGGCTCCAAGGTCTAGCCCAAAACACTCCTGAGCCACCGCTGGGGACTGCCCAGTTCAGAGTCTCTCTTCTTTCTTCCCACACAGGCGGTCAGTGGCCAGATCGCGGAGTCGGGAAGGCCGCAGTTTCTGGAACTGCGACCCGCCGTGGCCGGAGGGGGCGCCCGCAGCGCACAGCTCCCGGCGCCCGGCTCCTCCGAGGGCCTGGGCACTGCGCGCTCTTGGAGCTGGGCCTGGCCCTCGAACCACACCGGGGCCCTGGCTAAGCCTGGGGCTGCCGGAGGCCTGCCCGCGCCGCGCACCAAGAGGAAGCCATCCATTAAAGCGGCCCGCGCCAAGAAGATCTTCGGCTGGGGGGACTTTTACTTTCGCGTGCACACCCTCAAGTTCTCGCTGCTCGTGACCGGCAAGATCGTGGACCATGTGAACGGCACCTTCAGTGTCTACTTCCGTCACAACTCGTCCAGCTTGGGTAACCTGAGTGTCAGTATCGTGCCGCCCTCCAAGCGTGTGGAGTTCGGGGGCGTCTGGCTGCCTGGGCCTGCCCCCCATCCTCTGCAGTCTACGCTGGCACTCGAAGGGGTGCTTCCCGGACTGGGGCCCCCTCTCGGGATGACAGGGCAGGGGCTGGGGGGCAACCTTGGGGGAGCCCTGGCCGGCCCACTCGGAGGCGCGCTGGGAGTGCCGGGGGCCAAGGAGTCGCGCGCCTTTAATTGCCACGTGGAATACGAGAAGACGAACCGTGCTCGCAAGCACCGCCCGTGCCTGTACGACCCTTCACAGGTGTGCTTCACCGAGCACACGCAGAGCCAGGCCGCCTGGCTCTGCGCCAAGCCCTTCAAAGTCATCTGCATCTTCGTCTCCTTCCTCAGTTTCGACTACAAACTGGTGCAGAAGGTGTGCCCAGACTATAACTTCCAGAGTGAGCACCCCTACTTCGGGTAGCTCCTGTCCCGGGCCCTGGGCTTCCCACCAGACCGCAGCCTCGCTAGGTGGGACCCTTCCCTGCACCCACTTCCTGTGGCTGCCCCCCACTTCGGGTCGGTACCAGCCTCCCCCGGGGCTGTCAGCCAGCGTGGTTCTCCGTTTCCTTTGGCCCGAGTGTCCCTGAGGCTGGGGTAGTCTCAAACGGTAAATTGGGGGGGCGCACAGCCCCAGTGGGCGGGCTTGCGGGCTTTCTTAGGGTTCCCTGGGAACGCATATTGGTTCCCCCTTTGCAGCCGTAATGACGCCTGGCCTGGCCCTCTTTCTTACCCCAAGCGCTGGTCCTACCCACCCCGCAAGACCGTAAGAGTCTACAAGGCCCGGCCCGTGAAGCCCCTTCCCCTTCCGCGTGCCCCTTGCCAGTCCCCTTTCCTGCCAACCTTACTGAAGGAAAAGTCCTAAGCTGGGGCTCTGCCTGCCCCACCCGTGCTCTGCCCCCTCCCTCGCTCGCCCCGTCGCCCGCCCGCCTGCAGTCCGGCTCCACCTGCCTCTCTGGCTGCTCCGTGATATTTTTTTTTTTTTTTCTACGCCAAAACAGACGGGAAAGGGAACAAAATAAAGTGAAATCCAATACTCGCCTGTGTGAGACCTTTGTAGGAAGGGGGGGGCAGGTGTGGGTTTTTGTCTGGTGGAGGCTGAGCCAATGCCTCCTTCCTTGGTGGGGGAAACCGAGGCAAAGGCTGGTAGACCCAGTGTCTGTTTGAGACCGGATCTAGGAGTGACCGACCAATGAGTGAAGTCAGCCCAGGTGGGGCTCATCTTCCTAAGGAGAGCGGATGGTAGTGGAGGCAGGTGGAGTAAGGATTAAACCTGGAGTGGGACTTCCGGCAGTGTATTTGGGAGCCAGACCTAGGGGCAAGGAGGTTTAAGACCTTGAAAGGGACGGAGAAGCAGGGACAGTGTAGGCCGAGAGCTGAAACCCGGCTAAGCTCAGCGAGGCTGGAGGGAAGCGGCAGGTTGGGAGCGAAGGGAACGGTGTTTACGGCATCTGGAGTCATCGATCTTCCTTTTCCTTCCTAATTTCGTGGGCGCTGAGTTTGCAGACGGATGAGGGAGGGAGAGCTTTGGGATGAGGTGATGGAGGGCCGGGCAGAGTCGCTGCTGGTAGCCGCTAGCAAGCAGCCCCCTCCAGCCAGCTGCCCACCCTCCCCACCTCCGCCCGCAGCTCCCTCCTGCAGCCTTGGCTGCTAATTTTATCCGCCCCCAGCCCTGGCCCGGGCGTTAATTGGCTGCAGCTTCATTAGCAGCTCTCAGCTTAGCAGCCCCCCTCCCCTGGGGACCCCCTGACTGGGGCTTGGGTGGGGGTGCAGGCAAGCTGAGGCAGAGTGTCTCTTCCTCTTCGGCCACACTTTACTGGGGTGCCGGGTAAAGGTGCTCACGGAGGAGAGAGCAGTAGCCTCCACAGGATGGCTCAGTCGGATGCTGAGTATAGAGGCGGATCTGACCCCGACATGCGAGAGTGAAAAGATGATGGGCAGAAAGTAAACATCTGGAGCTGGGGCTGTAGTTCTTACCCAGCATGCACAAGTAAACGAAGGAAGGATAAAGAAAGAGCCGGCTGGAGGGAGGGGAGAAGGAAACGGAAATGGTCTCCCTATTGTGGGCCTGCTGCTGGCATCACCTGAGGAAACCGAAGCTGTGCCCAGACAGCAGCCGGAGCCCTCCCGTGAGACCCAGGTGGCGGCCACCGGAACCGAGACTTGGGCCTCAGCCTTCTCACTGGCAGCTCCACATACAATAGCAAGTGTGGGTGCGTGAGGAAAACAAAACCAGCCCACAGTGGACCCTGCGAGTGTCTGAGCCTTTCTGCCTGTCACTCACAAACATTCCTCCTCCAAGGCTCCGTCTGCCCACTCTCTGTACATGTGAGAACAGAATGAGGTGTTGGATGGTGTTGTCACTGTTTACCTCTTCCCGTCAGTCAGCGCTCCCTGTCTCTCCAGGGCTAAGCCATGCCTCGCATGGCACAGAGTCTATAAAGTGGCTGTAGGTTTGGGTGTGTGTCTTCGACGGCTGTCTTTGAGAGCCGTGGGACTAGAGGTTTTATGAAGATGTCCCCAGCTCAGCTCACATAGACTCGTCCCCTGGAGAGGTCAGTGAGTCATCGTCCCCCCACCCCTACACTCAACAATCACGTAGGTCAATTTCAAGAACTTGGTGATTGCGGGGATATCATGCAAATAGGTAATGGCCAGCAACAAGTATGGCGGGAGGAGGAAAGCTCACTCTGCTGGCGGCTGAGGGGAGGATGGCCCTGAAGGAAGTAGGTTTGTGAGCTAGGAGAACAACCCACAGGGTAGCCCGTGCACGCGCAAAATTCCACTTCATCCCACCATAAACTGTTTTATCATGTGGGGGCAGGGTGTGACAGGCTCACGTGTGGTTCCCCGGCCTCCAGCTGACTGTGTAGCTGACTGAGGCTAGTCCTGGACTTATAGTCATCCTGCCTCCACCCTCCCTCAGTGCAGGAATGACAAGCATGGGCCATCAGGACTACTGTCTTATCAGGGATTTACAGGTGAAGAAACCGAGGACCAGCGAGGCTACTTTGCTGTAATCCTAAAGCAGGGATTTGGGCCTTCTACTGTTTAAAATTATATTGGCTTCTACTGTGTCAAAGGTCTTTACCCTCTATGTGTGTCTCAGGGATGTTATAGTGTCGGCTACATGGTAGGCTCAAACCAACCAACCAACAAAACAAACAAACAAAAAAACCAACCAAACAAACAACCAACCAAACCAAAAAGCTCTTGTCTGAACAACTGGTAGGAAAAACGACGACAATAACAACCCTGAGCTTGAAGAAGCCTTTCAGGCAACCCGGAGGTACAGACGAGACATAAGGATGAAGAAAAACTACAATTCCCAGAAGGCCGTTTTCTAGAGACCGGAGATGCGCGTGCGCAGGAAACTCCCCTCTAGCTCCGGCTTCGCGGGGGTATTTTTCTCGCGCACGCGCCTTAGACCAGCCGGCTTCCGACCCCCCCGCCCGTCACTACTCGGGACCAGAGTTGGTGTCTGGCCCTGCTGTGACCTGTGGTAGCGATGGTGCCCTTCTCTTTGCTTTGGACCACTCGGGTAAGGACGGGTATGGATGCCGGGCGGCCAGGGAGAGGCCCACCCCGCTTCAGTGCGCTCTCACAAGTGGGTTCCCCCGGCTCCTTCGCCGCACGTGTGCCGGGGCCTCGGGGCGGATGCTGGCACCTGACCCTCGTGGGCGCTCGGGCCGTGCCTGGGCCCCCGGTCCCGGCGATCGGACGTCCCAGGCTCTGATCGCCCCGTTCCCCCGCGTCTGCTGAGGTCCGCAGACCCCGAGTTAGCAATGTCCTAGCGAGCTAGCGGGGTTCCCGGCTCCGATGCGCTAGTTTAATTTTTCCCGCCCGCCCTGAGCGGTGCAGATGATGCAACCGGGCCTCGGTGCTCACATGAGGCAGGGGTCCGGCTGCAGCGTGGGCGGAAGGAAGTAGGGACGCGCTGTGTGTGCGCGTGTGTGTATGACAAAATTAAGATTTTGGCTTTCCTCTGGGCAAACACCTCCCCCCTACCCGCGCTCCCGCCAGTACACACCTCTTTCCAAGAACTGCTTAAAAGGCTATTCTACTGTGGTTGCTTTGGAAACTTCCCTACAGCCTGTGGCGTTAAGTTCTGTTAAGTTGCTGTGTTCTCTCACTGGGGTAGTCTCTTCATGGAGGCCCGCAGGAGCCCTCCCCCCCTTTATGTTCATGAACACTTTGCCAGCGTGTATGTATCGCATCACATGCATGGCCAGGTACCCACAGAGTTCAGAAGAGGGCACCAGATCTCCCCCTCCCCCGGAACTGGAGTTACAGATGGTTGTGAGCTGCCATGTGGGTGCCGGGAACTAACCTCTGCCTTTTGCCTTGTATACAAGCAACAAGTGGTCTTAACCACTGAGCCATCTCTCCGGGATGCAGGCTCCTGTGCGGAGACCCAGTGTGGGGAACATGAGCTTCTGGGGGTCAAGCTTTGCTCTGTGGACGAGATTTGGAGGGGGGTTGAGTAGAGCTGGTCAGAACTGCCCTTTGGATACCGATCTGAACCTTGACTCTAGAACTTGCTTTTCAAGGTGAAGGTGGGGGTGGTGAGGGCTGGGCTGGCTAGCTGGACCAGGGTGCCTGCTTAGCCAGAGGGCTGTCTGTACCCGTGGTGGAGGGTAATTGGGAGAGGTCTGGACAATTTTTAATCAGCGCTGGCTCTTCTCCCCTAAGCCTCTGCAGAGATGTGGTCAGCTGGTCTGGACGGCTGCTCGGGCTCAGCACAGCAAGGTGGCCCAGACTCAGGCTGGAGAAGCAGCTGGAGGCTGGACAGGCCAGGAGACTTTGGCAGACAGTGACCCTGAGGTGTGGGAGCTACTGCAGAGAGAGAAGGACAGGCAGTGTCGAGGCCTGGAGCTCATCGCTTCAGAGGTAGGGAATGAGGATGTGAGCAAAATACCAGGAAACAACACACCATCTCACCTATGCTTCCCCTGGGCCCATCTAGTATGTGGGGCTGGGGCATTAGGGAGCTAGCTTCGAGAGTCCCTACACTTTCGCCTCTCCCTTACTTCCCCATCTTGTGAGGAGAAACAGGAAGCAGGAAACAGGTTGAGTGGATGGGTGGCCTTGGTGGGGCCACCACTCATGGCAGCACCTGAGTCTTTGACAATGCTGTTTCTGGTCCTGCCTCATGCCTGGCGAGGACCCCAGAGGCACAGAGCTTTTTATGGATCTTGTCTCCACCCCCGCCCTCCAGCCTGTGGGCTCTGGCTTGGGTGGGGCTGTGGGAGTCCAGGGCAAGGGGCTCATCGCCTTCTGACACTGCCCCCACCACCCCAGAACTTCTGCAGCCGAGCCGCGCTGGAGGCCCTGGGGTCCTGTCTCAACAACAAGTACTCAGAAGGCTACCCCGGCAAGAGGTGAGGGCTAGACCAGGCTACCCCGGCAAGAGGTGAGGCTAGACCAGGCTACCCCGGCAAGAGGTGAGGCTAGACCAGGCTACCCCGGCAAGAGGTGAGGCTAGACCAGGCTACCCCGGCAAGAGGTAAGGCTAGACCAGGCTACCCCGGCAAGAGGTGAGGGCTAGACCAGGCTACCCCGGCAAGAGGTGAGGCTAGACCAGGCTACCCCGGCAAGAGGTGAGGCTAGACCAGAGGGTTGGCTACCCCGGCAAGAGGTGAGGGCTAGACCAGGCTACCCCGGCAAGAGGTGAGGCTAGACCAGAGGGTTGGCTACCCCGGCAAGAGGTGAGGGCTAGACCAGGCTACCTCTGCAAGAGGTGAGGCTAGACCAGGCTACCCCGGCAAGAGGTGAGGCTAGACCAGGCTACCCTGGCAAGAGGTGAGGCTAGACCAGAGGGCTGGAGGGAGCATCGGGGTGGCACTCCCTGGTGGCGGAACCCTCTTGAGCCCCATTAGTGCTTGTGGAGTGGTGGCCTTCCCAGCCCGTGGCTTTTCTCCACCCTTATGCACCCTCTCCACGGTAGGTATTATGGAGGAGCAGAAGTAGTGGACGAAATCGAGTTGCTCTGCCAGCGCCGGGCTTTGCAAGCCTTTGACCTGGACCCTGCGCAGTGGGGAGTGAACGTGCAGCCATACTCGGGGTCCCCAGCTAACCTGGCTGCTTACACAGCTGTCCTTCAGCCCCATGACCGAATCATGGGGCTGGACCTGCCCGATGGGGGCCAGTGAGTAAATGAGGGCTGTTTCGGGCAGTGATGACGTGGGACAATTGTTACTGAGTTAATACCTACCAGGTTCTGGTCCTGTGAGGGTGGACCACACCGTCCCCTGTTACAACGGAGGAGGCAAGACCCTACTTCCCAGCATGGGGTGGACAGGGCCAGTGTTGCAGGGCTGGAAGTGGCTGGTTATCGGGTTACTTCACGTGGAGATCTCTTTTCTCTCTAGCCTCACTCACGGCTACATGTCTGACGTCAAGCGGGTCTCTGCCACGTCCATCTTCTTCGAGTCTATGCCCTATAAGCTCGATGTAAGTGTTCTAGGGCCCGGGCCCTTGGCCCTGATGGTTTGCTCTTGGCAGTGGGAGGGCCTGGACCCGGAGGTCTGGGCAGCCTGCCGCATGAGCCCCACGTGCTGCCGCCTCCAGGCTTTAGCTGCTTGTCTTTTTATCCAGCCGCAAACCGGCCTCATTGACTACGACCAGCTGGCGCTGACGGCTCGGCTTTTCCGACCACGGCTCATCATAGCCGGTACTAGTGCCTACGCCCGCCTCATTGACTACGCCCGCATGAGACAGGTTGGCGAGGGCAGGAGGTCAAGCACTGCCACCTCCACCATGGGTCGGGAGTGATGTCGGGGGCTGGGAAGGACAGCTGCCCTGCAGGTATATACCTGTCTGGGGCTTCCTGGGGCTGAGGCTTGTCTCTGCCTACCTGCCCAGGTGTGCGATGACGTCAAGGCACACCTGCTGGCTGACATGGCCCACATCAGTGGCCTCGTGGCTGCCAAGGTGATCCCCTCGCCTTTCAAGTATGCAGACATTGTCACCACCACCACTCACAAGACTCTTCGAGGGGCCAGGTCAGAATTCCCTGGGGTTAAGACCTCGCTAGGGGACTTGGATGGGATGAGGCTGACTGACCCCTTTAACGGCTGGGATCCAGCGCACCAAGCACGGTTGAGCGGACTTGGAGCCTCTGAGCGTCTAAACTGGCCGCCTCCTCTCTCCCCATCGGTAGATCCCGCTTAGATCCCGACCATTTGTCTCCCACGCAGGTCCGGACTCATCTTTTATCGGAAGGGAGTGCGGACCGTAGACCCCAAGACTGGCCAAGAGACCCCTTACACTTACGAAGACCGAGTCAACTTTGCTGTGTTCCCATCTTTACAGGGGGGGCCCCACAACCACGCCATTGCTGCGGTAGCCGTGGCCCTCAAGCAGGTTGGGGAGCCTTCCCTTTTGCAGGGTGCATTGGCCCGGAGCTGGTGCAGGGAAGTGGGTGGCGTGGGAGTCGGCAAGGCTTGCGGAGTATACTCAGCCCTGGGGTGACGGGCTACTGTCTGATCTGTAGGCTTGCACCCCCATGTTCCGGGAGTACGCCCTCCAGGTGCTCAGAAATGCTCAGGCCATGGCTGACGCCCTGCTGAAGCGAGGCTACTCACTGGTGTCTGGTAAGCCAGGGGGTGAGTGAAGGCCTTTGTGGTCTCGAGCAGAGGCCCTGGGCCCCCAACTCCCCAGTCTCTGCCCCCTCAGGCGGCACGGACACCCACCTCGTGCTGGTGGATCTGCGACCCAAGGGCCTGGATGGAGCCCGAGCTGAGCGAGTGTTGGAGCTTGTGTCCATCACGGCCAACAAGAACACCTGCCCTGGAGACCGCAGTGCCGTCACTCCCGGAGGCCTGAGGCTTGGTGGGCCCTGGGGTCTGGGGAGGGAGGGCTCCACACTGGGCAGGCCTCCTGGCCCCGATGGGCCGACTATCTGTGTGCTCTCCTCCAGGCGCCCCGGCGCTGACTTCTCGGCAGTTCCGAGAGGATGACTTCCGCAGGGTCGTCGATTTTATCGACGAAGGAGTCAACATTGGCTTGGAGGTGAAGCGCAAGACTGGTGAGTGGCCACGAAGGTCCCCAGCCAGGCCATTCCCCTCTGTCTGTCCATCCACCCTCTCTGACCTAGCTCACCGCCCCGCCTAGAGCTCTGACATTTCTTTCTGTTTTCAGCCAAGCTCCAGGATTTCAAATCCTTCCTGCTCAAAGACGCAGAAACAAGTCAACGTTTGGCCGACCTCAGGCAACAGGTGGAACAGTTTGCCAGGGCCTTCCCGATGCCCGGATTTGACGAACACTGAGGACCCAGGAGCCAAGGCCCACACACTGGAAGTTAACCCTTTTTCCTGCCTACCTGGACCATGAAAAAAGACATCACTGATCTTTCTGGGTTTCGGTGGAGGGAGGGAGGCCTTCCGTTTAGTGCAAGAGCCAGACATGAGCTCCTTTCTGGAATTTGTAGCTGAGATTCTGTTTTGTAATCATTTCTCCAAGCCCCCAACACACACCCAGCTTGTTTTGAGACACGGTCTCACTTAGCTGGGTTGTAGGGATGCACCATCACACCCAACTTCACCCTCTGCCTGCTGCCCCAACCCTCTGCCGTGTCTCAGTGGTACAGAGGCCTCTTCCTTGGGGGGGGGGGGAAGTTGCGTGCTGAGCCAGAGGAGGGGTGGGTAGGCACCCTCCTTCCTGTTCTTTATCTAATAAAATGCTAACCTGCCCGGAGTTCCTATCGCTGTGGGAGGGGTCCCCTGGGCCAACATGTATTTCTTCTTCCCTCCCACCACCGCGAGGCCCCCCCGGGGCTGTAGCCTCCTCTCTCTGTCTCTGATCAGAGCCGACACCAGACGTGATTAGCAGGCGCAGCAAATTCAATTTGTTAAATGAAATTGTATTTTGCCCACGGCTGCTTCTGTTTGATCCCCAGGGACTGAGGAGCAAGGGAAGGAAGGGGTGGGGGAGAGCATGAGAAGTCCAGGTACAAGGTGTGAGAGCTTGTCAGTGGGCTCGGGCAGGAGAGGAGGCTCCCCAACCCCAGGCAGGCTTGGGTAGGCGGGACGAGCCCAATCGAGCCTGGGCAACCGCTCCCCCAGACCTTGCTCAAAACCTGCACTAATGCGGCCCGCCACGTCGCTTGGCACTTGGGCCCCTGCTTGCTGTTGGCACACGTCTGACACGCTCAACACGCTCAACACGTAGCCTGTGCCACACCCAGTTAGGCGTGGGGAGGGGAGTAGGAGGAGACAGGGTTGGCTTGGGCCTTTTGGGTCGATCCCAGCTCCGGCCCTAAGCCTTGGCTCCCTTCCCCCACCCCCACCGTGGGACTCAAGCCGAGGGTCAGAGGTTCTTCCTCTCCTGGGAGCAAAAGAGGAGGGTTGGAGGTGGGGCCGCCGATTGGCGTGGGAATCCAGCCCGTGCAAGCAAAGGCTGCACAGCGACTGGGCCCGAGGGTCGGGGCAGGCAGTGAAGACAGCCTGTGATGCCTGGACCTCTCCGCTCTGCCTCAGAAGTCTGGCCGGTCCTTCTTCAGCTTTTTGTAGTCAGTGGAAACAGCAAGGAACTGGGGAGAGGGGAGGAGAATTGGGGTCTGTCTTGTCCCCCTTGTGTGGGGTACAGGCCTGGGCCTAGGAAGGACGCTGGGACACTGCAGACCCACCTTGTACTGGTCATTGGGACTCACACGGTTCCAGGGCTCTGGGTTGTTCTTTCTGTCCCAGCTGTGATGGGGACAGGAAAGTTAGGGACCTGGACAGTTGCAGGAAACAAACCCTCACCATCACCACCCTGGTTTCCTACCCGGGGGAGGGGAGCATATTTCCTACAGAGTGACGGAGAAGGGGGCACGTTAGCAGCTGCCGGATGACAGAACGACAGTCTGGCCCATAGACACGAACTCTCAGTGCCACCAAAGACCCTCAGTGGCCCCACACTGCCAGACCTCCAGCACATCTGGGCAGGCATAGAGGTACCTAAAAGCCAGACATGGCCAGTAGAGCTGTGTCGCCATGGCAACCCTGTGGTGAGCGGGCTGGGATTCCAGATGCCCCACGTGGCTAGCCACTGACAAGTGAGCCTCCAGGTGGTCCAGATGAGGGGGGGGGTCTGTCGGGTCAGGCACTCCAACCCTCCAAAGTGCTGGGTGGTAGAGTGGAGATAAGGACCCCTGCCTTCTTGGGTCACCCAGGACCATTATTCCTAAGCAGTCCCTTGGGCTCCGCCCAGGACCCCTAAACCCCACACTCACCAGACATCCGGGCTACGAAGTGCCAGTCGCAGCAAGTAGAGTCCAGCGCTGCCCATGCCCAAGCAGATGAAGCCAATCATCGGGATGAGCTGCAGGGAGAACCCGGCGCTCTGAGGGCCTGAACCCGCCCTGTGTCTTCACCCAAGGTCTGGTGCCACCCGCCACCCTCCCTTGTGGGAGCCAGACCTGAAACCTACAGTCACATTTCCACCACACTCTTCCTTGGCCTGTGGTGACCCTGCCCAAGGCAGATTCCAGGGACAAGGGATATATTGCAGACATAGAATGTGGGGATCCCTGGGAAGGTTTGGGAGCACTAAGGACACTAGGCAGGAGGCAGACTTTGGGGGGTCTTGAGAGGTGGGGTAGCAAGAGGGACGTTAGGGCCTGGGGCCTGAACTCACCCCAGGGTGTCTTTTTATCTGCCGGTAGAAGCGGCCCCCTGCACTGGTTCCTGCCATCTTTCGCCTGTGTCTGGGCTCCTCGATGGAGCTGGTCTATTCCTCCCCCTGGGGTCCCGCCCCCCATCGGGGAGGGGTCAGCCTAGCCCAGCCAGCCCCACCCAGCTTCCTCCCAGCAATCCCAGGCCCAAAGAAGGCTGGAGACAACTGAGGAGTCTTGAAGTTTCTCCTTCCTGACTCTCCCTACTGATGGGGGAACCCGGCCCACGAGGCGCCATTACACTCTGGTCTTTGGGTTCCGCAGGGGGAGCGGCTCTGGCATCCAGAGACCGAAGGGAGATCCATCTGTGGGACTGGCAAGCAGACAGCCCTCTAGGGAAATGGGGTGTGGAGTGTCCACTGGAGGGACCAAGGAACAGTGGCAGCACTTTCTCTGCACTCCTGGGACCTCCGGGGCTAGCTGGCCTCGAGGACAGTTATACCTCAGCATCGTGCCTGGGGGGGGGGGAGCTGAGCATTGTTAGTGTGGCCAGCCCCCCTTCCTGTTCTGAGCAGATGTTGGGGGGGGGGATGTAGGCGAATCTGCACTGCTCCAGATGTAACTAGGGCTGGGGCAGTTCAGGGACTCGAGACTGAGGTAGAGCTCCCTCCAAGGAGGCCGCACTCACCTCTGGTTTGGGCATTAGAGCTCTGGTTGAAGGAAGCAGACTCAGGTGTATATCTGCATTGTGGCCAGGGCAGGAGGCCTCCCCACCCTCCACCTTTGGAGGGCTGCTTTTGGGGACACAGGTGGTGAGCCTCAGCCCCTTCTAATTCCCAGCACCCCCTCCCGCTTAGCTTCCACTGCTGGTCCTTCGAAGCCGGCCCACCTCTCCCCTGAGGAACTTGTCCTGAGGTGGACACCCACAGGGATGAGCTGTGTACCCGCTGCCTCCCTACGCCCCTTCCTGAGGGGCCCCTCCCGTCCTCACACACCGATACGCGCCCACCCCTTCAGCTGACAAGCTCTGCTGTAATTAGGCTGCGGGGTCCGGGCTCTCCGCCTCCTTCCGGCGGATAATGAGAAAAAGTGTCAGAGACATGGCGAGAACAAAGAGACAGAGACTCGCTGAGATGGGTGTGGGGGTGGGGATGGGTGGCGGAGGGGACTGATGGGATGTCAGAGCCTGTGGCAGAGCAGGGCCCTGCAGCACCTCTAGGGCTGGGCCAGGGAAGACGCGGCTGTCACCAGTACCCTCCCCCCAGCCCGGCCGCTGGGGGGTTGGAGTGGCCGGGTGCTAAATGCCGATCTTGAAGCTGTAACTCCAGCAGCTGCCCAGCCGGGCTGCACATCTGGTACTGCGTAAGCCTCGCTTGCCTGCTCGCTTAGTCCTGGTGACCTAGGCCTGCGGATTCCCAGAGCCTGGCCTGGTACCGTGGGTCACAGTGTCACTTCTGTTCTTGCCTCTCTGCCATTTCTCGACGCCTCTTCTGCTCCTGACCTGGGAGACTGCCTCCCCTCCTGTGTTCCCATATCTGGATCGTGATCCTTGGGGTTTCCGGTCTGCCCCCACCTCCTCCCCTGCACTGTCTCCCTACAATAACTCTGGCCGCGCTGGCCCAGCAGGTGAGGGACAGCGGGAGTCGTTAGCCGAGGATTAGGCACAACCCGTGGTCCCAAGGGGACCAGACTCTTCAACTCTAAACCGCTCCAGGATACTAATCCGTGTGGCTGGCGGCGCAGCAAGTCAAATGCAGCTGGGCCCTCCAGAGCGAGCAGATTGAGGGGGTCCGTGGGTGCGGGCGCCCTCTGGAGGCCGAGCCACTCTCAAGCTCGGGAACGAGGCCTCGGGCTCCCCCTGTCGGGCAGCGCCTGCCGTGCATTCCCAGGGTTTGCTCCCTAAGCCTGCGCCTGCGGTGTGCACGCACAGGTCTGCGCCCGGGGACTTGCTCTTTCGAGCAACCAAGGTAGTGGGACCTCTCCGCCTCTGCTCTTGTGGCGTAGTCAGAGGACACAGATGGGACGAGGACTCTTATCTCGCCAGGTGCGGGCAGCATCCAGGTCCAGGCTGCATTCTCTCTCCAGGCTGGCCTCACACACCTGGGGCCTCTTCTCTGCCTTCCCTAAGGTCGACCTTCTTTCTGCTTTTCTTCACACGGTCTCTAGCTCTGTGTCTTTGGGTATGCCTGTGCCTCTCCTTGTCACTCTGCTCTCGACCTAGCTTTGTCCTTCCGTGTCTGTTTCTCTGTGTCTCCTTCCCTTTACACCTTGCTGTGCTCTCTCTCTCTCTCTCTCTCTCTCTCTCTCTCTCTCTCTCTCTCTCTCTCTCTCTCTCTCTCTCTCTCTCCATCCATTCTTTAGCTCTTTTCTAGTCTGTGGTTTGGCACCCGTCCCTGGGGAGTTGCAGAAACCCAACGGAACAGCTCTCGGACAGCTTGGGGACACTGCTCAGGGTCCCCTCCCCATCACTTTCACGTTCTTGTCACCTCGCAGCGCCCTCTGTCTTCCCGCTGCAGCTGAGGTACTGGAGAGGGCGCCCGAGAGGGAAGCCACAATGACCTGCTTATGCTCAGGAGCCCAGGGGCCCTTGACCCCCACTGCCACTATTAAGGGCGCTGGGTCCCGAGGCTCTGAGATGATCATGATTGCAGCAGCCAGTCAGAAGTGGAGCCAGGAGCCTGGCGGCGAGCAGGCTAGCAGGCGAGACAAAGACGCCTGCGCCATCTGTTTATGCAAAGCGCTCACCGCTAGGGACCCTGGTGTCCCGGTGCCGTGCTCAGACCGGGGCACAGGGTCATGAACCCACTTCTGCCCAGGGCTCCCTCTCTGCCTGTGCATCCCCTCCTCCCTGACAGCCAGAGGGGCCACGGGGAGAGCAGAACAGGGAGGGGGCGGGGTGTTGATGTGATTGGAGAGGACGCGGCTGTTTCTTCAATAATGGATGGAGATGATACGGACGGCGAGGCGGCCAGGAAAGGAGAGAGGAATAGAAATGGGGAGAAAGAAGCAAGCGGGGGTGGGAGACTCAATCAGAGCCTCTCGTGCACGGGGCGCGCACACGCGGGCGCGGGCGCCACACTGTCACTCGGGTACATGCCGCCAGCTCACACCCAGGCACACGCCCACGCACTGTCACTGAGACACACACACCTGCAAGCAGACGCCAGAGCAGCGTTCACGCGCGCACACAAACACACACACACACACACACAGACACAGACACACACACACAGACACACACACAGAGACACACACACACGCACACGGCAGTGGCTCTTGAATTTCACACATACAATCCAATTCTGGAGGCACAGGCGCCTGCACACCGGGGCACAGACACGTCAACCTGTCAAAGCATTTGAAAGAACGCTCGCTCGACACACCTAGCCACTCTGGGACTTATAGACAGAAACCACAGAAGTGGGGGGAGACAATCAGGGCTGCATAGACACACACAGGAAAACACACATCTGGGGCTGGGATTTAGACACATGCGCCTGGAGCACAGAGAAAGGGACCCTTCCACACGCCTTCGAGGGGCTGCACCCAGGCAAAGGCAGGGCTGCCATTTGTGCCCTGCAGGGTTGCCTGTGTGAGAGAGGTCGCTGGGACAGGCCTGTTACCCCCATCAGCCTAGCGAGGTGATGAGGACGTGTTGGCAGGGGGTGCCTGGGGCTGTGGACTCACAGGCCTAGCGCCCCCCCCCCGCCTTGCTTGGCCTACCCACAAGCTTCCTTCGCAGGCCCTCAGGTACAGACCTCTGGCTGTCCCTGCTGTAGCCATTCCAGCTGGGCTTGGTTGGTGGGACACAAGCAACAGCCCTCGGCGATCCCCAGGGACCCCACTGAGGGGAGGTGAGTGCTGGAGGCAGGGTCAGTCCTATCTCACCTCCAGGCATGCTTCCTGGTGTCCCATTAAATAACAGTAATTAGTCCTGGAGAGGGGTGGGGGCACCTCCTTACCCTTGGACCCTACAATACCCTGCCCATCCTCTGTTCTGTTTTCAATTCAGTCCCCTCCTTGGTCCAGACTTATGACCTTTGCAGTGTGTGGCAGCGCCATCCATCACCCAGGCAGCTGGCTTGTGGGAGTGGGAGGCACGGGGGCCAAACAGTGTCCCTGTCATGCCTCCTGCCCTCTCCTGGGATTGGCCAGGTTCAACTCGCGGCGGCTGAGTACGGAGGGGAAGGGTTCAATCAAGACACTATTCCTCACCCCTGGGGCCCCAGAACCCTCCTTCCAGTCCGGCGCAGCCTGCCTCCCGGCTCCTCCCGCCCCCCTTCTCTCGGGCCCTTTGCTTAATTTCCTATTAACTGCTGATAAATCCAATTAAACCGCCGCTCTAATTAGGGACAGCTGCCGGCTCCGTAAGGCGAGGGAGAAGGAGGGGCACCCTGAGTATACGGAGAGCACAGCCGCTCTCCCTGCACCCCTACATCAACACTGCAGCCCGATGAGCCAGTAAATTGGTTTTGCTTCAGCATTTTTTGGGGGCTCTTGACGGTCCGGGGAGGGGCCCAGTTTTTCAGTCCCTCAGGCCGCTTGATGGACACGGACATCCTTGTCCTTCTTCCCGCTCCTTAGTTGTGTAAGAGGCCTGTCCGAGTGCTCCTCTAAGGCCCCGGCTTCAAGTGGCAGCCAAGGGCAAAGGGGGCGAGAAAGTGAGCCCGGTTGGTTTTGTGCGCTTCCCTACCCCGGCGCACCTCATCTTTCTGTACGGAAGGGGAGGGGTGCCGTCCGGGGCCTCCTCTTCCCAGCCCAGCTGAGCCTCTGCCCTGCCCCCTCCTCCAGCAGCAGATGGTGCCCGGGCTCCCGCTGCCAACCTTGCTAGGCGGTGCCAACCTCAGTCCTGGCAGACAACCCACAGCCTACAAGAGGAGCTTCTGGCTGGCCAGGCCGACCCTCCCCCACCCGCTAGCAAACCCAAGACCCTCCGCCTGCCCGACTCCAGCGGCCACCCCAAGCTGCCTCTCCGCGGTCGGCTCCTGGGTCCCCAAACTCCTGTCTCCTTCTGCTCCCTTCTGCACACCTTCCCGCTCCTCGCCACCTGCCGCCCTGACCAGGGCCGGCACATTTGCATATTTGCATATGCAAATAATAACATTTGCATATGGCGCGCCGCAGGGGGCTCCGCCGGAGCCGGGTAGCTGTCTGCCAGGCGGCCTCGCACTCCGTACCTGTCGGGAGAGGCTGGGGGCTGGGGCAGGGGCCGCGCGGGAGGGGCCAGGCCCCCGGCCTCGCCAGCTCCCTTCCCGGAGGACTGGAGGAAGTGTTGCCATGGAGACGGCACGCACCCCACCCCCTCCCAGGCCTAGGGTCTCAGGCTCGGTGTCTCCGGTCCTCTCCCCTCAGCCACCCCCGCCCCTCCCCCCCACTGTGGTCGTGCATCGCCCCCTGGCGGCCGCGCCGGGCTCTGAGCCAGGTTCTGATCCGCAAAGATCCCTGCGCGCCATTCTCCAGCCTGGGCGAGCGAGTGCGAGTCTGCCCACTCCCACCGGCCGCGGTCCTCCACATCCTGACGGCACGGGGTGGGGGTGGGGCGCCGGGAGCACTCAACCCCCTCCGCAGGCCAAAAGGACTAACTCTCTAACTTTGTCACAACTTTAATAATTCGCAGCACTTGAAGTTCGGCCCTGTATGGATTCCCCCCGCCCAAGGTCGGAGGGGCCTGAAGTGAGGGTCAGTGCCCCGGGGCCCGAAGCCCTGGGCAGGGACAGGTGGAGGGGCGGAGCCTCCCCAGACACACCCTGACGCCGCGCCCGGCCGCTCCACCCCTCCTGGTCCGGGAGTCCAGGCGCCCCTCCCACCGCAGCGCAGCCGGCACTGGGCCCGCAGGACCGCAGGACCAGGTGTGGCGCCGCCGCCAGCAAGCGCACCTAAATCTCCTCCAGGAAGTCGGTGGGGAACAGCCCCACCTTGCGGCCGGTGTAGACCTTGACGTAGCCGCCAGCTTCGTCTCCTTTCTGCACTACGATCTAGGGAGTTAGAGATGGGGAGCAGGGGCTGAGCTAAGGACGGAGAGCGGGCGGGGGAGGGGCCTTTACACGGGGGTGCGCCTCCCAGCTGGACGCTTAGGCGAGGGCACCCACCCACCTGGTCTTTCTTCAGGGTGATCTGCCCGATCTCTCGGTTCCCCACAAACGATCTGGTTACACGGTGCACACGCTCTCCAGCCCGGACCCGAATGATGAAGTTTGGAGGGAAGAATCCCACCTTCTCTCCGATTTTCCCCTAGAGAAGGGAGGAGATGGCTGGCATCCCGGGTTCTAGACCCTCCCCATAGCCCACCTCGGCTCTGGCAGTTTGTCTTACTCGCCACCATTCCTCATTGGAGTCATCGATGACTGTGATCTTCTCCCCGGGCCTGGGACGGAAGGAGAGCGCTCTGGTTTGCATTCGGACACCAGATCCTAGCGGCCCAGCAGCCCAGGAGCTCACCCCCACCCAGAGCTCATCTCTTACTCCTCCCTGCCCCCACGCTCCCGCCTCCCTCGAAGGCTTCTCACGGGAAATCCAGATCATCCTTCTCCAAGGCTTTGAACCGGTAGAGAGCCACGAAGTGATGAGACTGCTGGAAGCCGGCCTGCTTGTGCTGGGGGTGGAGGGGATGAGTTAGTTTCCCGTCTCCTTTACCAATTCTTCGCCATTATGGTTTCCGTGTCGGGCTCAGGGTGGAGTGGGTGGAGGGTGGTGGGACAGCTGAGGAAGCTGTCAACGATGCCGAACCTTGACTAGGAGGGGACTGGGACTCTACAGGTAGACAAGACTCTTACTTTGTCATCTGGTGCCTTCTTCTCCGCCTTCTTGTCCCTTTCTGCATTGTTTCCTTGGAGGGGAAATATGGACAAACTGTCTCCGCCTCCAGGAAGGCACCCATCATCCCTTCCCCAACCCTTCCCTCCCCACCCTGGACTGCAATGGCCCCATGCCATCTCTGCTATTCACTCACCACCCTGGGACTTGCCTTCCTCTGGCCTGGCTGACTCCGGTTCCTCTTCCATCATGGCTGTTAGAGGCTGGAGGGGGCAGCAGAGTTAGACAGGATCCGTCCCAGGAACCTGCATTTTCCCTGCCTCTTAGGCAGGCCAGAGTTGTAGACCAGTAACAACATCTAAGCATTGGAAGGATACTTGGAGAATGCATTAGTCCAACCACCTGCCCTATGCAGGAATTCCTTCTGAAATATGCTGGCAGGCAAGGCTACCCGCATTGTGCCTGAATACAGTAGTGGCAGGGAGTGCACACCTTACAATACAACCATGCGATTTCCCTTTTCAATTCCTTCCAGTAAGCCTGTATCAGCTTCCCCGTTATCTGTAGTGAGTTGTCTTGATTTGCTTTCTTAGGGCTTTAATTGTGAAACAAACACCGTCTCTCTAAATTTCTAAAGACAGCAGACATACTCCTCCTGGCTTCTCTTCCCTGCAAATCACCCCAACGGTGGACATTCCAGGTCCTTCAGTGTACTATCTGCTTTAAAAAATCCTCTATTGTGTAAGACAGGGTGTGTGAGTGTGTGTATGTGTGTGTGTGTGTGTAGTGTGTGTATGTGTGTGTGTGTGTGTGTGTGGAGTGTGTGTGTGAGTGTGTGTGTGGAGTGTGTGTGTGTGAATGTGTCTGTGGAGTGTGTGTGTATGTGTGTGTGTGTGTGTGTGTGTGTGTGTGTGTGTGTGTGTAGGGGGGGAATGGACACAGCAGTTTTCTTCTTTTCTTTTTTCTTTCTTTTTGGTTATTTTGAGATAGAGTCTTGTGCATCCCAGCTGTCCTCAAATGCCTTATGTGGCCAGAAGAGCCTTGAATTCCTGGTCTTCTGACCTCCACCTTCCGCATGCTAGGACTTCGGGCGTGCATCACTTTACCTGTCTGGCAACACAGTTTCCACAGTTCCCTCTTAAGGACTTTTAAGGATGATTTTCCTGAACCAGCCTTGTCATTCATAGTTCAAGTGACTGAAATCTGTCATCTGTAACCAAGCTTTATATCAACTACGTGGAGATTAGATCTGTAGTTTTGTTACCAGGAAGTTTTTGTTGTTTTGTTTTTACCACAAGAAAAAGTAGAATTTCTCTTAGGAACTTTCAAATTATTATTATTTTCAAGACAGATTTCTCTGGGTAACAGCCTTGGCTGTCATGGAACTCGCTTTGTAGACCAGGTTGGCCTCAAACTCACAGAGATCTACCTGCCTCTGCTGGGATTAAAGGTGCCACTGCCACCATCCAGCTGGACTTTTACTAAAGCCAGGCAAGGCTGTGCATGACTCCAGTTCCAGCAGAGGTAGGAGAACTGTGAATTCAAGGGCAGACTGGGCTATACAGCAACTTAAGAGGAAGCCGGGAATACACGTTAGAGGTGTAGTTTAGTTGGCGACTGCTTGCCTCGCATGCAGGAAGCCCTGGTTATGACCCCTCCTGTCACATAGAGCTGGGGTGATGGCATGCATCTGTAACCCCAGTGCCTGGGAGGCAAGCAGAGATAGCAGGATACACAACACCTCAAGCTAAAGGAGCCTGATGCGGGCTTAGGGGGCGGGGCTTGCCTGAGAGTGGCCATGGTAAAGAATGCTTGCTGCTTTCTCTCTCTAAGGTGTTGTTTACTGTTATTTTATGTGTTGTTATTTATTGTATGAGAGCTTTGACTGCATGTATGTCTGTGCTCTATGTGCATGCCTGGTACCCATGGAGACCCCAGGACTGGAACTGCTTTAACTAACACCATCTATATTGGCTCATAAGGTGGTCTAGGGAGAAAACTAATCACTTGCCCAGGCAGACACATTTCTGCCACTGCCAAGTTTGTAGCTCTATTGTAAAAGACAAGGAAACTGCCTTTCAGCAGTCGTAGCTTTGTGTCTGTTTCATCTACAAGAAGAACAGGTCTTACCAGATGACCTTCATGGATACCTGCTGCCTCTAGAATTCTTCAGTTACTTGCAATGACAAACCTCTTCCCCAGATGTAAAACACACAGATCTGGCCTGTTACCCCGAGTGCCCAGGTCAGAGACTTAGCCGCCTGTGGACTTAGTCATCACTTTTGGGAGTTGCAGAAGCATGCACTATGGCTAGAGGGAGTTTGTTCTTACATGTTGGTCATTAAACCTGGATGCCTTACACAAACATACTAGGCAACACTGAACAATATTCTCAGCCCTGTGGCTGGAATTCTTTCTTCTTTTTCTTAAAAATCAATCAATCAATCAATCAATAAATAAAATGTAAAACTTGCCACAGTCAATGTTTCTGCTTGGTAATGCTGCACCGTTTGGGGGCAGCGGACCCATAGCGCCTATCATTTTCCTGAGGGGGAAATGACCTGTCCCATGGAGCTTCTGCAAGGGCCTCTGTGGGGACATACGGTGCTCACATTTTTCTTATCTGCCTGTCCTTTCTTCCGCTCCTTGTTTGCCATGATCACCCCGACGCGCAGGGTCTCAAACACAGGGTCATTTCTATTGGCAGCAGCTGTGGGATGGGAGAGACTACATTACTAGGAAGGCAGAGGAGGGCCTGGAGGAGAGGCCTCTCAAAGGGGCAACTGTGAGTCAGTCAGTGGGCACTCACAGGGACTTGGGGATCGGAGATGGAAAGAACGGGGCAGGGCCAGCTGTGTAACCCTGGTCACCAATCTATAAAGGGCTCTGAAGCACCACGGGAGATGCCTTGTGACGGGCCTGCTGCCCAGGGAGAAGTACTGTGCTGTGCTGTGCTGTGCTGCTGCTGGCTTCTGCTCTGCTCAGTAGCACACGTGCAGGCTGGGGGGGCTGCCGCCAGCAGTCTGCTGACCCCATGCTCCTCTGCGCCAAATGCATTTGAGTAATTTTCAGTGAATACATGTGTTTTCTTCCCCGAGACAGTCTCCCTATGTAGCCCTGGCTACAAACGGGAATCAGGGAGATCCGCCTGCCTCTGCCTCATGAGTGTGCACCTTCACTGCAACCTCAATAAATGTACTTCTAAGGGCTCCCAGATTGCGGACTTGTCCAGGGGTTGCCCAGCGCTCATAGGCTGACCCTGAGTGTGGTGTCACCCTGTAACAGGTGACACCAGGCTGGGACAGGCTGGGATCCTTGCTCTTGCTTGGCATGAAAGGGACAGACTATGCGTTCTTTCTTATCTCTACCTCTGGCTATAGTAGCCCTGCCCACTCACATCTCTCCCAGCTATAACCCAAGGATGAGTCCACGCATCCAAATACAGCTGTGGAAATACTAGGCTGAGGGAGAGCTTTGGAAATAGAATGACTCCATTTTGGAATTCGCTTTGTAGAGAGGTGGTGTGAAACCATCTCAGAGACTCGCCCCTCCCTCGGGTCCTACATGGACACTTACAGGCGTCTTTGACACAAGCATACTGTTGGTTGCTGTAGAGTGGGGAGCTATATGCGCGCCGGAAACCAGGTGGCTGCAGGATGGGATGGGGGCCATTAGAAGCAGCAAGGAGGGCCCAGCATCCCTCCCCATGAGTGCTCAGCCCTTCCCCGAGGACGGGACGGGCTGAGAGAGCAGGGAGCTTCAGGCTTCAGGGGCTGACAGCAGTTGCTGGCCTGGGCCTCCTCTTCTAAGCTCTTGCTGCCCAGAGCCAGTTACTCACGATCTTGCCGAAGCATCTCTGCATCTCCACGTAGGACTGGCAATGTTCATGGATGTTGGTTTTGCAGTTCTTACAGCGGAGCCCAAACTTGTTATTGACTTGGACGGGGGGGGGGGGGGGGGGGGGGGAGAACATCTGAGTAAGGAAGGATCTGGATCCTGCCTTCTCTTGGTTCCACTGCGGCTGCTTCAGCTCTGACCGGCCTGCCCTCTTCTGGCACCCTATGCTGTCAATGTCAGTATTTCCCTAGGGTGTCTCCGTAACGGACACACAAACAGCTTTCCTAGTCCTCTCCCACCCCATGAGCTCCCCATCTGACGGTTTCTACCCCCCTTCAAGACTCACGCACAATCATCCGGGCACAGACATCACAGAACTTGGGCTTCTTGAAGAAGTGGTCTTTGAATTTGTGGGGCTTGTCGTTGACAAGCTGTGGGGGTTCTGGGGGTGGCTCCTCCTCCTCCTCTTCCTCCTCTTCCTCATAGATATAGTAGATGGGCCCACCCCCAGCCCCCACTGCCTCTCCGTTGGCCTCGGGCTCTGGGGGAAGCTCCATCTCTTTTGTCTCTGGAGAGCCCTTCTTGAATATCTGCTTCAGACGTTGTAGCTGAGGGAGAGGTGTGTGTGAAGGGAGCTCAGTGTTAAACGGCAGCCATTTTCTTGCTTTTTCTAGCACGGGAAAGCAATGCCCTTGAGTAGTGGATTGGGACTGCCAGTGTTGGCTAGCCCAACAACAAATGAGTCATACACAAATGGGATCTACTGGAGCACTTTTCACCATGACATGAAGGCTTCCCAGCCTGTGAGGCCTCTGCCCAGCTACCACAAGTGCACTCACCCCACTTTGCGGAGACTCTGTTGGGAAGGGGGACTTAGGGGGCTCCAATGCCTTTTCTGTCATCCTGCAAGAGGTTGGAGCCCATGGTGAGATCTAATCCCCCACTGCCTGTCACTCTGCTTGCTCCTAGTCCCCTGCTGCAATACTGGGGTGGCCTTCCCAGGGGAGGCTTGGGAAACCCAGTGTGCTGTTCAAGGGTGTCGGCTTACGGGTTCTCCTAAACCAGTGGTTCTAAACCAAGCTTCCTGCTGCTGCGACCCCTTAGCAAAGTTCCTCAGGTTGTGATGAACACCCCCCCCCCACCGTAAAATTATTTCGTGGCTACTCCATACCTGTAATTTTGCTACTGTTATGAATTGTAATGTGAATGTCTGAGGTGCAGGAGACCTGACATGTGATCACTCACACATTGAGAGCCATCGTCTTACATGTCCTTGTGACTGATGCAATATCAGCTTCTCACGGCTTCAGGCTTCACGGGTGTCCTTGTCTACATGTATGAATGTGTACCCTGAGGGCTGCCCTCCCGAGCCTTGGGGGCCTTGTGCCTAGCTCTGTCCTGGCCCGCCTCAGGTCTCTGCTATTTTGGTTTTCAGAGTAATATGAGCCTTTCCTTCCCTTACTGCCCCGCTCCCTGGACCCCACGACAGACTGCCCACCCCACTTCCAATCTTTACTCAAGTGCAACAGTTCCACTTGGAAATTTCAAACTACTCACAGATAAAGAAGTTGAACACGCAGGACATGAAAAGATGAAGAGAGGACTTACTTTGAGATTCCCTAAGTCAGTTCAGTGTGGAGAGAGGGAGTCCCTAAGATCTGGATGGCACTGCTGGGGAGGGCTAGTCCTCTTCCTCCAGGGCCAAGCCCCAGCACCTTCTGGGCTGACACCGGCTACTCAGACACTGTTGGTGGGCCTCCTAGCCTCTCACCATGGTGGCGGAGCTGAAATGACAGGGCTGGAGGACAGTGGACAGCTGGGAGCACAGCTGACAGGCAGAAATTGGAACCAGGAGGTCTGGGGCAGGGCTGGACCCTGACTCCTCCCATCTCTCCCCATCCCCCAGAGCTGCTCTTCAGAATGTTTACGCTGAGCAGGTCAGCTTTGGTTCATCAGGGGCATTTTCTACCCAACACTGCAGCACCTTACCCCACTCCAAGCACCAAGGACTGAAGCCAGGGTTTCGCCATGCTGACCACGTGTTTGACCACCAAGCTATAACCCCAGCAGGAAAGGGGCTTCTGTTCCACTCACGAGATTTACATTTATGCTCTATACCTTTCCCCTTAACTTTCAAATAACCTTTTCAATTCTACCCTCCCTGGGCTCACTTCAGTCACTTTCTTGGGTTTTGTTTCCTTTGTTTTTTGAGAAAGTTTCTCTGTGTAGCCCTGGCTACACAGAACTAGCCCTTGTAGACCAGGCTGGCCCGGAGCTCACAGATCTGCCTGCCTCTGCCCCCTGAGAGCTGGGATTGAAGGTGTGTGCCACCATGTCAGGCTAACCCCAAAACTTTGGGTCAGGAAAGGGCTGGGCGCTGAGGGTGCGTGAGTCAGAGGTCAGTCAAGCCTGCCAGACTGCTACTTTCTGACTGCTGAGTGGGTGTGTGCATGTGTGCTCCTACCTGACTCATTCCCAAGTGCAGAGCATCTTTCTCCTTTCTCCTAAAATTCTATCCTTCAGAAGAGAAAGATGGTGGCAAAACCCAAACGCTATGGGGCTGGAGAAATGGGTCCTTACCCAGAGGACTCAGGTTGGTACCCAGCACCTACACACTGGCTGCAAATCTAGTTCCAGAGGGTCTACACCCTCTTTGACACATGTGCGCACATACATACATGTAGGTAAACCACTTGTATACAGAAAATAAAAATAAATCTTAGCTGGGCAGTGGTGGTGCACACCTTTAATCCCAGCACTCAGGAGGCAGGCAGATCTCTGAGTTCCAGGACAACACAGAGGACACCCTCCAAAAAACCGGGACGGGGGGGGGGGTAGGAGAGGCAGCTGGCAGCAATGAAGGAGCAGACCAAGGTTTAGTTGACCCTGGAAAGGTTAGAGCTGCCTGTGGTGTCTTTCCTCTCTGAGTGTGTGGGTGTGTGAGTCTGAGAACAGCTCCTCCAGTCAGCCCATTCCTGCGACCTTGAGATCCAGACACTTGTGCACAGCCCCTCTACTATTAACTGAACTTACCGGCCCACAGCTACTTTCTACAGTGAGAGTTATTTTTAAAAATACATTTAAATACATTAACTGCATGCTGTATATTTTTGGGTGCATGTCCCCTCATGTGATTAGTGACCAAAGGACAACTTACCAGTCAGCTTTTCCCTTGTTGTGAGATCAAACTCCAGTTGCCAGGCTCGGCGTCAGCATTTACCCACTGAGCTGCTCTGAAGGCCACGGAGTGAGTTTTTATCATCTGTAAATAATGTTTCCTTACCTCATGAGACCTGTGTCCTCTAGAAGACAGACAAGCCATACGGCTTTACCCTCATTTATCTATTTATTTGAGTTTTGAGACAGGGTTTTCTGTGTAGCTCTGGCTGTCCTGAACTCACTCTGTAGACCAGGCTGGCCCTGAACTCACAGAGATCCGCCTGCCTCTGCCTCCTGAGTGCTGGGATCACAGGCGTGCGCCACCACAGCCACCACCACCTGATAGCTTCTCATCCTTCCAACTGCAATTGTACTTCAATCCTGACAGCCCAGCACAGGCCTGCGGGATGGCTGCATTCCCAGGGCACAGCTTTCTCTGTCTGTGGGTGATCAAACGGAGGACAGCAAAGGCAAGGTTGTAACTGAGAGATTCTGTTTGTTTTTAACAAGTCTCAGTAGGAAACCCTGGTTGTTCTGCGTCGTAGACTCAGTTTTGCTTGACTGCTTCCTGAGTACCGTTATTAAAGGAAGGAACGAGCCACCATGCTCACATCCATAGGCCTGCGTCAAAACAACAACGGACACACAGAGACAGACACACAGACACAGAGAAAAGGCAGTGCTGAGGGCTCCTTACGGTCCCTGCTCTGTCAGGCTACAGCACTGAGATGGCATCCAGTCAACTTCACCTTGCAAGTTGGACAAGGACAGCTGAGTGTGCTATGCCGACACAGCTGGGCACTGCAGTTGGTTTAGCACCAAGAACCTGACCCTTTGCTTTTAGGATTGAAGGTGTAGTTCCCACACCCTGAAGGGTGTTTCAGAAGATTAAATGGACAGAAAGGAGGGCAGCATCTCGACTCAGTTCTGGACTTGACTCACCAGCTCAATAGCAAGGCTATAGTGAGTGGCAGAATTAATGGGCAAGAAGAAGCCTCTGATACGGACACAAAAGCCCACACCGAGGAGCAGTGTGCTTGATGATGAGCAGTTTGCAGTTTGAGAACCAGAGCACAGCCAACTACGAGCATTGTATATAGGAAAGGGGAGGGGCCAGGAAGAGGACGTGAGGGAAAATCTATGTGCACAAGCTAGGGAAATCACCCTAACCTATAGAAACCTTCCAGCAATCGTGGAACTGGACCCATTCAGAGCCTGTAACCCCACTCACATCCACACCAATCGTCAACAGAGACAGTGATTGATGCCCACTGACAGGTTTTTGCTTTTTTTTTTTATATTTATAAACAAAACCAACCTCCCCCCAGTAACTTCCCAAACAAACAAAAAACCCGATTAAATACAATGCACAGTGAATTACACCCAGCAAACATGTCATGTGCAGTGGAACACTGTGCCTGTCACTGTGGCACAGACCCCAGACAAACAATACTCAGGGCTCTGGGCACGGGGTCCCAAGTTTTAACTCTGTGGGGCTTGGGAGACAAGATGGGGGAAGCGAGAGGATGCGGAAATCAATTTACTTTTCTTAATTCTGTCCATATAAATATATTCATGAAGACCAGGGAGGGAGGGAGACTGAAGGTGTGAAAATGGGAGAAGGAAGAGTGTGGGACCCTTTCAATTCTAGTTGACCAAAAAATATGAAAGAAATTAATTCCATGGTGGGAGAAGATAAAAAATGGCAGAAGAGGATGGGAAGGAGGAAACAGAAGGGGCCACAGGGGAAAGGGACCAACAGCAGGAGTGGAAATGAGTCCCGTGCCGGTGTGAGAATCTGCTTCTCTCTTCAGCCACGAGGCGGTGGAGTCCGGCCAGGTCTGCCTCGGCCCCACTGCTACTGCACCAGCCCCCCTTCATTGGGAGCTGGCCCGCTCCAGGGTCCTCAGGTCGTAGTTCTTTTTGGCCACTCGAAGTTTGAAGCGACTCACAGAGTTGTTGAGGCGAAGGGAGGCATTCTGGGCGGCCAAGGGGCTGGGGAACACAGCCACTATAGTGTACAAGGCGGCGAGGTCCGAGTGTCGGCCGTTCTCAGCAGCCCCACTGTTGTCCCCCCCGCCTGCACCAGGCAACCCCTGAGCATCCTTAAGCCACTGGATCTTGGCACCAGACATGGCGAGCTGGGTGAAGAGCTTGTCTGCCTCTGTGCGGGTGATCCCTTCAGGGAGGTCTGTCACCTCCAGAACCCTCCCCAGCACTGAAAGGGGAGGAGAGATGAAGAGTTGTGAGACACAGGGCAGGGGCCGGCCGCCATAGAGTGCCTGACCAAGCCTGACAACAAACACCATTTCACCCCCCCAAACCAACGCAACTCATCCCCATGGAGCCTCTGGGGGGAGGGGCGGATCGGCAGTCAGAAAGGTATGTCCCTTCCTCTCTCTAGCCAGAGACATAAATAAGAGGGACTGAGGATTAGAGCTTTGCGTTTCTGATCTGGGCAGCTACACCTGCACTCCTGCACAGGCGTCAACATTTGTTGAGTGTGTAGTCCAAAGACCTCGAATGCCTAGCACGGAAGGCCTGTGGGAGAAAGCTCCTCTCCCATGCCCTCCAACCCCCAAACCAGGTCCAGGATGACCAAAGGAGAAGCCTACATTAGGAGACTGCTTCCCGAGGGCACGGCCATCACTGCGCTCTGACCGCTCTATGACGGCCTGCCTACCTCAGACTTGCCGGAGGACAGATACTGCACTTCACTACCTTCTGCTTGACCGTGAACACAGACATGCATTTATCCACTGCACACGAGCTTTCCCGCTCCACTGGGAAGGCAATGAAGGGCGTTTCCTCCCGGGTCAGGAGTCCAGCTACTCACCGACATCTGCTGTCCCCAGGTCAGTGGAGGCGGACTTGAGTGCCTGCCTTTTGCCTCGGTTTCCATGCTTCAATCCACTCTGTCCCTTTAACAGCCCAAGTGAGGAACATTTATTGTCTCGTGTCCCAGTGTCTGCCCTAGAAGCTGAGGGGCAGCATGCACCCCAGGGCCCTGCCCCCCCCCAGCCCCAGGGCCCTGCCCCCCCACCCCAGGGCCCTGCCCCCCCCCCGCCCCAGGGCCCTGCCCCCCCACCCCAGGGCCCTGCCCCCCCCAGGGCCCTGCCCCCCCCCGCCCCAGGGCCCTGCCCCCCCGCCCCAGGGCCCTGCCTCCCCCACCCCAGGGCCCTGCCCTCCCACCCCAGGGCCCTGCCTCCCCAGATAGTTAGGTTGCCTCAGGAGTGATAACTACTACATAAAACCTCTCCCTCTCCCACTGAGGTGGGAATCATGAGCACAGGAGGGAGAAAAACTCTTTTATGCTGTGCCCATTCTGTTTTCTGAGCCCACCCCGCTGGTTGAAGCAGATGGCTCACAGACGGGACCGTATGAGAAGGGGAGTCTGGTGGCCCCAAGACCAATGGTTCGCCACGTAAGTTGACGTCCTCACCTGGTGCGCCGTGTAAGTTGACTGGCCATGCAGCAAGGGAGGGCAGATGGACAGGTTGTACTGTAACGGCTGACCCAACAGGGAATATCGCCCATCACCTAGGGAAGCACAGGTGTTTTAGGAGCTGGAGTCTCAGTGCCCATTGGGAGACTTCCAGAGGCTTTGGAGACAAACAGCAGCGATGCCCACTCTGCTCCGACCTTTCTATGACGGAGGGGAGTGTCACTGTCACTAATTTAACAGTTATACTATTGCCAGGCGGTGGTGGCCCACGCCTTTAATCCCAGCACTTGGGAGGCAAAGGTGGCTCTTTGTGAGTTCAAGGTCAATCATAGGCCAGCCAGAGCTGTTACCCAGAGAAACTCTATCTTGAAAAACCAAAAGTTGTATTCCTATGTGGTGGCACACATCTTTAATCCCAGCACTTGGCAGAGGCAGGCAGACCTCTGTAGGTTCATGGTCAGCCTGGTCTATATTGAGAATTCCAGGACAGCCACAGCTCCATAGTCAGATCCTGCCTCAGAACAACAAAATAAAACAAAGCAAAGGGTGTCTCCTCCTAAACTCAGCAGGACTACCGGATGCCTGCACCTTGAGTTCTGTCCACCACAGACGCTATGTAAATGGCCAGGGAAGATTTAGTGGGCCAGCCTGGCATAAGGAGAGTTAGTTATGACTCATGAGAGAGGCAATGCAGAGTGGTGGACAGGAACACACACATGCTGAGAGCCTGATGCAGGCAAACATTGGCTGGGGATTCCTCTTAGGCGCTGTTGGATGGTTCACAGGACATGGCATGTAAAACACTCATAGCAAGACATATTGAGTATTGTGTAGCTTACTACTCACAAAATAATTTATTTTGGAGCATTTAAATCTCATTTTTAGATTACTTGTAATAGACAAAGCAAAAGCAGTAACACTACTTCCATCTTACACATGCTTACTGCATTTTATGGATGAGAAAATTAAGGTCTATGCCAACATCACAGAACTAGTTTGTCCTGAGACTCAAACCCAGGTGTTTTAGCTGAAACTCAGTGTTCACAATTAGGAGCACTTACTGCCCCTTCCGGGGCCCAGTTCAAGGCACACATAAATTCACACAGGGACACACATAAATAATAGAACCTTAAAGACCCCCCACCCCACCCCACCCCACCCCACCCCACCCCACCCCACAGGGTTTCTCTGTGTAACAGCCCTGGCTGTGGAAAGTTGAATGAACTTCAGTCCTCTTTTTACCAGGAGGCTCCTGAGAGCAGCAAGGGCAGCTGGGTGTCCTCTGCCCCAGCAGGCTCAGACGCAGTGCAGCTCTACTCCCCCTCCCTGCTGCTACCGTCTAATCCCCACCTTGGAAAGGGATGTGAACGCTGAGCTCCAAGCAGCCCTCCTTCATCTAAGTTCCTACCCTGTGCAGGACCCCCAGGCCGGGGGAATGGCGCTAGGACAGGCAGGGGACCGAGTCCAGTGCAGACGCTGCTGAGGCTGGTGACAGGAGACGGTGCTGGAGACTGGGTAGGAGATGTGACTGGGCTGCTGCCCATTTGTGCGTTGGCCTGTGAAAGAGAAGAGCATGTGCTGTTACACACACACACACATGTACGCACATGTACACGTACACGCACATGTACATGCACACGCAAACACACAGGCACGCGCACACACACGCACACACGCGCATGCACATAAATGCAAACACACAGGCACGCACACACATGCACACACATGCAAACACGCAGGCACGCACGCACACACATGTACATGCACACGCAAACACACATCACACACGCACGCACATGCACACACATGTACACACGCAAACACACAGGCACGCACACACATGCACACACATGCAAACATGCAGGCACGCACGCACACACGTACATGCACATGCAAACACACAGGCACACACGCACACACATGCACACACATGTACATGAACACGCAAACACACAGGCATGCACACACATGCACACACATGTACATGAACACGCAAACACACAGGCACGCACACACATGCACACACATGTACACACACAAACACACAGGTACACACGCACACACATGTGCATGCACACACAAACACACAGGCACGCACGCACACACACATGTACACACACACGCAAACACACAGGCACGCACACACACACATGCACACGCACACACAAACACACAGGCACGCACACGCACACACACATGTGCACACACTCCTTTGTGTGTCCCATGCAATCCAATTCTCCACTCTCAAGTAACAAGGAGTCTTGTGAGAAACGCTCTCTAGTTCCCTAGTTTGCGTACTGTTTACTGTTTTTATTTCCAGCACTCCAGATCAAACCCAGGGCTTGACCTGTGCTAGGTAAGCAAAGAGCCACTCGCCTGCCTGACAGCCTGCGTTTGGGTTCTTAGTGCCCACTTGCACTGCTGGCCCTTGGTATTCTATGGAGCCAGCGTCCCGGGTGCCCTATGCCCTATGATGGGTATGTGTAGGCCCTTATCCTGCACTCTGTCTCTCAGTGGCTAGAACCCATCCTTAGGCAAGAGGTCCTTTCGCTCATCACAAATCGTTCCTCCTCAGGCCCTTGCCCAGAGCAGTTCACGTCAGCCAACAGAACTCATTCTTACGGTAAAGGTCACAGGTGCTCAGCTACTTTGCCAGGGACTTTCTATGTAGCTACGCCTAATGCCCTGCTGTGGTGACTGTCATTCGGAAATCGTTTCCCTAAGTTTTACTGTGGTTCAATGTGTAAAAGGAAAACAAACCCTGAGGTAAACTACCGAAGTTCTGACCCAGCACTTGAAAAAGTGGCTCTGACTTGGGTTTCATCGCCTTGCTGGACTGTTTCCCTGCAGGCTATGAGGTGTGCAGGGTCCCTGACGTGTTTGTGTATGGACATGTATATGTGCATGTTTGTGGAGGCTAGAGATCAATTTTGGTTTTTTTTTTTTTTTTTTTTTTTTTTTTTCATGACAGGGTTTCTTTCTGTAGCCTTGGCTGTCCTGGAACTCACAGGAATCCAACTGTCCCTGTGTCCTGAGTGCTGGGATGAGAGTATAGGCCTGAGCCACCACTGCCCAGCTTGGGCACTGTCCTTTAGATGCCACCTACCCCAGCACAGGCCTTATATACACTAGCAACAAGATCTACCACTGAGCCACGTTCACCCCTGGATCCTCCATTTTAAATACACTCTAAGCATGGTGTGATGTGTTCTATCTCCTCTCTTAGATACTTAGGTCCCTGAGAAGAGGATGCACTTCGTTATTCTTGTTCAGAGGCTCTGTAAAGGAGGCTGCATAGTCAATGACCAGACTCCTCCCCAGGAGAATCTGGGCCTTCCTCTCCAAGACAAGGTTGGAGGACTTACCTGGGGGCCGCCATCAGGATTGTACAGGTCTCCAGGCTTCTGACCTCGCTGGTCCACACTGTAGTATTTGCAGTGACTCCACTGGGCCATGGATGGATTTTGGGGGGCCTGGGGTCCATTAGGAACATTCAGTTGCATGACCACCACACCTGGTCCAGAAGGTGACACTCCTAAGTGGCATGAAGAAAGCCGTTGTTGGGAATTCAGACTGTTTGGAAGAAGAGCCAGCAACAAACCCACCCACTTGTTTCAAGGCCATTGTAACTGTGTCCTGCCAGGGACCCCAGACAGCCGCTGATCTGGCTGTCTTCTGGACTCTTCCCCAGCCGGTGAAGTTTGAGTGCAAGAGAGAAGAGACCAGATGCCAGTATTCCCCTGCCCTTCATCGGGCGGGGCATTTCGTTATGACTGGCAGAAAAACTATTCCATTCGGTCAAACTTGAGCATTACTAAACCCCAGGTCAGATGGCTGAAGCGTCCGGGGCATGGCCAGGGCTTCAGGTACGTGCAGGGTTTTGGGTAAGGACTGCGGCTGAACCGGCAAAGTCTTAACTGATTTGGAGAAGATGGAAGCTCACAGCTTCACTGTAGGCAACTTACAAAGTACTTTTTCAGCAGCGGTGACGTGAGGCAATACAATAGAGGGCACGGTCTGGAGGCATGAGGTGCCAAGATATAACCACACGGCAGGAAAAACACTGCTAAGCAGCTTAGTTGACAAGCACTCACTGAACGTGTGCCGTGGCTGTCAGTTCTTACACGGACACTAAGCGCACAGGAAAGGGTCCTGGCCACTGTCAAAGGGTGGAGAGTGGAGGCTGAGGTGCATTCCGGAAGGGTACTTAAACTCTACGCTGCAGACGCGGGGAGAGAGCCAGTGCTTTCAGAGCTCACCTCATGCTTGCGCTGAATACTGGGGTGATGAAGGGTGTAGGGGAAGGGATACGGAAACAGGAGGCTCTGAGTGGGAGTAGTCAGAAGGGTGAGGGCTCAGAACCGGCTGACGGCTATACTAGCTCCACTGGGAAGGGTCCAGTCTTCCTTGTGTTAAACAGGAGGAGGGGAGCCGGGGGGAGCAGTTTGATGGGCAGTCCCCGCTGGGAGGAATAGGTAGGGCTCTGGTTCTGCTCAGGGGATTATAAAGCGTGTTAAGTTTTCTTCTGGCCTTCCAGCTGTATTCTTGCCAGGGCTGAGCTGCATGTAAGGTGGTGGAGAAATGGGATTACTGGGATTACCAGCTCAGAAGCTACAATGCTGCTCTTTTCATGGTCTGGTACTTCGAGGTTGCCATGGCCACTATGATGGCAGGTGCTATGGCTTCTGGGTACCAGCTATGCTTGCTCAGGTAGTGTTGGCCATAGGAAAGTAAGAGGACTGTTAGCAGGTCTCAGAGAGCTACTGGATTCGATTCTCTGGCCCAAGTGTGAACCCCAGCCCCTAGGGCTTATTAAATCAGAGAGCAGAAATACTCAGTGCAATAGGCTTGTATCTTCCCACCCCCCACCAAAGGGGACAGGGTACTCATGACTGTGGCTTTGCAGAGGGCCATGTGAAAACCGGAGCGGTGTGTTGTACATTCATAACAACATTCCCCTTTCTACGGCTGCTCTGGGCACTTCGTTTCCTCAGCCTACAGCCCTATACACGCCAACATCCTCTATCAACAACGATGCAACTGACCTCATTCAAACTCCCCATTGCATCTCGAGGGCCCAACACACACGCAATCAAATCTAGAGCTTTTCTAAAAGGCGGCTCATAATCAGGTCCTAATGCCCTGGCTAGGAGAGGTGGGGCATGTGTCAGTGTATGAGGTGAGAGCAGTCAGGACAGAAGCAGCCTCCTCAAACAACACAGACAGGAGCTCCTGGGGCTCAAGGCGAGGCAGCACTTGTGTTATTGTTTCTGGTTCCAGCACAACAATGAAATAAAGCCAGGAGTCTCAGTTTGCAGCCTCTGATCTGAACTCTCCACACTCAGTCCTCCCCCGCTGGCCTGGAGCACTGTTCCTTCACTCAACCGAGGACACAGAACCCTACCCAAGTGATGAGCTGGTTTTTATGCTTCTCTTCCTCGAGCCAAAAGCAGGTGGCATCTGTTAACTGCTGAACTGTCCCCACTTCTTAATGGACATGGCAAAAATAAAAAATAAGGAATAAAAAAATTTCCACTGCCCAGTGATAGTACCTCCTTATCACCGGGCTAGGGAAAGGAGCTGGCTAAGAGCAGTTGGAACAGAGAAAAGGGGACTGAATAAGGAAATCAATTTCAGCTTGAGAGCTAAGAAAGGAGAGGGGACGTGTGAATGGCTTTTTAAGTGGCATCATTAAACCTGGGCAGAAAGGTCGATTGGGCAGAGCAAACCACATAAATACAAGCAGATGACATTTATGTCTGGCAGAATTGGTTTTCGCTTTTTGTTTAGATTTTTTTTTTAGATCACTGAGAGAGAAAGCTGAAAACTGTCGAGGCTTCTCCCTTACCACCCGGGACCAAATCTATGGAAAAGAAATGAAGCCGAAACTACAGGACACAATCAGTATCTTGGTTCCCCACCCCACCCCCTTTTTTTTGGCAAGGGAGCAGGAAATGTGAAATGGACAGGACACGCTCAGCTTTGAAAGCCCTTAGAGATGAGCCAGGGGGTGAGAGGGGCTATTTCTATGCACTCCAGTGTCCCTGCTGCCATGTCACTCACTTCATGTTTGTGTGCATGTTCCCCAAACAAACCCCATGTAACCCTCAGGGACCTGAGAGCCATCCTTTCAGTGGGAGACAAAGTCCCCTGGAGGTAATGCTAGTCATCTCTAGCATTACAGTGGAGAATTAAGGCTCAGGCCTGGAGGTAAACTGGAAATCTACAGAAAGGTATTAATAAACCTCAACAGTTGTTCCAGGGACAGCCAATCCTAACCCCTGCCTTTATTTTTGGAAAAGTGGCCATGTTGCTACATGAGAGGGGGGTGGGCTGACTGTCCTCTGAAGGTGACAGGGTGGTTTTGTGGACCACTCCTGTGCAGTTAACAGTAACTAGACAAGAAAGTAGAAGAAACACTTGTTTCTTTTTAAAATTTCCTTAATTCCCATGAGCAGGTATTTACAATTTTAAATATTAATTGTTGCGTGAACATCAATGGTAGAGCAGAGGGCTCCACGATCTGGGAAGGGTACAAGTTTAGAATCAGCCTAAAGAAGACAGGAGATACAGCTGGGGAAATTCCAAAGCAGCAAGGAAAACAGTGATGTCGAGGATTTCCTTATTTCCCTGACTTGGGGAGTCCAGACTCCTTCCTTCTCTGAGCCTAGATCTCTGATGTTGCTGGTGTCCAAAACAAGAGACTAGGTCAAGTGAGTAACACAAATTATTTTGTATTTCTTTGCTTTTGATCCAAAGACACTTTACACTTGGACAGCAGATCACCAGAGGCCAAAGAGATATGCTGACATATGTGAAGGGTGCCAACAACACACGTGTAAGCACATCCTCACACACACGCGCGCACACTGGTCCTAACAGTCAGGAAGGCACCCAGCACCAACACAGTACACTGTTCTACAATTTCCACTGAGAATCCCAAAGCCGAGTGCCCTGGACAGGCAGCAAGAGAGCCCACTCCCTCATGCAATGGAAGGGGATGAATGTAAAACCTTAGCTTTCAAGAGATCATGTTTGGTCTGGATGACACCAGAGGTCATGTCACTTTGAGGGTGACATAGATCATGTCTTATGAGCAACAGTAATTCTGTAATTGCCCCAAAACACCAAACAATCAGAGTGCAAAACCTTAGTGTGAGTACTTCATTCTAAGTGGGAAAATGAGCCATGTGGCTCACCCTCACCAGAAGAGGGCGCAAAGATGTCCCCAAGCAAAGCGGAATAGGTATGGCTGGAGGGTGAATTACAATTCAGAAATCCAGTCTCAAAAAACAGGGAAGAAAGAAGAAAGAGAAAGGATTCCTTCCCTAAAGCCCTGAAGTTTCTTTAGCTGTACTGTGTGGAGGCATCAGAGAGGGCTGAGAAGGAAGCAAACAAGGACAATTACCCTTGGTATGCTGGAGGGCAGAACCGAGACCTTCAGCCCACTTCGTTCCTGGACTGAGAAGGAAGGGTGGCACACAAAGCCTCCTGGGAATCTGTTAGTGAAGATGAAGCTTACACTCACCAGAGCCTTACACCCCTATAGATGTGGTCACATTAAGACTATCACAGTGCCCTGGCACGGTGGCCCATGCCTTCAAGCCCAGCTCTGGTTCTACAGAGCGATTTCCAGGACAGCCAGGGCTAAACCTGCCTCCAAAAACCAAACAAAAACAAACAAAATCACATGTATGTGGATACACACCAAAACCTGGTAAGCAGATCATGACATTTTAAAAAGCATTTCTCAATTTCTGTTGTCACTTTCCCAAGAGAAAAAGCCGTCTAAAGGGTAAATGGGTGCAGGGTATGGAGGTAAGGAGTTTACGACAGCAAGTGCACGGGTGAAAACACCCACACACGTACATATGCACTCAGACAGACAAAGAACAAAGGACCCAGAGATACAGCTCAGAACCATCATCTTTCTGGATTAGCTTCTGAGTGAGGATCCAGGCATGCACTCCACACTCCAATCAAGACTTAGGCTTCTGTGGTGAGGTCGCAGCTCACGTCTGAACCCCAGCGCTGTGCAGGGTAAGCCCTTCAGAGGTGTATGCCCCGGCCCAAGCCCTCCCCAGATTCCTTACCCTCTTACCTGAGTACTGCTGTGGTACCTGTGGTGGGCTGCAGGGAGAGGGAGACTGAGGCATCTGGTACTGCTCAGAGGCAGGAGGCTGCAGAAACCCCACAGGAGGGCTGGGCGATGAGAAGAAAGGAGTGGTGAGGGCCCGGGGGACAATGGCCCTTGGCAAACAGCTGCTGCTTCCTAAGCCCCCCCACCCACGGGAAGCAGCGGCAGTTACAAGCCATTCCCAGACCAATTTGCCATGTGATTTCTAAAATCACTGATCAGTTCAGACTTAATTATATATATTTGTACTTGATCACCTTTCAATTAGGAAGCTGCTAATCAGTGCTAAATATGGGACGCTAGCAGCACACGGTTGTCTCAGCAGTGTGGAACACATAACACCTGAGTGCGCACAGAGGCCTTAGAAAAAGGAGGGACCAACAAACACATCCACGTGGCCTGACACTCACAGACACCTGTCTGTAATCAACCAGAGATGAGGGGCAAAGGCAGATGGACCTGGGGGTTGGAGGACAGCCTGGTCTACAGAGTGAGACCTTGTCTGGAAAAACCAAAAGAACAAATAGACAAAAAAGAAACACAGAAAGAAAACAAAAAAAGGTAGATTATTTCTAAGAGATCCCTTTCTCTGCAATGACCTGTCCTCTCTCTGCAGTATGAAACAACTATGTACGTATACTGTAAAACTGGTCCTTTTAATGACGATCAGTCCCTCTCTCACAGCTCTGAGTCCAATGACTGAGTAACCCGACCTGGGTCATTCTCATCCGTCTGGGAAGCAGGCAGTTCCTGCTGCGCTCTATAAACATCAAACCCAGAAGAGACAGGAGAGGCGCCCTTGCACACACTTCTGAGGCTGGATTCTCCCATCCCAGGCTGGCCGTCACACTGTGACCCAATGCTTTCGACTCCCAAGTGCTGGACGGCACGCGTGCCACTGTGCCAGGACACCAATGGGGTCTTAAATCTAGGATTTCTTAGGCCAGTGGAGACAAAAGGACAGTTGGCAGTTGCTGGAGGTCCCGGGGAGACTCGCTCGGCTGTATGGCAGTCCTCACCTCGTACCGTTCTGCTGAGCTGGTGGGATCATGCTGTAGTATACGGGCACACCCCCTGCGGGGGGGCCTCCTTGCACAGACTGGCTGGCAGGGACCAGCACGGGCTGCTGGAAAGGCGGCTGGACCACGTTTTGTGAGTCACTGCCCACTGGGACCTGGGTGAACAAGAGCATGAGTAGGGTCAGCTTACCGAGCTCAGCCACAGGCTGCTCGCCACCAGCCCAACACAACTCCTTCCCCACATTCAGGAGTGTCTTCCAGGCCTCCTCTGCCCAAGCAAACACTCATACAGCCCCCGAAACCTCTCCCTGCTTCACACACCACCTCAGCCATCAGACACGAGCAGAGAGCACTCGTCTCGTCTGGGTGTGTCCTGGGTGCACACTCGCGTGTGACTGCATGAAAAGCACAGTTTAAAGACTTCTCAACTGTTTGTGTTTGCTTTGAGAAGAAAACATCCCTCAAGTTCTAGGGAGAAAAGACGGTATCTCAGTATTGGAAGCTTAGGTCTGATGACCCGAGGGTTGTCTTTTTCGACTCACAAGGACTGGATGACCTTTCCTAACCCAGAGTACACCCACCTGGTATGAAGGCAGTGGGGTGTACTGAACCACCAGGCCTTGCATCTGGCCTCCCAAGCTGCTCCTCTGGTTGCTGAGCAGGCCCTGGTTCTGAGGCTGCTGGACCCCAAGCATGCCTTGGTAAGCCGTCTGCGGCTGGTTAGGCATCATGGGCTGTAAACCTAAGGACAGGTGAGGCGCAGAAGGTGTCCGTGTGAGTGTTTAGGAGGTCACCGTTCCTTCTATGCTCACACTACCAGATGTACTTACCAGGCTGTTGAGGTGGCTGGGGCAGCTGCTGGCCACGCTGGGGGCTATAGGCCACCGGGTGAGAGAGAGGTCGATATTGCTGGTTGGAATTAGGATACTGTCCAGGGGGGTAGTAAGAAACCTGGATCTTTGGTCAGAGGAAATAGACATGAGGGGTCTTTTTAATTCAGTCATAACATCTGCAAATTACTATATGCCTCAGGACTGATAACCAGAAATTTGTAAATGGAGATATTTTGAGTTCACAATTATAGGGTGACTATATACGTTTGAAATAAGACTTGTGTTGTATGGGAGGGAAATCTTCTGGTAGAATTGTACAGTGGGGATAGCATTCTTTAGGTCTGTGTAAATAGCGGAAGGAAGGAAGGAAGGAAGGAAGGAAGGAAGGAAGGAAGGAAGGAAGGAAGGCTGTCACCCTGGACAACTGAAGCAGTGGCCAAAGGCTCGGGGGAGGGGCTGCTCACCTGTTGAGGGGGCTGCATGTAACCTTGGGGTGGTAGGACGGGCTGAGCAGGTGGTGCATGGCTGGCGGCGGGATAGTTGGAAGTAGGGAGGGGCTGTCCTGCAGAAGCCATGATGAAGCTGGGTTGCTGAGGATGCTGGGAAATCAGTGGGGGCTGGAACAGAGCTGAGGATGGGTCAGCCGCTTCCGTAGAGCCTTGGCGGCTGAGGCTCATCTGTCCAAAGGGGTTGCTGAGGTCATCTGCCTGTTGAGAGAGAAGAGGACGTTAAGAACCGAAGCTGTGTCAAATCTCATACACTTGGCTTCAAAACAGAAAGACAGACAAACTGGGTGTGGTGGCACACACTAGAAATCTCAGCACTCGAGAGTCGGAGGTTGGAGGTCATCAGTTCACAATTAGCTTCAGCTTCATACTAAGTTGTAGGCTAACCGCGGCTACACAGGCCTTGTCTCAAATATATTAATAACTAAAACTGAGAGCAGAGACACAGGAAGGGCATTGTTCCGAGCACTGGTTCTCAACCTTCCTAACTGATCCTTTAATACAGTTCCTCAACCTTCAGCCATAAAATTATTTCGTTGCTACTTTATAACTGTAACTTGATACTGTTACAAATCATAATGTAAATATCTGTGTTTTCTGATGGTCTTATGTGTAAGGGTCAATGGACCCCTTTGGGACAGTCCTGCTTCTGTGCCTGGAAGAGTGTCAGTTTTAAATGGAACAGCGGTGTACGCCTAAGCTCAGAAGCCGTTATCTCTACAGAATGGTGACAAGGGCTTCCCTGATTACAACCATCAAGGTTATCTCTCAGGAGATGGGGAAGGGGTACAGCTTCTACCTACCTATGGGAACACAGGACAGAGACAAGAACCTTCTGTTTCCTGTACTCCTCATGTTTCTCCCTTGCTATAACGCTTGTCTGTATGGAACCATCTGCAACGCCTGCACAGACTGGACGGGAAGGCGCCTGCGCCTCAGCCGAGAGCTAACTGCTGGGTTCACACCCACCGCTTGCCTCTGTGACACTAGCCTAGAGTTCTCCTGCCCTTCCAATTCTCACCTCTGAGAGGAGGCCAGGGAGGCGGGCTGCACTGGAGGAGGAGACCGACTCACCGTGCTGTAATTTCCTTCCTGCCACAGGGATGGTGTGCCATCGCACACTTGCATGTGGCAGGTTAGTTTCTTAGCTCTCTGGTCTGATTTACTCTCTGAACAGTAATTCTCATACAAACACACATGCACACAAAAGAAAATACTGGAAACCAAAAGAAAATGTTGCCATCTTGTTTCATTCAATTTTCAGGGACCTGTTGCTACCTTACTGGTCAGGAATAGATGACAAGAGACTAGACTGCAGATTAATTTGAGGGCCGTATTCCAGCACTTTCAGAATGGAGATAGGGTAAGAGGAAAAGGGCTCTAGTGAAACTCAGAGGGACAACCAACATAAGTAGAAAAGGTAAGGGCTCAGCACCACCTCTGAGTTGTCAACTACGAGGCAAGTCAGGCTTGCAAAGGGTTCACACTTAGGATGCAAGCAATTTTTTACTTTATTTATGTTTGGTATTTTTGAGGCAGGGTATTTCTCTAGCCCAGGCTGGACTAGGATTCACTATGCAGCCGAGGCCAGCCTTGTACTCAGGGCAACCCTTCTGTCTTATCATCTTAAGTGTGAGACTGAAGGTCTGTGTGCCAATTCTCTTACAGACAATGTAGATGGTGTGCACTGTGCATCTGACACAGTGACATGGGTAAGACAACATTTTAACAACAGGAACCCGAGAAGTCTGCAATGAAAGGAAATCAGAGAACAACTGTGTACAGAATAAACCGGGAAAGAAGGAACTGAAAGGATGCATGTCACAGAGGAGGAGGGGCCTAGGTTAGTCACATCACCTCCTGACACTCAGGAGTGCAGCCAGCCTGTCATATATTCACTTGTCTATGGTACACTGTGATGAGGCCATCAGGTTGGAATTCAGTTTAGCCTGTGCTGGTCCCTCAAAAACAGCTTTCAACATCTCTTCCAAAAGCACAACATACTTGCAAGACCACTAAAGACCGGCCCAGACACCCCACAGATACAGGCCACACAGGGACAAGACAGGGGGCAGAGCTTATACCATGTTGTACTGCTGGGACGGAGAGACTGGCAGAAGGACTTGGGGACAGGAGCTTGGAGAGAACGGAACAGGCTGCGGAGAGGGCTGCAGGGCCGGGACTGGCTGTGGGCCAGCACAGAGGCATGTGAAAGGAAGAGAAAGGGGTAAGGGAGAGGCGGAGGGGCAGAGAAGGGGAGGAAAGGGGAGGAACAGCAAGGTTAATCATAGAAGGCATTTCATATGAATCACGTGGCCACCGAGCCCGGGGTAGCTGTGGCTTTCCCATCTCTGTCTGCTATCAGAAGAGGTCCAGGTCCCCTCTGCCCCAGCCCGGGGTAGCTGTGGCTTTCCCATCTCTGTCTGCTATCAGAAGAGGTCCAGGTCCCCTCTGCCCCAGCCCGGGGTAGCTGTGGCTTTCCCATCTCTGTCTGCTATCAGAAGAGGTCCAGGTCCTCTCTGCCCCATCAGCCACTCGGCTGTGTAGCACTTGGAGTAATCTCAGGGTTCTCAGGGCCAGGCCTGTGACCTGATTTCAAGCAAAACTTTCCTGAATGCCCACTTGAGGGATTTTGCGCACACTGCTGCACGACTTTTGTAGGAAGGGTCATCCAAGGGCAGTTTTCTTGGAGGAAGTGCTCATCCACAAACACAATCCCTCTAGTGGGAAGAAAAGGAACAAACACCCAGAAGAGCCTGGATCCCAGCTTCCTCTTGATGGAGATGTTCATGTTCCTTCCGGCTGGGAGGGCAGTGTGAAAAAAATGCCCTCATGAACAAACGGCAAACTATGACCACATTAGCTGTGGGTTTTATCCCTCAATCCCTTCACTAGCCTCAGGCAGGAGAATTTGCTTTTATTGACAACATGCAATGTTCTAAACAGCTGGTTATATTTCCTCATTTGGATTATCTCATCATTCTTCAGTCATAGCCCCCTGGTGGGAGAGGGAGGTGAGAGGGAGCAGGGTAAGGAAGAAGAGAGAAATAACATTTACAAACTATGTCACAACAGCCTTACAAAAATTCCTGCAGACATGGCAGCGCGTAATTCCAACAGTAGAAATAACAGTCAACCTGGGGTTGCAACTCAGCGGAGTGCCTGTCTGGCAGTGCAAGGGTCTTGGTTCAACACAAGGCAACATCTCCACCCGGAAAATTAAGGCTCAGAGTGGTCAAATGTCTTGCTTGGGGTCACACAGCTAAATGACAGAGCAGGCTTGAAACCCCAGTTCTGTGTCATTGTTGTTCGTTTTTCCAGACAGTTTTTCTGTGTAGCTCTGGCTGTAGTAGAACTCACAGAGATCCACTTGCCTCTGCTTCCCAAGTGCTGGGATCACGGGTGCATTACTGTGCTGAAACCCAATTCTCCAGGACACGTGTTCACACCAGTTTGCAGTAGCAGTGTGGAGAGGGGTAAGGAAAAGGGAACTAGAAGAGAGTTCAAACCGAGAGCCCCTGGAGAGGAGTGCTCTACAGCCCAGAGAGTCAGCGCAGCCCACTGGCAATCCTTGTGTGCTGTAAGCCAATAGTATTTCAAATGCAGCTCGCTGCCCAGCGTGAGCTGCAAACGCTGGTGGCCTAGCATTGCCTACCGCCGGCACGCGGTTGGTTCAGGCCTTATGGACAGTGAGTGAGTAAAACACTATTGTCTTCCGCACACTTGTGGTAGCAAACTCTTTAATGCAGCACTGGAGAGGGAAAGGCAGGCAGATCTCTGAGAGTTGGGAGTGCCAGGACAGTTGGGGTGGAGGGGAGGGAAGGAGGTGGGGAGCACAGTGGTCTCTGGTTCCCATAACTAGGAAGGGGCGCTGCTTTTTTATGTGTGTGCATGTTTTGCCTGACGATAGGAACTGAACCTGTAAGAGCAGCGGGTGAGCCAGTGTCCCCTGCTGCTGGACCATCGCTTAGGCCCTGCCACTGCTTGGATAGCCTCAGACCTCAGAAGCAGGACATCTGCTGCCACCTGCTGGTGATTCTGGGATACATGCACAGCTCTAGAATGTCTCAGCCTAAATCAGTTGAAGAAAACATGGCCACCGAGCCTTTAGCCTCAGCCTCACTCCCTGGTGTCACATGCTTCATTGACACATGAGATGCAGGTCTGGTGAGAATACTGTTGAGCCAGCACAGCCCCTGGGCCGGGGCTCAAGTTTTCTCAAAGGTTTATGGCACAGTGGCAGGGCTGTCAAACCTCCTTCATTTCTACACTGCGTGAGGAGCCAAGCAACTGCTCAGCCCATAGTGCTGACAGCCACTAGGACACACAGGGAGGCAGGGGGGACACACAGGGAGGCAGGGGGGACACACAGGGAGGCAGGGGGGAGATAGGGAGGGAGAGGGCATCGATGTGCTGACAGCCACTAGGACACACAGGGAGGCAGGGGGGAGCTAGGGAGCTAGGACACACAGGGAGGCAGGGGGGAGATAGGGAGGGAGAGGGCATCGATGTGCTGACAGCCACTAGGACACACAGGGAGGCAGGGGGGAGATAGGGAGGGAGAGGGCATCGATGTGAAGTCTGGGCCAGTGAGAGGGAGGCGTCGGGAGAACAAAGGGGAGGAGGGCCCGTGTTAGACGGCGGTATAACCAAGTTTAGAGCCCCACGCATGCTCTGGGACACTGCGTCTTACCCAGGGTAGCAGTCTCGGACTGTGTGACTACCTGAGAGAACAGAAGCTTCTGTACGCCCCGCCCAGCACTGACCCACACCCCACACTCAACTGCAGAGGGCAGAGCAGGGCAGGACCAGTACAAGTTTGGGGTTTAGAGCCTGCCACCCGTTATTCACCAAAATATCTGTCCCAACCTCGCTGTGCTTTTAGGTGTGGATGGCAGCAGAAGGAAAAGACAGAAGACTAAGAGGCAGACAAAGGAGCAAGATTGTATCTTAGCTAACGAAACAGACACTCCCCAACCACAATGGGAGGTGGCTGAGGAGAAAGCTAACCACTCACAGGCAGGCCGAGGATCTAAGGGCATGGCATGCATGTCTATCGGGAGCCTAAGTTAACATAAGATGCCGTAAGGGGGCAGGTGGTAGCTCATCCTGGGATCTTCCCACCTGAGTTCCCTACGTGGGGAACTGACTAGGTTGGGAACTGACTTCTGTATCTAGAAAGGAGCTATTAAGGCCATGCTGGACTGAGCAGGGCAACGGAGGAACCTGGCAGGTAAAATAGCAACTGTAGCAGAGCAGTACAGACAAAGGGTTTCTGAGGGTAAAACATGAGCTCCAGTCAAGCTCTTTAGAACACAGTACTTTAAATTACTTTAAGGTGAGAGACCTGGCTTTCATGGTCTGCACTGGGGGGAGGCACAGGGCTTCTCAGGCCCTGGTTAACACCAGTTCCAACCAGGGCTGCCCTGGAACTCACTGCACACAACAGGCTGGCAGGCTGGCTTTGAAGGCCAACAGAGCCAACTGAGTCTACCTGGGATTAAAGGTGTGAGCCACCACTCCCAGTAAAGAGGAGGTGGGTCTTTTAAGGGCAGCCAAACAGACAAGTTTTGGGGTCTTTAAGAAGTGTCTTTCTTTGTAACTAGTTATGTAGCCCTGGCTGCCTTCAACCCTCCTACCTCAGCCTCCCCAGTACTGGAATTACAGCTTGTGCCATGCCACGTGTCCGGCCTTTATGTTTTATGGTAATATGCTGTGTGATCTTGAGTGTTATTCCTGTGTTTATGGATCAGCATATTCAGTCAGACTACGCTGGCAAGTGTGGCAGAGCACCCTGGTCGCTCCAGCACCTGGCAAGTGGGGAGGACGTGGAATTGAGGCCCAGCCTTCAACTTTTAAGGCTAATGTAGGATTCATTACAGTTGTCTCAACAGAGCAAACCTTTGGCCAAACATTTGACCTGAATCCTTTCTCTCAACAACTAACAATAAATGGGCCAGATGGTGGTGGCGCACGCCTTTAATCCCAGCACTGGGGAGGCAGAGGCAGGCGGATCTCTGTGAGTTTCAGGGCAGCCTGGTCTACAGAGCGAGTTCCAGGACCTGTCTGAAAAAACTAAAAATAAAACAAGCAATAAACGGAAGCAGGGGTAGCCTACTTCCCAACACACAGGAAAATCAAGGTGACCTCACTCTAGAGCTCTCTGAATCAGAGCAAAAGCTTGAGTAGTGACTCACCTGTGAAATCATGTGACTATTCAGGGGTGGCGCTTGTTGAGGAGTGGGTGGGAGAGCAGGAAGCTGCTGCTGCTGCTGCTGCTGGGCAGAACAAGTGAGAAGGGCCCGGACAGACTGGGCTGAGGTGGCCTGGTTGCACACTTCTGTGGCACCTAGTGCCATACCTAAGGCAAAGAGAAGACCCACCCAAAGCTGTAGGTACAAACCTCCAACGTAACCGTCCCAAAGCGTCAGCTGAAGGGTTTCGCCCCTTCCTTCTGCCCACCGCTCTCCCCCATTTATCAAGCGTACAGATGGAGGGCAATTTCTCTGCTGATAGGAGTCTACCCCATGGGAGATTTCTGCTCCCTAGAGGCAGGAACCACCTTGAATGTCAATGTTTGGTGTGGTAATTGAACAAGTTGTTCTACAGGGAGAGGCAGGCAGATTTCTGAGGCTTGCCTGTTGTACACAGTGAGTTCTAGGACAGTCAGAGCTACACAGAGAGCCCTGTCTCAACTCAACACAACACAACACAACACAACTGCCTACAAATGTGAAGCTGTTGAGGCGTCTCTCCTGACGTGCCTAACATCAATCTGTGCCTCATAATGGACAGATGAAAATATGAAGCTTCGAGATTCCTGCTCCCTTATGGGATCTTGTGTTCTCCTCAACTTGTATAATACAATCTCTTATAAAGCTGGTGAGAAAACAACTTGCTTCTTCAAGCAGCCATGATCACACAAATGCACAACCTTTACCCAACAGACTTCCCATTTCCAGGCTCACTCAGGCGTTTCATAATCACACTTTTTTTTTTTTTTAATAAGGAGAAAAAAGGTTTATTCTGGCTCAATATGCAACATACTTTACTGGATATACATTAGATGTGAGGGATTATGTAACGAACTAAGGATATGGCCTTCTGAAAGGTACAGGACTTGATGATGGGATATACATAGTCAGGCAAGAGCCAGGCAGTGGTGTATGCCTTTAATCCGAGGCAGAGGCAGCTGGATCTCTGTGAGTTCGAGGCCAGCCTGACCTACGGAGTGAGTTCCAGGACAGCCAGGGCTACACAGAGAAACCCGGTTTCAGAAAACAAACAAACAAGATCTGGTAAGAAAAAAGAATGAATTGGAGGTACTATCACTAAGGCTGAGAGACAGTAAAGATGAGGAACGAGGAAGTAATTCCTCAGAGGTCAAGGAAAAGAAGACGAGAGAAGACAAAGGTGACGTCATATTCAAGAAATGGCTGGAGAGCTGAAGGTGGATGGACATTTGAAAATGAAACTACAGTAAGTTACACTTATTAAGTAGCATGAATTTTATCATTATTGTTTTCTTTTTGAAACTGTCTCACTATGTACCTGTGGCTGGCCTGCACTCGCTGTGTAAACCAGGCTGGCCTTGAACTCACAAAGATCCCCCTGCCTCAGCCTCTCAGGCTGCCACCATGCCCTGCTCTTCGTATAGGTGGTGTAGAAACATGAGCCTTATGTGTGTCCAAGGTCACCAAAGGGGTTACTTTCAAGAACCAGTCACCTGCTGCATGAGTTCATATAGGCTGGTCAGTCAGGGCGCCTGTCTCTGCCTCCCCAGGGCTGGGCTGTAAGCACACCCCTGCCTCCCCAGGGCTGGGCTGTAAGCACACCCCTGCCTCCCAGGGCTGGGCTGTAAGCACACCCCTGCCTCCCCAGGGCTGGGCTGTAAGCACACCCCTGCCTCCCCAGGGCTGGGCTGTAAGCACCTGCATGCTTGCCTTTTCCGTTTGCTGTTTGTTGCGTCAGGGTTTCTCTGCGTAATGTCCTGGAGCTCACTCTGTAGACCAGGCTGACCTTGAACTCACAGAGATCTGCCTACCTCTGCCTCCCAAGTGCTGGGATTAATGGCATGCGCCACCACTGCCTGGCTAACATGAACATTTTTAAGAGGGAGCTGAAGTGTAGATCTGTATTTTAGATTAGTACACTTGCTCTGAAAATGGCTGGGAGCTAACCCCTAGAGTAATAAAACGCAGGCCTAGCTGAGGCAGAGGCAGTAGCATGAGGAAGGGCTGACAAAGAGGACAGGGAGGTCCAACAGAGGAGAGGGCTTCACCACTACTCCTGTGTCTGCTGAGGACAAGCCTTCAACTACAAGCCTTCGGGATGGGATTCAAGAAGGGTTTCCTAGTGACAGGATGGTGAGGCCAAGTCACAGGAGCGCTAACGACCCTCTGCTCAGACCGCTTCTTCCTAGTGACTAAATTCTACCTAAAGCAGCTGCAGCAGGTGCCTCTAAGTTCGGCCATGCTGGCTAATGCTCATTACTTACAGTTATACTCTATCCTCCCTAGGGGCACAGAATCAAAGTATCTGTCATTTATATCTTACCATCTAACCTGGCCCCAAGCTCATGATCTATCTCAGTTGGGTAACAAAATAAACAAACCTCAAATAGCCTTTCCCTGCCTCCATCCTAAAAAGAACAAAGTCTGTAAGAAAATCAAACAGGCAACTAGATTCAAGACCGGGTAATGGATGCAAGAAATCAGATTTCTCCAATTCTGGTAATGCCACAAATTTCTAGGGAACTATACTGACTGTTTCATCGATGCAAGTTATTAATGATGCCGTGGAAGACACCATAAGCAAGGGCAAGATATGGCAAGGGGGAGGAGCTGTGGTACCTGGCCGAGAGGTCCTTCCGGCACTGCCGCCTTTACTGCTGTCACGGCGGGTGAGGATGGAGATCCCACTGAAGCTGCTGGCTTTGGTGACAGGTGGTCGCATACTCCGGACAGACCCGTCTGAGTCTGTGCTGCTCCAAGGCCGCGGCTCCAGGGACCTGAGTTCGCTGTCTGTGCTGCTCTGTCGGCTGCTTGAGGTACGGCTCAACCCTTCACGGTTCCCCCTGCAGAAACCACAGTGGTCAGAGCACCCCCACCCCCACTTCAGCAGGACACTGACTGCTTGTTAGATGGATGGCCAACCAATATCTGATGGGAGCAGACACAACAAGGTCTAGCCTAGTAAGAAAGAGCACAGAGGCAAATCTGAAAGACAGCGCACTGACACCTAATTCAACACTGGATTCAGGGCGGATGGGAGCCACACATATGACCCTGAGACTGGTGGCCTCTTTCCCACCCCTGCAGGAATCTCACATGCGAAGAACAGAGGGCAGCAGAGGGGTGGTATTGACTTCTGGGACTCCTAGAAGTTCTACTGTTGGTGGAAGGTAGGAGTGGCCAGGGACGTGGGTAAACCCCACAAACGTCCCCACGCAGCACCTGAGCCAGCAGGCTACTGCGTGTGGGTCTCTTTCCAGGGGCTGGGAGATGACAGAGAAGTCTGACTGTCCTGTCCTGCTGTTTCCTGAAGTTCCAACAGATTCCACAATCCCTAAGGACTGAAGTTGTCAGGAAGATCAAATATATGCTTTGGAGTTGGTAGAAAGTATCACAAAGCTACTGAGAAAGGGATTCATCTGTTCTTACTGCTCTACAATGTCAGGCTTATCCTGTCATAAAAGCATCACCTGCTTTTAAAATCAGCAGTATGCCACAATTTAGACATTTTTGGCTTGAAATTTTTTATTTTGTCTTTTAAAATATTATTTATTTAAGTGTGTATAAATGTGTTGCTTGTCTAAATGCACATGTGTCATGTGTGTGCCTGGTGTGCCGAAGGCCTGAAGAGGGCATCAGATTCCGTAGAACTGGGGTCATGTCAGGTCGTATGCAGCCCTGTGGGTGCTGGGAATTACATCCAGGACTCTGCAAGAGCAGCCAGTGCTCTTAACCACTGAGCCATCTCTCCAGCCCCTAAAGATTCTGTATGTTATATGTGTGTGTTTGTGTATCTATGTGTGAATAGCGGGTTGAGCAAAGGGCACGTGTCCACAAGTGTATAGATGCCAAGGAGACAGACAGAGGATCCCCTGGCAGGCAGTTGTGAGCCAAAATGTGCGGGTGCTCAGAGTCACAGCTCCAGGCCTCCGGAAGAACACTCCTCCAGCCCAGTTCTGCACGTGCGTGTGTGCGTGTGCGCGTGTGTGTGCATATATTTGTGCCTCCCACACATGTATGTGAACAACTGTGCAGCACGTGTGTAGAGGCCAGAAGTTGACATCGTTCAGAAATGTTCTCGTTATTACATTTTGTTCATTTATTTTGTGGACCTGTATGTATGTGTGTAGGTCAGAAGACAGCTTGCAGGTATGTGGGTGCCAGGGATCAAACTCGGTTGTCAGGCTTGGTGGCAGGCAGCATGACTTGCTGCGTCATCTCACCAGCCTCCCCTTATTTCTTGGGGGGAAGGGGCAGTGGCCTTTTCTGAATCAGTTAGGCTGCTGGCTAATGAGCTCCAGTCTTTGCCTCCACCCCTACTTCCAGAACAGAGGCTACCACAGTAGTTTAGGTACCTTTTTTTACCATATCTCACCAAAGCCAAAGAAAATGCTGCCCCAGTTACCTTAGCACCAAGGGCCCTTTGGCTCAGTTATTCTGAGAAAACTAGCTCTCTCTCTCTCTCTCTCTCTCTCTCTCTCTCTCTCTCTCTCTCTCCCACTCTCTCTCTCTCTCCCTCTCTCTCTCCCTCGCCCTCCCTCTCTCTCTCTCTCTTTCTCCCTCTCTCCTCTCTCTCTCTCTCTCTCTCTCTCTCTCTCTCTCTCTCTCTCCCTCTCCCTCTCTCTCTCTCTCTCCCTCTCCTTTTCTTTCTCTTTCTTCCTTTCTATAGTCCTTCCCTCCCTCTCTCCCTCTTTCCCTCAGTCAGGGTCCCATCGCCCTGCCCAGGCTGGCATGGAACTTGAATCACCACAGCATTTGTCTCACAAGTGCTGGCACTGCAGGTATGTGTCCTGAGTGGCTTATGGCCACTTGTAAGTTTCTATTGACTATGGAGAGCTACCAGCACACTGGCACACACATGAGGAATATGTCAATTCTTTCCTACCCCAATCTCATGCTTCTCTCTACAGTTAGAATAGGGATTGTGGCATATTCCTGTTTTCTCCAAAACTTGACCTTTTTCCTTCAGATGTCAAGAACAAAAGGGAAACAAACATAAATCTGAGATCGTTCAGAAACAGAACCAGGCTTGAAGCAAGAGCCAGTAGCTCTGTCTCAGGCAGGATATTGAAAATCAACAACGTGTGTCTGTCTAATGGATGGGGCTGCTCATTAGACACCAGATTTTGTTAGCCTCTTCTACCTAAAACATTGTATTATGTATTAGGCTAACCCTGTCATTTACATTCCCTTGATACCTGAAGCAGAAAGGGAATAGGCAACCTTAAACTAAATACCTTAGGCAGTTAGGGCTGGGACTGTGGTACTTGTGTACCTAACCAGGTTCCCCAAGGCAGAGACTGTCAAATGCTCAAAATGTGGGCTGAGCTGTCTGTTAATTCAATACAGTATTCCCTTGAGAGAGTATCCAGAGAGAAAACCCATCTCAGTCTCCTTCTCCATAAATGATCGTCTCACTAAAAACATGACAACAGGGAGAGCATTTCAGTTCAATTCTGAGGAATGACTGTGCTGTCTGCACGTTACAGCCATGGAGTAGGGGTAAAGAATGCTCGTTCATGCACCATGCTCCCAATAAAATCAAGATGGGGTTTGTGTGGCCCAAGCTGGCCTCAAGCCTGGTATGTAGCCAAGGATGATGTCAAACTTCTGACCATCCTGTCTCTACCTCCTCAGTGCTGGGTGTGCACGGCACTATGCTCAGCTCACGTCGTATGAGGGATTGGATTTAGGGTTTCCTACATGTCAGGCAAGAAGCACCAATTGAGCTTCACTCCCAACTTCTCTGACTTAATTTTAAAGTAGATTTAATTTAGTTCTTTCTACAAAAGTCTAGTTGGTTGGGTCTGAGAAAGGGGGGAGGTGTAGAAGAGGCAGCATTTGATAAAAGACAATAAGCCTCACGTGTGACTTATTAATCAAGGGAGTTAGAACTTCCAAAGAACCGGGAAGGCACCATAGTTATTGCCAGTGTGGATGGTAAAATTTGGTACATCTTATATTGTCAAAACCTGAACTGGGACAGAAATGTAGGTGGCAGTTGCAACAGACGGCTTTGCCAGCAAGACTTCTGGACTATGCTCCAAAACAGGGTAATCGGTCACCCGTGACCCAGCATTTCAAAGTACCTTTTTTTTTTTTTTTTTTTTTTTTGAGACCAGGTTTTTATGTAGCCCAAGCTGGCCTCAAACCAGCCATGTAGACAAGAATGATCTTTAACTTGGATTCCTCTTGCCTCCACCTCCTGAGTGCCAGGACTAAATGTGTTAAAGGTGTGCACCACTATTCTCTCCTTCGCTGGTGACTGAACCCAGGTTCTCTGAACAGTAGGCCAGTTCTCTGTCAGCGGAACACATCACCAGCATCTAACCTAGGCTTTGTTTTGTATAGTTTTTTTTTTTTTTTTTTTTTTGAGACAGGGTTATTCTGTGTAGTCCAGGCTGGCCTTGAACTCACAGAGATCCGCCTGCCTCTGCCTCCCCAGTACTGGGATTAAAACTGTGCGACCAGTACTGGGTCAAACCTAGGTTTTAAAAAAAAAAAATTCTCTGTTCTTAAACCTTTGCATTGTCCTTTTAACTTATTTGTTCATTTATATGAGACAGGATCTCACTGTAGCCTTGGCTATGCTAGACTTGCTATGTAGACTGTGCTGGCCTTGAACTCGTAAAGATCTTCCTGACTCTACCTCCTCCCGAGTTCTGGGATCAAAAGTATGTGCTACGACACCCAAGTATTTAGTTTTATTTACAGCTAGGTATATATGTGGGTGTCAGCAGAGGGGTGTGTGCACGCAGGTCCCTTCCAGGCCAGAAGCAGGCATCAGACTCCCATAAAGTTAGACACACAGGCAACTGTGAGCCACTTGATATCAGTGCTGCGAACAGAACCCAGGGTCCTCTCCAGGATCAGTGTGCACTCTTAACTGCTGAGCCATTTCTCTAGCCCCAATTTTATTTAATCGTTAATTTTTTACAGTGACTTATGTGTGTGTGAGTGTCGGAGGGCAGCACACAGAGGCTGACTCTCTGAGGGCTGGGCTCGGGCCTCGGAGATGGGCGGCAGCTGCGTTTCCAGCAGAGGCAGGCACCTCACTGGCCTTTACCTTGGGCTTTAATCAAAACTCAGTTTGATGTCTGAGCTTGAAGGAAAGATCTGCAGAGGTGAGGTCCACACCTGCTCACCAGATTCGCAAGCTATTATCTGCACAGTTTGACGCAGCCTGATGCTCACAGGACAGAGTGGGAATGGGAGTTAGGGCTTCAAACGGAACATGTTTGGGAGGAAGAAGAGATGTTAGGAGAGAGCTGGGGTGGGACAAGAGAAAGAACAACGGACAAAAATCAGCCTCAGTTTTGACAAAGCCAAGTAAACTAGCACTGGCTATTTCATCTCTATGCTTTTGTTTCCCTTGACATAAACAAGTTGGCCAGGTCCAGACAAGCAGGGAAGGTACATTTTGGCAACTACAAAGCTCTGTTCACAAATAGGAATAGGTTAAAGCTACTTTATTAAAGGTACTCTATAAAGCTACTTTATTATAGGTACTGCAAAGTATCGAGCAGGATTTTTATTTTTTTAAATATGAGAACTTTATATATCTTTGATACCATCAACAATTCAAAGCTCACTCTACCTCTGGTTTTCAGATGGACCTCAGGGTAGCATTGTCCAGAAATAAAAAAGATCAGAGGGGCTGCAGAGAGGCTCCGTGGTCAAGAGCACCAGCTGCTCTACCAGAGGACCTGGGTTTCATTCCTAGGACTCACATGGCAGCTCACGCCTGTATGTAATTTGTTTCAGGGGACTCTGATGCCCTCTTCTGGCCTCTGTAGGCATTGCATGTAAGGGGTGCATAGACACACATGCATGCAAAATATCCATACACATAAATCTTAAAAAAGAGTTCAGGAATATGGAAATTCCATTTCAAGGGTGGGGAATTTCACTGTTTTAATCTTTCTCTTCCTCCTTCTCCTCTTTTTAAGATTTATTTTTATTTGTGTGTGTGTGTGTGCTCTGTGTGTGCGGAGTAAAGCGTGGAGGCCAGAGGTCATCCCGTCCCTTGGAGATGAGTTACAGATGTTTGTGTGCCACCTGCTGCGAGTGCTGGAAAGCGGCCCGGGCCTTCTGTAAGAGTGCCACACCCTGGGGACCACTGAGCATCTCAGTCTAACTAGCTCTGGAATGGGAGTGAGGGCAGGGCAGCTAAAGCTTTAGAAGCCAGACCTATATTCTGAGTTCCTATGATCCCTAGGCTTAAAAAGTAGAGGAGCCCACTTGGAAAAAGTTAGCCCTGAATCACAGGCTCAGCCTCCTACCCTTCCTGAGGTCATCCATACCATATTGTCTCAAAGTGAGACTACAAAGACAGAGAGAGACTCATATACGCATTTGTACATGTGTATATATTGTCTTTCCTCGAGATAAAAACATTCCGCTGTCCACACCTTGTCACTCCACACATGAGCAGAGGCAGCCAGGCCAGCACTTGGCGGCCAGGCCAGCACTTGGTCACTATCTCCTTACAATAGGGTTTGTCTGAACCTTTTAAAAATGTCCAATTCCAGCCAATTTGTCTCAGACCAAACTAGTTGTTCCCCGACACCATCTACTCAGGACTCAATGGATTTGACAACAATAAAGTCACTAAGAAGGAGCCTTTTCCCCCCAAAGGGAAAAAGAAATCCAGCGAAGCAAAATGCACAAATTTAATTATTCCACAAGCAGCCATGCATGGAGAAAACCATTCACTCCCCTGAAAAGATTGCAGCAAAACAAACAAAAAGAAGGAGAGATACAGATCACACACAGGTACCTAAAAATCTGCCTTCTCTTGTGAGAGCTAGAAGAAAAGGCTTCTTTGGAGAGTCTGTTGGTTAACATCAAAAAACAAAACAAACAAAACAAAAATGGTATCATTATAGGATTACATTGACCTCACTGATAAAGCTGAATGGTAAGAGAGGACATGTAAATGGTACTAACCTGACGTCACTTAGATATCCATTCTGGCCAGTCTAGGTGAGGGAGAAAATGGAAAATAACTCATAAGAAAATAATAAGGCGTAACAGAAAAGGATGTCCATGACACTATGAATACCCACGGTCTTCAAACCAAAGCTCTCACCCCACCAACAGGGAGAGGGAGCAAGGCTAGGGTAAGCACTGCCTTACCCCATCTGACTCCTCACTGCACCGTGAAAACACTTGGCATTTTTAGCCTTTCCATGGTGTTTAAAATGAAGGCTGATAAAGGGAGAATGGAGAGGCGGGAGAGGGAAGTCAGAGCCTCACTGTTTCCTTTTTACCTCTTCACGCATAAACTGTCATAACGGACATACTGTATTTACACGTATGAACCGACTGTCATAATGACATACATGTTCAAAGGAAGGGAGGCAAGAAAAGGAAACGTCAAGTTTTGGAAATTAATCTCAGCGGCTCTTCCCTTTCTGTCATTTTCATTTGCCCAAATGGAAGGCGCTGTGACCTGAGCCCCGTTGTGGGTGAGATACCGGGAAAGCAGATACTGCTTCAAGCCTAGGAAAAAAATGAGGACGTTAAAGGTGTGACGCAGTCCCACCAGGGTCCTTTTCTGACAAAGCCACTGAGCTGAGTGAAGTGAGCGCTGTGGTGGCCTCCACACCTTAGGAAAGGCACAAGACTGTTGAGCATGGTGGGTTCTGCACAGAGCAGAGAGTCCGTTGGGCAGCTTTCCCGAGACACAGGTCAGGCTCTAGAGAGGCTGCGGCAGCAGCATTTCCATCCGAACACCCTTCTGGGCACTTCCCGTGCTGGGCCTGCCTCCCTGTCCTCATTCTACTCTTATCCCTCCGTCTCTCTGGGCGGGCTCCTCCACGTGGGAGCCTAGGAGGGTGGTGGGCTTTGGCCACTTCTCCTCATCGAGATCTTCTGAGATTGCCAAGGCCTCTACTACAAGAGCTAGGAAGTACGGAAAGGAAAGTGATAAACCCACAACGATCTAACAAAGGATGCATGCGTCAGTGCAGGCGTGAGAGACTACAAACCAGGAGGGAAGGAGAGAAGAGTCTGCAGGCAGCTGTGTTCCATTGATGTCCTAAACCAGCTGTCTGCGCTGTCAGCTCATAGGCTTGACACAGTGCGACAGTGAAGCAGAGGACACAGACAGCGAGGCTGCCTTTGCTGGCACTGCACGCTGAAGAACCCAGAGCAGAGCAAGCTATCAAGAGGTAGCTTCCATTCTGTAATGAACGTGGACTCTGGAGCCAGACTGTCTCACTAGCAGCGTTCAGGAGGTTGCTACAAACTTCACTGTGTCTCATTCACAAGTGAGCAAAATATGTAAAACAACTTCTCAGACCTGATGTGAAGATGACTTCACCTATGTAAAATGCTGAGAACAGTGCCTGACAGACACTGGTTACACAGAGGCACGGTGTCCACAGTTTGGGGCCATCCTGGCTGTGACCCTGGTTTGCAGGTGATGAACACCCTGAGCAGGGGAGTTTCAAGGACAGACTTCTCTGACTCAGAGTGGAAGTCTACATGACAGAAGGTAAGAAGACTGCTTCTTCAATTCTAGGCCAGAAAGCTTGTGTGTGTCACCTTCCAGTAAGGAGCCACAAAAGCACATGGCTGTTTCTAGGTAATGGCGCAGACACACAGCAGCTCAGTTTTTGGTTGGAGACAGTATTGTTCTGAGTGAGGTGACGATGAGAAGACACACATGTTGTTTTCTGTGTGTTTGTGTGTGATGACAGAAGAAGAACAGGGTTGGAGGGGAGTGCGGTCAGCCCGCACGATTTAACCGCCTTTGTTGGTAACTGACCTAAGTAAGATGTTTTCTATCGAGACCCACATGTGCTAGAGAGCTGCTGCTTATGTAAACCTTTCCTGAAATCCTGCTATACATCTCCTAGATACAGGGGTAACAAGTGCATTTGATATGGCCCACAGTCTGAAAAATAAAGTTACCTAAACTAACTGATGCTGACATTTCTTTTCTAGGAGCAAGGTAAGAAACACAGGGAGGAGGAGACTCCCATTCAAGCTGTGACTGAGGGATGGGAGCACCCTGAGCATGGGGATGGTGCCAGAGGACACTTTAACAAAGCATCCGCATGTCCTAAAAAGAAGCTGGCCAAACAAGGCCAGTGTAGACCTTGTGCGGATACCGAGTCTTCTACTTAGAAGCAAAGATTCTTAGGACAGACAGTGGGCGTCTACCAGGCGAGCTGGAGGAGGGCTTGGTAGGCAAGACTTAGGGCACTTTTATAGACTCTGCCAAAACCATTTCTTTCCAGTCTAGTCATATTTACCAAATTCAGCCACTCCAAGTTTCGGTTCTCTTTGTATACTAGCCAGCAAAATGTATTCCAAAATAAATATTAAAGCCAGTAGCTTCCCAATAAGCCACATTTAGGGTTAGAGGTCAAATCTGGGACTGACTGATGTTGGTTTACACAATAAAGAAAGAAAGAGAGAAAAAGAAAGGAAAAGAGCCAACAACATTTATGGTGGGTTCATTCCATTCACAGTTCCACGGTTAGAGCTAAGAGCTATGATCTGACAACTCTCAGGAGCTACACTTACCTCTCGGGCAAATATTCTCTCTCGGGCCCTTTGATAGTCCTCCTCTCTCTCTTCTATTGACTTGCTCCTCCTTCCATCCTGCAATGGAACTCTGATCTAGATCGATGAGCAGAATTAAGCTAGTTAAGTTCTCCTCGTACTGCAAGCTCACTGCACACCAGCAAGGAAGAGAAACCGGGAAAGTTTATAGTTGCCATCAAAAAAATGGAAAATAAAGAAATAAAATTTCCAGTCCTGGACAGGTCTCACTGGGTACATCTGACCATGCAGTTTGGGAGATCAGCTTTTCTGGATGGGAGAGGACCTGCCACCCCCACCCCCAAATATTAGGAACAACAACTATTTATAAGGGTTGGGTTGCTTCCCTGGAGTAATCAGGCACTGTTCAGTCAGTAAAGATGAAGAAAACGCCCTGGGAAATTTAACAACAGTTCTTGAAAGGGTAAGTAAGGGAGAGACGGAGGCTGAAGAGGGCAAAGAAGTGTTCAGCGAAGCTAAATGCAGAGGGGTTCGCAGAGCTAGCATGTCACAGGGTCCCTCTTTTGTCACTAATGCTGTGTCCCAGCAACCAAGTCAAACATGGCTTAGCAAAGGAGCTTGGACTAAATCTCAGGGGTGACTAAGCATTTTTTTTTTTTCACTTTAATTATAGTGACTGAAGGGAGCTGAGGAGCAAAGATTACAGAAATAAAGAACAAAGAGACAGCGACACAGAAGAGGACAAGAACAAAACAGAGACACAATGAGTGCAGAGAGAAGAGGAAGACAGGAAAGGCAGGGCAGGGCAGGGAATGGAGGAGGCAGAGTTCTATGTTCTCCGACAGACAGTGAGGTGACCGCCAGGATAGGATGTCTCACGGGCAGAGGGCCACTGCCCGCTAGCCACCCTGGCTTCCCAGCTTTTCCTCTTCTACTGCTACTGTGAACACTTTCCTGGGAGGGTATCGCTACAGTGACTGCAAAAGCAAGGAATTCTGAGAGGGGGCTCACTGAGCCAGCATCACCGTCTACAGACAGACCTGAGCGCTACAGAACCCACTGCTCCAGGCTACCAGTTTCCAAACACAATCCAGGACTGAGGAGCCTCGGCTCTACTTGGCTACGGTCCTGACCATTCTTCAGGCTCTGTACCCCAGTAACCACCTTTCATCACTTCTACTGCAAGAAGACATGAGATCCTCAATGAGCTGCTCAGCCTCTAGCACCGATAAGCCAATGGCAGAGTAGGAAGCATAACGGGACATCAAGGTGAATCCCAGCTCTGATGAGTCTGGGTAAAGGTAAAGTGATTTCAGGCAAGTATGAGGAGGTCTCTGAGACTCAGTATTAATGTGTAAAGTGGGTTCATAACCCCACTTACACTGGGTTGTGAAAGGACCAAAGAGATTATATATATATATATGTTATACATATGTATGTATGTTTAAAGCAAAGCCCAGCTCACGGGAAAATAGCAACAACATGTTTATACTAATACCACAGCCAGAAAGCACACAGTAACCCTACTAGGGACCAAGCTCGAAGCTGTAAGATGAAAAGTTCCCAACAGAACAGATCACCTTCCATTCCCATGTGCCTCTAGGCCTGAACCCTTCCCGATCCATGGAGAGGGGCTCTGGGAAAATGGAGAGAAGGGCATCAGGATGGAAAGGCTCTTTCTTGTTTTACAAAAGTGTGTCTTTTTGTAGTTTTCTTTGCTTTCAATCAGACCCAGTGAGTTTGTTCACAGTAGGTAACAGCACAGTTCTCAACAGGCCTCCCTTTCACAGTCAAGCAAGCAAGAATGGTTCTGGTCTCAAGACCACACACTATTTCAAGAACAGACTTTGACTGTAGAAGTGCGATATTGTTACACAGTTACTAACGGTGACTCTAGAAGTAACATGTTACTATATAGTTACTATTCCTTACCAAGACGCCTTTGGCTCTATCCAACCGCACTCTCAACTCTAATCCCCTCTGGAGGCCACGCAGGTGCAGAGCAGCTCTCAACTCTCTAGCTAGGGTAACTAATCTCCAATCATCTGCTACCTCAAGGGGTAGAGGTCAGGGCAGCAGCCAGACCCGCATAAGTGGAGGGTAGGGCAGTTTGTTACCTTAGTTTCACAGGAGCGGTCACAAAGGGACCTGAGTTCCCAGCACTGAAAGTCAGATTAACTCACCTTGATAGAAAAGATTTGCCAAAGGTATCAGAGATACTTTTAAACTGGTTAAATTAGATCACAACTTTGCCAGTTCAAGGCTAGTCCTCAGCTAGGGTAAGAATGAAAGTGGGAGAGAGAGAGTAGCTTTTGGTAGCTCTCAATGTAAATTCTATGGGTCAGGCAGAGGTGTTGGGGGTGGGGGGAGACACATTGGAATCTGCTAGGTCAAGGCTGACACAGGGAGGAGCCTTGTTTTGTACAGATGAAATGTAGTTACAAGTTAGTGGCAGACCATCCCCCAGCATCCCTGAGCACCATGTTTCTGGGGACAGGAGGGCTGTGTCCAGCCCAGCAGCTGTAGTTAAGACTCAGAGAGCAAGCCAAAGCAACTCAGGCAGCAGCTCTATGCGTTTCTATTCTAAGGCGTTTGCACTTTTCTCCCCCCGCCCTGTCCCTCTCCCTTCCCAGTTTCTCTTACTGCCATCTCTCTAGGCCCACCCTTTCCCACTCTTCACCTGGTTGTCATCTCGGTCCACACTGGCATCATCTCTCTTGAGAATGAACCTCTGTTGAAATTCTGTGCTCTTCTCATCTTTTATGTGTTCTGAGAACCTCTGTTCAGGGCTGAGGTGTGGAGAGAAATGTGCAAAGAAGGGAGTTAAAAGACCTTCACATCAAGGAGGAGGACTTATAGGCACAGCTCTCCCAAATCCCACATCCTCTACTCAGGATTATTTGGTGTCAGGAATCCAAAAAGGTTTAAATAAATCTTTGTGTATAATCTCTTCCCTCCCCCGACATCTTCTTTTGAGACTGCATCTTCCATAGTCTGGCCCTCAACTCCTGGTCCCTCCTGAGTGTCACGGTGGTAGCTGTGCACCCTGCATGATGTCTGCCCTTTGTACGCAGCAGCATTCATTCAAAGCTGGTCCTGTCCCGTCTGAGGGGAACAGGAGCCAAGGCCAGTGTGTTTAAGGCACCAGTTTCTCTAGTCAGAATCTGTCTTGTCTTATAGAAATAGGAATCGATGAGGTACCCTCCCCACTTCCCCTCCCATAGAAGAGACATCCGGATTCTACATCTTTCTCTTCTCATCTATCGAAGCAGGTCATCCCATGGAAATGTTTCCAATCCATGGGTTTCCTTACATTCTTGTGTTGCTGGTTTTGTTGATGATGACGGCTTTCCCAGTCTGATCAACATTGTGGTCCATCCCAAAATAGGCAGCTACCCGGTGTAATAGCATCCGGTGATATGAGGTCATCTGAGGGAACTTCTTGAACTGGTTACTGAAGGGGTACCAGGGGTAAAAAGGAAAAGAAGATAACAACAAAAGGCCACTGAGTTTCCTTACCAGTGTGGGAGCAGAATAGTCTCGCTCAGTGCTTTGCAGGCTAATCTGTCCCAGTCTCTAGTAGCTGTGGCCACTACCTAAGGCCTCACTTCCACCAGCCCGAGTGTTGTCAGTCAAAGGGAACTGGGAGTAGAGTAGTACCTGGGACAAGACCTAGCTGCTAAAAACAATATACCCCTCCCCTGCTCTTATATCTATGCTACGTAACCTATTCAGATTGCTTCTTTCCAGGGCCCTCCAACCTCGAAGTGTGTATTCCATAAAAGCAACTCACTTGTTGTCACTGATAAATTCCAGAATCTCCTGTTCCAATTTTAGCAGCATCATTCTGTCCCTGTTTACAAAAGATTAAAACAAACAGAAGCATAGCTCTCCTATAGACATTAAAAGCAGAGACTGAAAACGACTTGCTCATCACAAGACTGAGAGGTCGATCCAAACTCTAGTAACGGCCACAGCACAGAGGAGAGGCTGGTGACCCTCCCTATGCTGCCCTGTGTATCTCGCCTAATCATGTGCCTGGTTATTCACATAACAATCTGATTATTAGTAGCATGTTTGTATAAACACATACTTTATGACTGCAAATCTATGCATTATCCTATATCCCACCCAGTTATACAAAGGTTTTTAAAAACAGTTATGATTTTGCTTATGTACGAGCCAACCAGCTCGTTCCTTTGGGATGTTTAACTAGTTAACACTCAAGTCTTCAAATTTCTTAATCACTGTACTCTTCTCACCCCAAATTTTTTACAACGCTTCATAACACAGTCATGTCAATGTGAGTTTCTGAATCCCTCAGAATATGAAATTCTACTTTTAAAAGAATTAAGAGATGGCCATTTTATATCCTAGTAATAGAGAAAAGCTGAAAAGCTGTTTGATTTGAAAGGGTCCTGCAATCCCCACCCCCCTTCCCATCAATCAGGTTATATTACCTTGGGTTCTTTTTCAGTGTATTTACAAGAAATTCATGTAGGTCTATTCCAGTGGAGTCAGTATATTCTTGGCTAGAGTCTAGAACACCACAACAAAAGAAATGTAAAAGACGTGAAACTGCTTCCATGATATCTAATTTCACACAAAAGCCAGTATCCAAACAGAAATCACAAGAATAGCAAACGAGAACCAAACTTTAAGCTTCCAGAGTGCGATCTTGAATGGCACTCACTGCGAGCTCTGTGGCGGCTCCTAGCGTGGACTGGACTGCGATAAAGCATGTGTAAGGCTCTAGGTTCAATTCCAACAACTGCTAAATGAGAGAGACCCTGGGCTGGGGAAACAGCTCAGTGGACACCCACATAAGAGCTGGCGCTGCGGACACAGAACAAGGACAGCAGAATCGGGTGCGTCTGCGGAACTCACTGGCCAGCAGTCTGACTCAATCAGTGCTAGGTAGAAACTAGGTAGAGCAGTAGAGACTGTCTGGAAAAGTAGGTGGAGCCAGAGTCTACGAAGTAAAAGTATATCTGTGCTACAAAACATCATGTATCAGAGCTGGGTGGAAGACTCATTTTAGCATGCATGAAAAGAAGCCCAGGGCTGGATCCCTAGGGCCAGTTAAAGTGAGCATGGGGTCCCAGTACTCAGGTGACAGAGGCACAAGGGTTAGGTGTTAAAGATCGGCCCAAATGACATAAGACCCTGCCTCTAAACAAACAAATCACTGTAGCCGCGCCCAATCCAAAGTGCAAATATCATCTGGAAGATGCGTAAACCAAGTCAGAACTGACCGACGACACTGTCTTGTCCTGGGCAGTCAATGCTGACAGAGGGCCTCTCTGTAGTAGGTGAGGCCCAGGCAGTTGATTAAAGAAGCACAGAGGTTCTTAACCTGGTTACTCGCTCCCTCAAGCAACCACAGCAGAAGGAACTGCTGACCCAAGAAACCCAGCGGCACCAGGGCGTCAAGATGAAGAAAGAACAGGGTAGACGTGTAGCTGCTCGGGAGGCTGAGGCTGGAGAACCCAAGGCCTGCCTGGACTCAACTAAACCCAAGGTCGGCCTGGGAAACCTGGGGAGCTTTCGTCTCAGAATGAAAAGAAGAGATGGCTGGCGTTGGGCCTAGTGGTGGAGTGCTTACCTATTAAGCCCAGCACCACACTTACGGCGGGCACAGCGGCATAGGCTGCAATCCCAGGACCCAGGAGGTTAAGGCAGGAAGGTCGTCTTCACCCACAGAGGAAGTTATAGGCCAGGCCAGGCTACATGAGAGCCCCCTCAGAATTTAAGAGAGGAGTGGCAGAGCTGACTTGGCAGTTAAGAGCCCTGCATGCTTGCCCAGAGGACCGGGTTTGATTTCCAGTGCCCACATGGTGGCTCACAACTGCCAGTGACCCCAGTCCCTCTTCTGGCCTACTCGGGCACCAGGCATGCACATGGGACACAGATATACACACAAGAAAAATATTCATGCACATAAAATACAAATAAAGCTTGAAAAAAATGGAGATGCTGGGTGTTGGTGGCCACGCCTTTAATGCCAGCACTTGGGAGGCAGAGGCAGGTAGATCTCTGTGAGTTCGAGGCCAGTCTGGTCTCCAGAGCTAGTTCCAGGACAACCTCCAAAACAATACAGAGAAACTGCCTTGAAAAAAAACAAACAAACAAAAACAACAACAACAACAATAAAAAAAACCCTTCCCCCTAAAAAGATGTGGTGTAGAGAAAGAGAACCCTGTGGCCCGGGCAGTTAGCTGGATGACAGGCATGGTCCTACCTCTAGACAGCATCTTCCTGGGGACCTTTTCTTTGCTTTTGTCCTTGTCTTCCTTTTCAGAGACATCCTTTGTGGACTTTTCTTCCTCCTTGTCAGAGGGGCAGCTGATGTGCAACTGAATTATATCCTTAAGTAAAGGAAAGTGGCACATATCAAAGGAGGGAAAAGATTGAAACTCTTTGGAGGGTGTGGAGAAAATCACTTGTTGCCTGGCAGAGGACTGGAGTGCACTTCCCAGCACCACACCGTGGCCCAGAAACTCACTCTGCAGACCAGGCTGGCCTCCAACTCAGAGATCCACCTGCCTCTGCCTCTCAAGTGCTGGGGCTAAAGGCGTGCGCCACCACCACCTGGCTAATGAACCTTTTTTAAAATAATAAACTCTGTGTTTCCCTCAAAATCCCAATAAAAGCAATCTTGGGACGGCAGCTTTATCTTTTCTGTGTGTGTGAGTGTGTGTGTGTGTGTGTGTGTGTGTGTGTGTGTGTGTGTGTGTGTGTGTGTGCACCAGTGTGGTTGTTTCAGTGCCACAATACTTGTGGAGATCTGTTTTGGAATAATGCTTTTGTATAATGTAAAGAAGTATCACTGTTACTGGTTTAATAAAAAGCTGAACGGCCAATAGAAAGGCACAGAGGACACTGGGAAGAAGAGAGGTAGAGACATCAGGAGTTGTCAGCCAGATGCAGAGGATACATGACATATACAAGATGAGGTAACAAGTCATAAGCTGTGTCTTAGCATGTAAATTAATAGAAATCAGTTAAGTTATAAGAGCTAGTTAGAAACAAGCCTAAGCTATTGGCCAAGCTTTCATAATTAATAAGTCTATATAATTTTTTGTGAGCTGGCAGCCCAAAAGCAAAGTCTACAGAGATGAGAGGCCCTGGCTTGAGGCAGGCTTTCGTGTGTACTGTGTGTGCGATGCTTGCTGCTTAGCAAGGCTTGGTGGTGCAGGTCTGTAATTCTAGCACCTGGGAGGTCAAGGCTGGATTATCAAAATCATCTCTGGCTCCATAAAGAGTTTGAGGCTAATCTGGGATACATAAGACCCTGTCTCAACACAAAGCAACACTGTCTTCCTCACTTGTAGGTCCAACAGCCATGTTGTGAGTGTTCTTGTGTTTTACCCACGTTCAACACTTAGGCTTGTAAAAGACCTACCTGCGTGTCTAGTGACCCATCAGCAAATGGAGTGGAGGATTCCTCACACACCGCCAGACTGCGTACCAACTTGAGCTTGGAATTAGACTGAAAAACAAAACAAACATCAAAACGCATCTCATATAGTCTTTTGGGAAATATTTAGAAAATATCTTTCTTAGACTCTGCCAGTTGCAGTTTCTACTAAGTAGTGTGTGTGTGCTTTTTTTTTTTTTTTAAATACGCTATTACTTTGAAGCTCTGGCTGTCCTGGAATTACTATGTAGACCAGGCTGGAGTGAGCAAAGAAATAAGCAGCTCAGTACAAATGCCCTCAGGCTCTGGGGTCCTCTCAGACAAAGCTACAGACTGGGGTTCAAGGGGAGGGACTGGAGCCCGACTCCCCAGGAGGAAATGTATGTAAGTATGCTTGCCACAGCTGAGTGTTGCACACGCCTTTAATCCCAGCACTCAGAAGTTCAAGGCCAGCCTGGTCTACAGAGTGAGTTCCAGAATAGCCAGGGCCGTTACACAGAGAAACCCTGTCTCAAAGACAAATAAAGATATGCACGTGACTGTTCACACACCATGTGGAAGACGTTCAGGACTGAGGCACAGAAGGCAGGCAGGAAGCTTGGGCTATTGTAATGTGGGTAACCTGGACACCACTGAGAACATTTCACATTTATGAAGTGTGTGCTGAATGAAGTGACACAGCAAGACACAGTAAGACACGGAGAGGAGCTCTCACCTTGGCTCTTTTCCTGGCGTGACCATGGCTAGACGTCCGTCTCTGTTAGGAAAGGGTTAAGAAATAGGGAAGATGGAGAGTCAATACTATGAGCAAATCACGTTACCAACAACCCCCTAATGACTGGCGTGCTAAGAGCCACCACCCTGTGATGAAAATCACCACTCTCAGAGCACCATTCCCCAGGCACAGTCTACGACAACAGATAACAATCTCCTGGGTTATTCTGCATACCAATAAGTCTTACACAACCATGAACCCTCTCCTGGCTGTGTGCATTACCAAAGCATCGAATATTTCTTCTTTCACGCTTGCCCATGAAAGTCTACTTAATCCACAGTGGAAATGAAATATGACTCCTCATTTTCAATTCCCGTCTCTCTCATTTTGAGACAGGGTCTCATGTATCTGGCCTTGAACTACCTTTACCAACGAGCCCCTTAGCCAGCTGAGCCATCTCCTGGCCCCCACAGCAGATCAGAACACGCATTTAGAGTTCTGACGTGATATACCCAGAACATCCGTCCCCATAGCTGTAGAAATGAAATGAGCAGTCTGCCTTCCACATGGATCCCTGCTTTTGGTTGGTTTTTATGAGACAGGGTCTCTACGTGGCCCTGGTTGTCCCAGACCTCATCGTGGAGACTAAGGTGGTACTGAACTCAGAGATCAACCTGCCTCTGTCCCTGAGCAATGCTCTCCTTCTAAAACCTGCCCTCCAGCAGTGGTCTCACAGCCTCTTTGGGCAAGAACTGTGGTATAAGACAGGATAAAAGCAAGCAGCACGCAGGACAGGGATAAGTGCCCAAAGCAAGCACTGCAGGTGTGAGCACCACATCAGCCGCATCAGCTGAGGAGGATGAAGGGCGATCGATGCTCCAGGCAGGCACGAGTCAGACAATCAGTAGGTACTTGCTAAGACTTCTGAGCACGTGAGCAGTCATTGTGGGGGCTCTGAGGAGGGGCTAGGGTAAAGAGAAAGCTGAGGCTGGAGGGTGGGGAGGGCAGGCAGGCAGAGGCAGAATATCAGCATGGTCTTGGTGAGGTTAGGATTTCTCTTCCTGTTGTCTAAAAGTTAAACAAACAACTCTGCCACAGTACAAAATGGAGAACAGGGAAGATGGATGAAAAAGGGTTAAGAAACGATGGTAGAACTGGTCAGTGGCAAGACTTGTTCCAACGAGGAAGGATGAGTAGTTAAAAAACACAGAGCAGTATGTTTCGCTGCCTTTTCAAACAGAAAATGTACATAAATGGCACAAACATTCAAAAGGAGTACCAGAGTTAAACGCCGAGCACTTTGTGTCTGTCCCACAAATGCTGGACCAGGTTCCCAGTCTACCAGTGCCATTTCTTCTAAATTTATCTATACACTTTTATGCACATAAGCTTGCTATAAAATATACACTGAAAAAAATCAATTATATACATGACTCTGAACTTTATGATTAAACTTATTTCCCAGATATCATTCCACAGGATGATACATAGTATTACATTGTGTGGCTATGCTACAGTTTATTTTTACCAATCCCTCTAATCATATATATATATCATTAGGATATTTCTATTCTTGGTTTTTTGAGACACGGTTTCTCTCTATAACAGTCCTGCTGTCTTGGAACTTACTTTATGGACCAAGCTGGCCTTGAATTCACCAAGATCCACCTGAACCTGCCTCCCAAGCTCTGGGATTAAAGGCGTGTGTGACTATAACCCAGTTGATGTTAATTTTTACTAGTATAAATAGTGACCACATCATTGAGGCCATCCAATATAGGAGATCTTTGGTCTATTTTACAATCTTTATGAAGTGTTGCTAAACTGCCCTTCAACGTGTATAAATGTCTACCTCTACTAATAATGTATGAATCTTCCTTCTTCCCATATGGATAATTTTCACTTAACAGCCAAACCCAAGTTAAAGCCTACCACAGATCAGGTACCAGGCAGAGAGGACATATACACAATCATGCTCTCCTCAAACTTTCCAACTCTCATTTAAAACAGGGAGAAGACAGAAGCAATGGCTGGAGTTAAAGGACTAAATCACATGATGGGGAGAGATTATGAGACCTAGACTCAGGCGTAAAACACACAGAGAGCTTCAAGAGGATTAACATGATCTGTTCCTTATTTCAGTCATTTTTCTAAAGCAACAGAATAGAGGAGCCCAGAGGGATTATAAATATGAAGGCAGAAAGTCCAGTCAGGAGTCCACACTCAGCTGGTTATTAATACGGCATACTTGAGTTGTTTGTGTTGACATGGTAGCTTGCCCATTCCAAAAAAGAATCTTAGAACCTGCATTTTGTGCCACTAAATCTCCCCGTAAAATCTGCTCTCAATCCTAATAACCAATTCCCAAAATACATGTCACTTGTTCCAAGCAAAAAAGCTTCATCTCTTTCAAACTTTTCAGCCAACTCAGACAGGGACTTCTCTGAGAGCACCAGTTAGATCATGGTGTGGAGGACCACAGCAGGAAGGAGGAGACGGGAGTGGAGAGGAAGATGGAGCAGGGTCCATGCAGAGACACACAAGAGGACAGAGGGCATCCTAAGGAACTGCCAAGGGACAAAGACTTTGTGAAGAACAAGAGCTCTACCTCCTGTAGTGGCAGCAAAAGGAGTCACATAAGGGGGAGCCAGTCTTCTCCAACCCCACCTGCAAACTAGCCATATCCTGAGATGCAAGTATTTTTTAACCACATGAATGCCTCATAGGAAATATAAAACCTAAAATGTTCTTTCTTTACTGTCTATCTTTAAGACACATACACGAGCGTTCAAAAGATAAACATCCCTATCATCTTTCATATAATCTTGACAGCATATAATTAAACACTCATCACGTATCTGTCCTGAGTATTTAAAATTCACTCTTGGTATCAGTGGAGGCTGGAAGGAGGGTAGGGATGAAACTCACACAGACAGAAGATAGAGAGGACAGCTCCAGGACACAGATGTGGGAAGACAGCAGAGGGCACATACTGGGCACAGGTGTCCTGGGGAGCCGCCTGCTCTTAACTCATCCCTTACGTTGTTGTTGCTTTAATCTTTCACTGAGCCATGCCTATGTGAATTAAGTTGTCTTGAAGAATTATGCTTTGAGTTTCAAGGCCTTGCAATTCCACACTACTCCTGGTTCTACCTAATCTGGCTTTTGCTAGAGTTAATGTTCTGTCTCCCATCCCATGCTTATAATAATAATAAGGACCAGTCTCACCCTTGGGCAAGAAATGAAGAATTTACAGAATCTGGCTTGTGTAACAGAAGAAAGCTAGAGCAACTACAGAGAAAAGAGCTCTCTAGCAGGCTAACTGGGCAAGGCTCAGAGTCTGGCCAAGCTGGGCATAGTGCCACATGCTTTTAATTCCAGGCAGGTGGATTTCTGTGAATTCAAGGCCGGGCTGGTCTGCAGAATGAGTCCTAAGATAGCCAGCTACACAGAAAAACTGTACTTTGTAAAAACAAAAACGGGGGTGGGGGTGGGGGTGGGGGTGGGGTGGTGTCAGGTCTCCGGAGCCTCAGAGCGTGGCAATATCTTGCTTGTAAGTGGACACCAAAGAACACCCTCTTACGACTTTTAGTAGTTGGCTTGAGACAGGGTCTCACAGGTCTCACAATCCCTGGCTTGGTTGGCACTTAATGTATAAAGCAGGCTAGCCTTGAACTTGCAGAGATCTGCCTCCCTTGTTCCTGAATGCTGTGACTAAAGGCATGTGCTACCACTGGAGGGGGCTGGAGAGATGGCTCAGAGGTTAAGAGCACTGACTGGTCTTCAGGAGGTCCTGAGTTCAATTCCCAGCAACCCCATGGTGATTCACAGCCATCTGTAATGAGATGGCGTCCTCTTCTGGCTGGCAGGGATACATGCTGGATACACACAGTGCACATAGATACACATAGGCAAAACACCCATACGCATAAACAAAACCTCAAAACTTTAAAAAAACACTATCAGTGGTGGGATTAAAAAGATGGGTGGGTGGTTTAAGAGTACTTGCTGTTCTTGTAGGGGCCTAGGTTCCACTTTCAGCACACCCATGGAGGCTAACAACTCCAGTCCTAGAGGCCTCTGTAGGCCCGTGCACATGATGTGGCACATAGGCATACACATATGCAAAACACTCAATGATCTAGCTATATCTGTATCTGTCTGTCCATGTATCTATCAAGTTTTGAGGGTCAGCTTGAACTACATGAAACCCTGTCTTAAAAGCACTAAAAATAGGCCGGCAGTGGTGATACACTCCTTTAATCCCAGCACTTGGGAGGCAGAGGCAGATGAATACCAGCCTGGTCTACAGAGTGAGTTTCTAGACAGCCAGGGCTACACAGAGAAACCCTGTCTCAAAAAAACAAAACAGAACCAAACAACAACGAGAAGACTAAAAATAAATATGAAACACATAGAGTGCAAGAGTAGTTGCCCCTTGTGCTCAGCGCAGTGCAGCCACCCCACAGCTCCTTTGGAACCTATGGGTCACAGCTCCTTTGGGGTTGCATACATTACTATTCATAACGGTAGCAAAATTACAGTTATGAGATAACAACGAAATAATTTTATGGCTGGGAACCACAGAGGCTGCCATGTTGATAAAGACCAGGTGCCTTGAGCTGCAGGCCCACTAGCCTGACAGCATTAATAAAGAGGGTGACCGGCCCCTCCTGCGTCCCCTGCCACACTTGCCCCTTCTTTCCACCAGGTTCCCCGCAGTGACCTCAGTGTGCCTTTGAAAGAAAGCTTAGTGCCCAGGACCTCAGGCAGGCTTCCCTCAGCACCAGAGGGCAGGAAGACGCTGACCAACTGCAGCAAGACAGGCTGTGCTGTCCGCACCTGTTGCACTGACCATGCCCATTAGGGGTGGGGACAGGTGCGGACGGGACCTGGGAGAACTAGGCCTGAGATAGGGGACCCTGGTCTTTACCTGACAGAGACAGAGCATCTGGAGTCGGGAACCTGCTGGTGCTCATCTGTCTCTATTGTGATTTCTCCCTGAATAGACATCTATGCAGCCTGTTTCTCCGATCCTTATTTTTCCATGATACTGTTTTACTACCAACAGCAAACAAACTGAACACTGCACTCGGTTGTAAGCACAAACCCTTGGAGCGGCGGAGGAAAGGCTGGGTCTGCCTCACTAGGCTCAGAAAACAGACCCTTTCTTCAAACACTTCCAAGTCTGTTTTGATGTAAGAGGATGCTATGCTGGCCATTTTTAATTTTTGTAGCCATAAAAAATGTATGGTTGGTGATGTTACTCTCTTTCTTAAAACATCTTAGAACCTCCTCCTATTGTGCAAGGAGGCAAATCCCAATTACATTACAGTGAGTACCAACAGGCCTCAAGAAGTCATGCAGCTTCCTCTTTTACAATAAAGGTACAGGCTAAAATTACAGGAAATGCAGCAAACATACTGAGAGCCAGTGAACTCTGGTCCACACAGACTCGGGATCTCATTGTCTTCTTTTGCCTTCACCACGGACTCTGTGACTATAAGGGTGGCTTTCCTTTTCTTTCTGAGAGGCAGGGTTTCAGGCAGCCTGGCCCTGAACTTGCTGCATAGCCAAAATGACCCTGAGCTCCTGGCTTTTCTGCCTCTGCTTCCTAAGGGACTGGGAGCTGCACAGTGGGCATCAGCTGTCAGCTTGGAGTCACTGATGTAGGAGGGTCCAGCCCATTGTGGATGATAGCTGAACAAGCCAGTAAGAAGCCTTCCCTCACAATCCACGTTTCTGCTTGATCTTCTGCTCTGACCCCCCTCAACAATAAAGTATAAGTTGTACGCTGAAAGAAACCCTTCCCTCTCCAAGTGCTTTTTGTCAAATGTTTTGTCATAGCAACAGAAAATCAAACAGGATACAAAAGTGCATGACTAAGTTTCTGGAGAGCACAAGTTAGGGAGAGACCATATCAGAAATCAACAGATCCCTATAATTTTCTGCTTCTTGTCAAGTTAAAGAACTGTGAACACAACACACTGAATCCTTACCTGTGTCTCTTGGCGCAAACCAGCATCTTCACCCTCTTTGTCAACTTCTTCCTTACTTGCAGTTTTAGTTACAAATTTGTTTTTGTTTACAGACTCTTCCACCAGTTTTTTTTCTGATTCTTTCATTATTTCCAGAGTCTCCTGAGTAGTGTTACTGTTAGACATGTTCTGCAGCGCGGACAGCCGCTTCTAGGGGTTCCTGAGAAACACCAAAGGCAACAGATGAGAGGTTCAGCTGCATGCGCACACGCACGCACGCGCACGCACACGCACACACACACTCTCACACACGCACACACACACACACTATACACACACTATATACACACACACTACACACACGCACACACACACACACACTCTCACACATGCACACACACACTATACACACACTATATACACACACACTACACACACGCACGCACACGCACACACACACTCTCACACACTATACACACACTATATACACACACTACACACACGCACGCACACGCGCACACACACACACTCACACACACTATACACACTATATACACACACACTACACACACGCACGCACACACGCACACACACACTCACACACACGCACACACACACACACTATACACACACTATATACACACACACACTACACACACACTACACACACGCGCACACGCGCGTGCACACACACATCCCTCTCTCTGCTAGCAGTTTCCCTAGAGAAAAGTCCTCTGATAAATACTGCCCGTGGATTAGTTTCTTTTATTTATCTATTACTTAACCCTACTTATTTATTTATCCATGTGTTTATGATTTTTGGAGACAGGGTTTCTCTGTGTAGCCCTGGCTGTCCTGGAACTCGCTCTGTAGACCAGGCTGGCCTTGAACTTAGAGATCCACCTGCCTCTGTTTCTGTGCTGGGTTTAAAAGTGTGCACCACCACACCCAGCTTTCTTTTCTTTTTAAACTTTATTGTAGTAAAATTGATATACAATATAGTGCATATCTAATTAATTACATTTGGTGTTTAAAGATAGGATGTTCTATGTAGTCCTGGTTACAATTTATACTATTGTGCCTGGCTACCTACATAATTTGATGGCTTGTAATATTAACGCACTTGTGAAACCATCACTACAACAAAGCTACTGAGTGTACTCACTATTCCTCATGTCCCTGCATAGCTCCCTCTCTACACCCCCACTTCACCCCAACTCCCCATCCCCCACCCCACCTCCCACCTCCCACCCCTCACCCCCCACCCCAGGGCCAGGTCTAGTCTGTGCCCTATCACTTCAGATAATCTGTGCTTTGTAGATGCTGTGGACCAAACCCAGACCTCACTAGTGGTAAGTACACACATGGTCTAGAACCTCAGAGGGGAAATCACACCATCTGACAATTTTTTCAACATAACTATTTTGACATTGACCTGAGTAAGTTCTAAAGGAGTTTATGACGAGTTCTAAGTTCTCCTGGCACTTTATATATGGCCACAGCAGAAACCTGCTCACATTTTCAGCTATATTATTTAAACCACTACATTTTTTTTTCTAGAGAGAAGAAAAAATGTATCATAAAGCTTCATCCATCACCAGAAAACACCCTTCTTTAAGGAAAGGGAGAACTCCCACAGCTACAAACCACAAAACTGTTACTAGCTTCAAGCTACACACTATCAAAAAGCAGCTACATTACACAACAGAACAGCATTTTACATTCTTTCTTTAAGCGGCTGAAAGTACTCAGGAAGAGAAGAACTTTCAGCCATCTGCCCTCCAAAAAGACTGAGCATCTTCCTGGAGCAGGAGGAAATCTAAGCTCTGCTATTCACTATTGTGTTCAATCCATCTACTGCCTCCCAACGACTTAGACGATACATGACTAGGCTGGTTCTTGTCACTCATGTCACTGTCTGAGAAATGTCGAGTTCCTGTCAGTTCTCAGTTATACTCTAAGACAGGTCTACATTTTTAACTGGGAGCTCAAACTCACTCGATTCCAAGAATACCCATGAATGCTACTTCTTACAGGGATTACTGAGTGAACTTCTATCCCAAATAGTTTCTTCTTTCCTTAATCCAACCACATATATTCCCAGTGTGGTTGTACAATCTGAGCTAAACAAGCAAATGATTAACAATGCTTTCAGAAAACTGTCAACCAGACATTTCCTTATTCTTCCAATCAATGTAAAGGGTCAGATCCAAAAGGCCCTCAGAGGCGCAGATGACGGCCTCACCCAACCCAAGCTGAGCTGCCTGCAAGGCTACTGCTCTGTCTGCCCGGCAGCAACTCCTGAGCAGCTGTTAGGGACCTGGTTTGCCTAGGGACAAAAAAGTCATCTTTCATGCTGAGCACAGTGGCACACACCTATAATCCCAGCACTTGGCAGGCAGAGGCCAGCCTGATCTACATCGCAGGTTCCAGGTCAGCCAGGAATACATAGAAACACTGTCTCAAAAAGGAATATACATGATTGACAGATGGGCACTCTGGTTTTCCTGTATTCCCAACACCTGGGAGGATGGAGGCCGAAGGAGGAGGGACACCAGTCTTAAGTTTAAAGTGGGCAGGATGAGGAGGGGAAGAAGGTGCCAAGATTATGCCACCTTGGATGTGCCCAGTGTCATCTAACTGATATAGTGTTACAAACCACCAAGTGTTTTTGATCATTGGCTGTATATGAGATTTTATCTTTATATCATGTCATGTTTATACATGATTAGCTTTAAGTTTTTTACACTGTGTGTGTGTGTGCATGTGCATGCATATGTGTTTATGTGTGTATGTATATATGTGCGTGTGTGTGCCTACTGTATGTATGTGTGTGCATATGTGTTGTATATGTGTGTGCATATGTGTTGTATATGTGTGAGTGTGTGTGTGTGTTGTGTGTGTGTGAGTGTGTGCATGTTGTGTGTGTGTGTATGTATGTGTGTGTGTATGTGTGTGTGTGAGTGTGTGTGTGTGTGTGCATGGGGTGTGTGTGCATGGTGTGTGTGTGTATGTGTGTGTATGTTGTATATGTGTGTGAGTGTGTGTGTGTGTGTGTGTGTGTGTGTGTGTGTGTGTGTGTGTGTGTGTGTGTACACGAACCACAGCATAAGGGAAGATCAGAGGCTAACTTGTAGAAGTTAATTTTCTCCTTTCACTCTGCAGACGAGGCTGACCTTGAACTCAGAAATTCATCCTCCTGCTTCTGCCTCCAGAGTACTGGGATCAAGGTGTGAGCCACTACACCCAGCTCAAAATAACCTTTAATTAAGGTAATTTCTAGTCCAGTAACCCCATGTAGAAGTCTCTGCATACTTTTGGCCAATAAGAACTCCTGGCAATAAATCTTGGTGGGGGTGGACACAAAAGTGAGAGTAGCCGCTTAAGCAAGTCAATTTATTAATTTTTAAAAGTACTAAAAACAAAGGCTAGGCAGAGATATGGCAGCGCTTAGCGAATAAGAGTTCTTACTGTATAAACATGAGATCTTGAGTTCAAATACTCAGAACCTGAATAAAAACAAACAAAAAACAAAACAAAACAACAACAACAAAACCCACAGGCCTGAGCCAGGTGTTGGTGGCAGCCTGATTTTAATCGCAGCACTCAGCAGGCAGACAGGTGGGTCTGTGTGAGTTAGAAGTCAGCCTGCTCTACACGAGTGCTAGGCCAGCCAGGGTTGCACATGCCTACTCCAGTGTTGATGGGTGGAGACAGGCACTGTCCCAGAGATCGCCAGGCTACCAGCAATAGCCAAAATTGGGTTCAGTGGGACACACCCTATCTTTTCTTTCCTCCCTCCCTCTGACTTTTTGAGACAGAGTCTCACTTTGTAAATCTGGCTAGGCTGGAACTCACTATGCAGAGCAGGCTGGCCTCAAACTCACAGAGATTGGCCTGCTTCTGCCTCCCGAGTGCTGGGATTAAAGGAGTGTGGCAGCAGGCCCTGTGAGAGCCCTGTGTTACAATGCCAAGGCACAGAGTGGATAGAGGAAGGCCCTGGATGTCCTCTGGACTTCACGCAGAGCCCCTGTGCACACACACTTGTGTTTGGTTGCTTGTACACACAAACACACGAAATTTAAAAGAAATGTTTAAAGTGAGGGGGCTTTAGCCAACACAAGGCACAGAAGTAGCTTCCCCTTCCAATGGTTTATCTGGCAGAGAGAAGAAATTAAGGAGTTGGAGATGCTGTTTTTGGCAGGAGAAACAAAAAGAGACCATTTCATATGTAACAGTGATGAGAACAAAGCAAAGCCACAAAGCTCTGGGCAGGGCCATGAGCGCTTTCCTGTCAACCCACCACACATGGGCCGCGCAGTGCATCGCAAGGGGGGCCTTCTGAGGACACGCACGGGCTCGGGCCGCGCAGTGCACCGCAAGGGGCCTTTCTGAGGACACGCACGGGCTCGGGCCGCTCAGAAGAGAAGCCTGGGCAACAAGACTCAAAAATTGCTTTCATGGCGAATACTGCATGTTCCCCATAAATTTTACTGCCACATCCAGGACACAGTAAGATTACATATTCTTCCATCAACTTTATAAACAACTTCCAAGGCAACAGAGCAAAAGGAGTACATTAAATAGGGGACACTCAGGGACAAGACTCTCCCAGCCTCTCTTCCTGAGACAGGGGCCTGCTATCTATCTCAGACTAGCCTTGAACCACAGCATATGAAGTGCAGCATTATAGGATAGATACATCATCTCAGATTTCTTCTTCTCCTTTATAATTGATGTTAGGTAGAGAGAACACAAATAAGACAACAATAGGTACTAAAAACACTGACTTACCCTGTGGCGAATTTCTTGTAAAGTTTTCTAGCCCTTTCCTCATTCACATTTGAAGAGCCAACTGCTCCAGAGCAATAAAGTAAAAAAGTGACAGCACAGCAGCCTCTTGTCTCTCCACATAATTATACACAGTTTAAGGATGAAACTCAACTTAAGCGTGTAGCTATAATCTAAGCACAGTGTGTCAAGGAAGAAGGAGCATGTACCTGAGCTGGGCTGTGAGATCCTGTCTCACAAGGGGCTGGAGAAACAGCTCAGCAGTTAAGAACACTTGTTAATTTTACAGAAGACTCAGGTTCAGTTCAGTTCCAAGAACCTACACGGTGGGTTAAAACAGAATGCTAACTCCGTTTCCAGGGGGTCTGATGCCCTCTCTGACATGGAGCACATATAGAATAAAACTGAATGCTAACTCCGTTTCCAGGGGGTCTGATGCCCTCTCTGACATGGTGCACACATAGAACAGGCAAATTTGTTGACAAAAACAAATTTATTAAATAAATAAAATAAATATAAAGAAAATAAAAAATGAGTAAGTAAAACTCATCTATGGTGATTAAGTCAGAAAGTGTCTGTTTTAAGAATTAAAGATAAGGGTAGGGTAGAAAATGACTGATGAGAGAAAGTAAGGTACCATTCACGAGTTAATGCAAATATTAACTCTCGTTGGGTGTGATAGTTCATGCCTATAATATAAGCCCTTAGAAGGCCATGAGTTTCAGGCCACTCTGTGCTATAGAGTTGAGATTCTGTCTCCAAAAATCAAGCAACCAAAACCAAAATATTGAATTTTGTTTCTAGTAGTATTTTTCTTGTTTTTTAAAATTTATTTTTATTTTATGTGTTCGCCTGAATATATGTACAGGCATGACAAGTGTCCCTGGTGCCTGTGATGGCCAGAAGAGGTCACTGAATCCACTAGAAATGGAGTTATAGATGGCAGTGGGCAGCCACATGGGATCCTGGGATCTGAGGTAATCTTAAGTGCTAAGTTAGTTTTCTAGCCTCTGCAGAGTGCTTTTATAGGTACAGTATACAACTGCCAAAATTCATTAAGTAAATATTTAAGATCTGTGTGTTTTATGTTATTTACTATATACATACAACAATAACAAACCAAATAAAATGTCTTAGAGGTCAGTAAAACAGATCAATGGGCAAAGAACGCTTCTTCCCCCCAAGCCTGATAACCTAAGCTGGACCCCAGAACTGGCATGATGGGCAGAGAGCCAATTCCTACAAACTCTCCTCTGACGTCCATAAACCCCTACCCCCACTAACAATAATGCAAACTTAAAACAACGGGAACAAAGGGTTAAAGAGTGACAAGGTGTATGGGTTACTGGGAGTTAAAGACTTAGACAGGCACAGCCAGAGACGCACAAGAGCAGTGGGATGAGGAAAGACGCCCTGGGCTGGGGCAGCGCTGGCTGCTCTTCCAGCGACCCTGGTGCAGTTCCTTCCACCACCAAGCAGTTAGCAACCTCATCTACGCCAAATCACTGAGCAGGAGAGTGCGTTTGGGAATTGTGCATGATTCCTCATGAGTGTCTGTACAGACAGACACTCTCACAATATGCCATCTCCCTCTCACAATATGCCATCTGTTCAGGGTGTTTTTCACTCAGCTGCTCCTATCTTTCATTGTACAAATCTAAAATATTTTCATCAAATTCAAAACTTGGTCATTGTGTGGCTGGTCCCTTAGGTATCATATCTAAGAAATCACTGCCAAAATCCATGGCCATGAAGCAGGCCCCTAAGAGTTCTACAGTTTCATGTTTTATATATAATTTTTCTTTGGCCCATTTTGAAGTTATTTTTGTATTCAGTGTTAGGAAAGGATAAACCCTCCCACTCCCCCTTTTTTTTTTTAACACATAAGAATGTAAAGTTATTTAGCAACATGTGTTGCAGTAAATACTGCCCTTTCCCTACTAAATGACTGATGGGAGATGTTATTCTGTAAATGTGTTTCTCATACTGGTTAATTAGTAAAGCCTGTGGCCAATAGGAAACAAGATAGGTGGGGCTAGAAGACCAGGAGGAGGAAAGAGGAAGTAGTAAGGAGGAGTGAAGATGTAGACCTGGGAGGAAGGAAGACACCAGCCGAGGTTCCCGGATAAGATGAGCCACGTGGAAATACTTAGATAAGTAGAAATGGGTTAATAATTAAGACAGAGCTAGCCCATAAACAATAATGGTAACTGGCCAACAGGATTGTATCAAATACAGAGTCTCTGAGTGCTATTTGGGGCTCACGTGGCAGCGGGACCATGGCGGCAGGACCGGCGGTAGCCGGCGGGAAAAACCTGCCCATAACTTAATGGTTGACCTTGGTAAACTTGTGAAAAACAAAATAAAACAAAAGGATGGTATATTTAATGTATATCCAAGGGTTCCTTTCTTTAAAAAAAGCACAACTTACTTTTATGTTTATGGGTGTTCTGCCTCCATGTATATATGAGACCATATGTGTGCTGGCGGCTGTCTTATCAGAGCTCCTGAGGATGGAGCTAAGGGCAGTTGTAAGCTACTATGTGGGTGATAAGAACTGAACGAGGGGCCTCTGGAAGATCAGCAGTGCTCTTAATAGCTGAGCGCTGTTCTCTCTTTGCCCACTAGTCTTATGTGTCTCTGTTGACAGTACCACAGCTTGCTTGTTTTTTCTAGACAGGGTTTCTCTGTGTAGCCCTGGCTGTCCTGGAACTCGCTTGGTATACTAGGCTGGCCTCGAGCTCACAAAGATCCGCATGCCTCTGCCTCCCAACCACCACTGTTTTATTTCTGCACTCCATGTAAAGCTTGAAACAAAAGAGTGTGAGTCCTCCTTTTGTCATTTTTACTCAGCGTTCTGAGTGCTGGGATTACAAGGGGGCCGCCATGTCCAGTTTCCCTCTCCTATTTTTTTTTATTTTTTAAGACATTTGTGTTTCCTTGAGATTCTATATGAATGTTGTTTCTTTTTCCTTTCTTTTTTTTTTCGAGACAGGGTCTCATTTAGCCCAGGATAGTCTCAAACTCATGAAGAAGACGACTTTGAACTTCTGGCCCTCCAGAGCTGGATTACAGGTGTGTGACTGTATGGTTTTAGGTGGTGCTAAGGGCTTTGTGCATGCCAGGCAGACATACAACTGACTGAGCTATACCCTTACCCTCTTCCTTTCTTGGGGGAGAGGGGGTATAGGGGACAGGAATTTGGTGTGTGACTCAGTCTGTCCTAGGATAATGGCAAGCTGGATAAATGCTCTGACAATGAGTTGAATCTCCACCCTTTGAAGTTTACTTTGAAAAAAGCTACTAAGTTTGGATCCTGATGACCTCAAATGTCAGACATTGACGAAGCATTCCAAAAAGCTTGGAAGCCATGGGATTTGATGACTTTGTGTTAATCATAATTCATAATCAGGGATATTTTTAAATGGATGAATATATACATTCAAGTAACTGAATTAAAATACTTAAAACTGTAAATAGAAAAGCTAGAATTTAACTCAAGATGGTTGTATAAGCTAGCCTGTGCTACAGAGAGAAACACTAGTTCAAAGAATTAACAGGACAAATTGGCTGCAAACTAACTTAAGCACTTATTGTAATATCAGTGTTTTCTGAAAATGGTCTGCTGCTTTCCCAAGCTAAGAGAGGTATGTTTTCCACAGCTCTCACTCAAGGGATTAATGATACTCCGACTCAAAATTTGCTTCTTAAAAAACTGCGAGCTAAATGACTTCTGTCTCATGTGTTTACTCTGTGCACACAGGCCTCTTACTTGCATATATGGCTGTGCACCATGAGTGCCTGGTGCCTCCAGAGATCAGAAGAGGCTGTTCACACCTTGGAACTGGGGTTATAGAGGTTCTAAGATGCCATGTGGGCGCTGGGTCTCAAACCTGGGTCCTCTGAAAGAGCCTCAAGTATTCTTTAATCCCAGTTTGGGAGATGGTGCAGAAGGACTAACCATCCAAGGCTAGCCTAAATATATAGGCATTTGAGGCAAATCTGGGCTACACGAGACCCCGACTTATAGGTAAGGTTCAATTCCTAGGACCCACATGGTAGAAGGAGAAAAACCGACTCCCAAAAGTTGTCCTCTGACCTCCACATCTGTGCCACAGCCCACACCAGCCCTCCCACACTATAAATAAAAATAAATTTAAAACCTAAGCTGGTGTGGTGGAGCACACCAGCACCTGGGAAGCAGAGGCAGAGGCAGAAGGATCTCTGTGAATTCCAGGCCAGCCTGATCTACAAAGCTACATAGAGAAATCCTGTCTTAACAAATCAAAACAAAACAAATTATAATAACTAGCTGGACAATAGTGAATCACACCTTTAATCTCAGCACTGGGAGACAGAGGCAGGCAAATCTCTGTGAGATTGAGTTCAAGCCCAGTGTGGTTCACACAGTGAGATCCAGGACAGCCAGAGCTACAAAGAAAAGCCTGTCTCAAAAAACCAAAAACAAACAAACAAATAATCTTGTCACAAGCCCAGTTAGCTACAGTAGGAGTGCAGTTTACAAATAGGTGGCAGGGCTTCATCTCCTGATCAAATCACATTGAAAATAGTATTCAGATTTAACAACAATTTTTGAGAAAAGCACCTTTTATCATTCTCGCAATGGCTCATTTCATGGCTCTACATTGTCAGTATTAATGTAATAAATCACCAAATAAAGTAATTCTGCAAGGTTAAATGATGGTGTGTTTCAT